>JABTXL010017418.1:0-45149 GCA_025134845.1 Neodon shergylaensis
GAACAGTTTCAGGAACACCACATACCTGTGGAAGATGACAAAGGGGTTAGCAGAGGTTTAACACAAGACTAACCAGGGCAGGGGCTCACGCTGCAGAAATCATGGCTACCCTGAGGCTTGAAGCAACATCATCCCCATTTTACAGATCCTGACCAGTCTACAGGCTGTACATCACCTCATCCTCCTTTGTTCTAGAATGGTATTACATCAGCACCACATCTTAGCAAGTAATGCTGAGGAAAAGGTCAGGAAGATTCCAGTCAGACAGCAGAGATGACTCCAGACATAGGGATCCAGATAGATATCTTGCAGGTATCTCTTGTCTTGTCAGGCCCCTTAGTAGGGCACCTCTCTATGAGTCTGTCACCCTTCCCCAGAGAGGGACAGCTCCATCCCAACACATTCCACATCCCACACCCTTGCATTGGCCTGAGTAGAGCCTGTGCTAACAGGGCTCCACTTTCTAAACCCTGGAGGAACTGGATGAATCTGTAAGAGCCTGGTACCCACACCCCTCCTTTGTGGAACTCTCCAGGGTCCTGTCTCAGGAAAGGAAGGGGTCTCTGTATCCCAGATCTTCCTCATCAGAGACTTTAAGGTGCCTATGGACAAGGCATTCAGTAACTCACTATGTCCCTAAGTCTCATTCCAAATTCACTCCACTAGAGGAAAAAATCATCTCACAGATTTATGCAGGGAAGGGGAGACAGACACCCTAGAAAGAAGGGCAAGCCTATTTCAAACCCTCAGGTATAAAGGCGGAAGGCTTCTAACCTAAATTCTAGGTCCTCTCCCAGTCCAGGCTTTCACCTGTTTCATATGGCTGCTTTTCCCTTGATGACTCCCTGGTCCACGTTTCCCCACCATGGAAACGGGGATCCCCATCACCTGGGAAGTGTCCCAAGCCCTCCCCACCTGTCATAAACAGGCAAGTGCCTGTTTTCCCTGTGCAAAGGTGACCACTGGGCTCCAGGCTAGTTCCCTCAGAGGCCTCCTTCCTACAGGCCAATAACCTACCGACACCTAGCAGGGCTCTTGCTCATGCACAGCAGCACCCAAACAAAGAAATGTTTGTATCTTGTTACTGTCAGTTGCTAGCTACTCCCTAGTAGCTGCAGACATTCTCAAGGTGCCTAAGATCCCTCCAGCTGAGCCCCAAACCTTTTTCAGGTCTGATTGGTACAAAGGCCTCAGAGCTACCCTTGAACCTCACCTAGCAGAATTCTCTATCTATGGAAGGATACAGAATTCTCATATGCAAACAAGCACAAATGTCTCTCTCAGTTCCCATGCAGCCTTCCACACTCTAATGTTGTCTGACCTGATGCCCACAGTCTCCCAAGGCTCCCACATACTCCCACAGGCTCCCATAGGCTCCCACAGACTCCCACATCTCACACAGGCTCCCACAGGTCCCCACAGGCTCCTATAGGCCCCCACAGGCTCCCACAGACTCCCACAGGCTCCCATAGGCTCCCACAGACTCCCACATCTCCCACAGGCTCCCACAGACTCCCACAGGCTCCCAAGGCCCCCACAGGCTCCCGTAGGCCCCCACAGGCTCCCACAGGCCCCCACAGGTTCCCACAGACTTCCACAGGCTCCTACAGGGCAAGGTTCTTGTCTGAGGGCTAACGTCAGCTTGACCCAGAGTCCCAGAGCTACTCCTTGCCCCCAGGATTAAGGCTTCACTCAACCATTTCTGACCTTTTCCTGCATCCAAGGATGCTTCAGTGGCCACAGCTCTGCTGGTACCCGGTCCCTGCCAGCCCTGCGGATGGGGCTCCTCACCTGATGCATGTGCTGAGAGATGCAAATGGCATCTGCCTGAGAGCACAGAGGCCTGGAGGCAGTTGGCCTGGGGTTCTGAATGGAGGCAGAGCTGGGCTTCATTCCCCCGTGAGCCCATCAGTAGTCAGGAAGGTGGCAGAGCGAACAAGCCATATCCCCCATTGCATCCTAAATACAAGCATGGAATTTATATCTAGGTATGTCTAGCCTCCACCTTTACCATTGTGCACATATGTACATGGCCATTGTATAGATTCATGTTTATTTGCTTGTGTGCCTGTGTGGAGGACAGAGATTGACTTTGGGGGGGTCTTCTGTCACTTTTCCTTTATGTTCTTTGGACAGGGTCCCTTCTCTGACTCTGAAGTTCAATGTTTGCCTGTGCTGTCCAGAAAGCTGCCGGGATCCACTTGTCTCTCTCCTCCACCCTGTACTGGGATTACAGGGGTGTGATACCATGCCCAGCCTTTACATAGGTGTCAGGGATCAAACTCAGGTCCTCACATCCCTGGAGAAAGTACTTTATCCTCTAGTCATCTCTCCAGCACCCTCTGCTTACTTTTTGATGGCAAACACGGTCAGTCCAATGGTGGTGTTCTGAAGCCTGAACTGCTCATTCAGGATGTCGATGTTGAAGGTCCCCTCCCAGATGATGGGAGCCAGCCACGGAGTCAAGACAAGAACATCTTTTCTACTATATGGGAGGAGAGCCAGAGGCAACATGTGATCAAACACGTCTGCAGGAACCCTTCTCAGATTCCACACCCTCAGCTTCCCCCAGGGCTGCCCACAATCCCTGAGTGAGGGCTGGGCCAATCAGCAGCTCTCACTGACTACCCCAATCCCACTCTAAAAGCAACTGAGTTTACTACCACTGCAGCCTGAAAACCCTGGTGACAGAGACAGGAAACAATGAACAGAAGCCCTGATAGGAAAGGAGAACCAGAAGATGCTCTGGGCTCCAGAATGAGATGACCTTATGTCTCAGAAAGGGTTGTTGAAGTGAGTGCAAAGAGAATCATAATTGGGTTTTTGTTTTTTTTTCTCAGTTCTTTGTTTTTCCAGTGCTGGAAACTGACCTAGGGCCTCAGGTGTACTTCTGAACTATTCCCGGCTGCAAGCAAATCGTCCTTCTGTACCTTTATGACTCCTGCACTACACATGCACTGAGTAAATCTACTCACCTGGGTGTTAGCGCCTTTGGCTGGGCATAGGTCATCCTGCAATAAGAAAACACCAGAACTCAAGGTGACAAGAAATTTCCTGGGATGCATGTCACAGGCAGCTGTGTACCAGGCACACAGACCTGTACAAGTGGTGGCCATCATGTCTTCCATGGTCCTGGGAGCTGAGGATGAGCTAAGCAGGAAGATCACAGTCTTGACTGAAAGAAGGGAGAGAAACCATGGTATCTCCTACCCCACTTAAGGATAGGAGAGACAAGGACTACTTAAATTCTCAAACCTGATGGGACCAAACAGTTTTGTCCCTGGTAGATGTTGACCACCCCACCTGGGCCAGAAACCTGCCTTGATCCTCTTCTGGCTGGTGGCACACAAAGTCCTGGCTCTCTCTGTCTGTTATGATTTATGGCGTGAAAGGGACCCTGGCAGGTCCCATGGCATATAAGAACCTGTTACGGCACCAGAGAGACCTTTGTGGCAGATGGGGCCAAATCACGATCCATGACAAATACACCATGCGGACAGAATTTGAGTGTGGAGTTTATTGAGGGTAGGGTAGAAGGAAGTAAAAGAAGGGGAGAACAGGGAGTGTGGGAGAGAAGGGAGGAGAGAGAATCAAAGGCCTGTTTACATCTTCAGAAGAGCAGGAAGGGAAAAACACAGTCTGTTACAACACACAGAGGACCAAGATGTGAGTGACCAGCCACTGGGCAGGACATACCGCTCTCTAGGGCCACTTTATGGATCCCAGGCCCAAGGCCCCTCCCGCATATGCCTCAGCTTCTCTAGTCAGCCAGCAGGAGAGTTTCCTGCAGGTAGGTACTGCCCCAGTACCCACCCCCATTCATTGGACCCTGCAAGCTATAAGCCCCAACCTGACCCCAAACATGCCTATCATCCTGCAAATTCAGTGGAAATCTGAAACACAGTCTGCTACAATACAGAGAGGATCATGAGCGTGAGTGACCATCCACCCAGTGGGGGCCTCCACATGGAGGCAAAGCCCTGGGCTTCTCTCCCACCTGACATGGCTTCTCTAGTCAGCCAGCAGGAGAGTTTCCTGCAGATAGGCTGCCCCAGTACCCACCCCCATTCATTGGACCCTGCAAACTACAAGCACCACCCCGTCCCTAAACCTGCCTATCCTTCTGCAACCTCAGTGGAACTCTGAAATACAGTTTGCTACAATACAGAGAGGACCAACAGAGAGAACCACAAGAACCATGAGGGAGGACCAAGAAAGGAACTCCGAAGCACAAGCTGTGACTGCACAGAGTAGACCAAGAGAGCAAACCAGGAAAGCAGACCAAGAGAGCAGAGTAAGAGAGACCTCAGTGGCTCCCTAAGACACAGAGAGTGACAGTATAGAGCAGATCGAGAACAGTTCCTAAAGATGAAAATAAACAGCAAGGATTGGACCAAGATGCAAAGACACTGCCAGCATCAATTGAAGGAAGAGATGGGTAGGCACCAATACAAGAATTCATTCAACAGCCTAAAAAGCAACATTGTAACACAAGAATCCAGTGGTTATACAACAGGAAGACTTGATCATCCAAATCCAGAAGAAACAGAAGAAAATGATTTTAAATGTAACTTTATGAAGATGATGGAAACCTTTAAAGAGGAAGTGAAAAACTCCCTTATTAAAGCAACAGAGAAAAACATAAAAAAATTGGAAGCATTTAATAAATCCCTCAAAGAAACCCCCAAAACCATGAAAAAACAATCAAACAGGTGAAGCAAAGAGTATGAGATTGAATACTGAAATTGAGGCAATAAAGAAAACGCAAACTGAGGAAATTAAGATATGAAAAATCTGGGTAAATGAACAGGAACTACAGAGGCAAGCATAACCAACAGAATACAAAAGAGCTGGAAGAGAGAATCTCAGGTGTTGAAGATACTATAGAGGAAATCAATTCATTCATCAAAGAAAACATAAAATTCAACAAATTTTTAACACAAAACGTTCAGAAAAGCTGGGATACCATAAAAGACCAAACCTAAGAACAATAGGGATAGAAGGAGAACTCCAGCTCAAAGACACAGAAAATATAATCAACAAAATCACAGAAGAAAACTTTTCCAACCTAAAGAAGGATATTCCTATGAAGGTATAAGAAGCTTACAGAACACTAAATAGATATAATATAATAATCAAAACACAAAACTAACAGAATAAAGAAAGAATATTAAGAGCTGCAAAGGAAAAAGGTCAAGTAACATATAAAGGTAGACCTAACAGAATTACACCCAACTTCTCAATGAAAACCATAAAAGCCAGAAGGTCCTGGGCAGATTGCTGCAGATGCAAGCCCAGACTACTATACCCAACAAACGTTTCAATCACCATTGATGGAGAAAACAAAATATACTATGAAAAACCAGATTTAAACAATGTGTATTCAAAACCTAACCCTACTAGAAGGAAAACCCCAACCCAAAGAAGTTAACTGTGCCCACAAAAACACAGGCAACAGATAACCTCCCACCAGCAAACCCCCTGCCCCTTAAGGGAAACACACATGCACACCACCTAAAAATAACAGGAATTAATAATCACTGGTCATTAACACCTCTTAATATCAATGGACGCAATTCCAGTGGAAGGGGAAGAGGAGGAGAGAAGGGGAGGAGGAGGAGTACTTGAGAGAATGGGATAGTCGTGATGGAGGAAGGACAGAAATGAGAGCAAGGAAAGAGATATTCTGATTGAGGGAGCCATTCTGGGCTAGTAAGACACCTAGCACTAGAGAAATTCCCGGGAATCCACAAGGATGACCCCAGCTAAGTCCCTAAGCAACAGAGGAGAGAGGACCTGATCTTAACTTGCCCTGTTATCAGACTAATGAATATCTTAAATATCACCATTGAACCTTTATTCAGCAACTGATGAAAACAGAGTCAGAAATCTGCATCAGAGTACTGGGCTGAGCTCCCAAAGTCCAGTTGAAAAGTTGGAGGAATGAGAATATGAGCAAAGAAGTCAAGACCATGATGGAGACACCTACTGAAACAGTTTACCTGAGCTAATTGGAGCTCACCAACTCCAGACAGGGAAGGAACCAGCATAGGACCAAACTAGTCCCTCTGAATGTGGTTGACAGTTGCATGGCTGAGGAAGATGGAGGGGCCACTGGCAGTGACACCAGGATTTATCCCTACTGCTTCTACTGGCTTTGGAAGAACCCATTCTCTCTGGATGGATATCTTTCCCTGCCTAGATATAGTAGGGAGGGCCTTGGACCTTCCCCAAAGCACTGTGACTTACCCTCTCTGTGGAGTGGATGGGATGGGGTGGGGTATGGAGTAAGTGGAGGAAATGGGAGGAGGAGAGGAAGTGGGAACTTGAATTGGTATGTATAATGAAAAAGGATAGTTTGTTTACTTTTTAAAAAAAATAAAAGTAAAAGAGCAGGGAGGGAGAGATTAGGAGTGGACAGAGCTTGCCTCTTAAAGGGACAGGGTACTGTTTGCCATGCACTCTGGCATGACGCAGGGTGTGACACACTGTGCCAGGTTCCCAAGGGACAGGGCCCAGGTGAGCCTGAATATTAACACTGTCTCTGTCAGAGATCAGTCTTAACATAGGTGTAAAGTTTCCTCAAAAGGCCTGGGGCAATGTATGGCAGTGGGATGTCCCCACAAAGGATGTCAGGCCCCAAGGGACAAGAGTCACTTTTGCTAGTAAGTTGCCTGCCCTATGATGTCTTGTAAATCAGAGAGCAGGGCTGGAGAGATGCTCAGCAGTAAGAGCACAGGCTCTTCTTGCAGAACAACGGGATTCAGTTCTCAGCACCCACATGGAGACCCATAATGATGTGGGAATCCCCTCTGTGTGCTGTGATTATCATTAATGAATAAAGAAACTGCTTTGGAACTATAGTAAGGCAGAACTTAGGTAGCTAGGCTGAATGCTGGGAGAAAAAAGGGCAGAGTCAGAGAGATGCCATGGAGCCACCACGAGAGACTGATGTGCTAAAACTTTGCATGTAAGCCACAACCACATGATGGTGCACAGATTAATGGAGATGGCTTAAATTAATATATGAGTTAGCCAATAAGAAGCTAGAGCTAATGGGCTAGGCAGTGATTTAAATAATAATGTTTCTGTGTGTTTATTTTGGTTCTGGGTAGCAAGGATGAACAAACAGCCTTCTACACCACAACAGTCTGTTACTTCAGTTCTAGGGGATCTGAGTTTCTTTTCTTGCTTTTTGGGGCACAGAAATGAATGTGACAGACATACATGCAGGCACAACATTCATACACATATAAAAATTAATCTTTTTTAAGACAAGAAGAAGCCTTTAAATAAACATGGAGAATTTCTGCACAGGGATAAAGTTTGATGACCCCTTAGTGGATGAGTCTGGCCAGTCACATAAGATAAACCCTACAGGACCCCATCCCTAGGAGACACTACTTACAGAATGTCCGTGCTCAGAGAAACAACACAGAACAGGCAAGATAAGTGCCAGGACCCCCAGTAGGGCTGGGCAATGGGGAGTCGGTGTTTAACAGACACAGTTTACAAGATAGGATGTTCTGGAGATGGATAGTGGTGATGGCTGCACCACAGCATGAATGTGCTTACTACACTGAACATTAAAATGGTGAGCATGGTAAACTCATGTGCTGTGTGTACTGCCCTAGGAATGCGGTAAACAGCTGTAAACTCAGCTCTGTACCTCAGGAGACAGGCAGACAATTTAAAAGTCAAATGACATGCAGTTAGTCAATGCAAAGTGTAGGACTAGGTGCTCCATTTTGGGTACAGGAAGGGACATCCCAACTGCTCATAATTACACACACACACACACATACACACACACACACACACACACACACACACACACACACCTCCATCTGCACCCCTTAGTCCAGAGTGGCGAGCACCATGTGAGGACAGGTTACCTTGACAGGGCTACAACTTCCCGGACATCCAGCTCTCCGACAGCCACACTGCAAAAGGAGAACACAGGAAACAGATTTTGACCAGGTACATAGAAACTGGAGGAAGGAGCATAGTTCCTGAGGGTACAATAGTCTGTCTGTTACAGTTAAAGAAGAACATAATGGTGAACACTCCAGACACTATGCCAACAACAGGAAATTAGGCACTGTCATCCCATAAATTCCAATGTCAAACACTGTGGCCAAGGTTCACTGCCCCACATACCAGCCATTCCTGTGTGGATCCTAGCAGAAGCATTTCCAGAACACAGCAGATTCTCAGCCCCTCCCATCAAGGAGTGGAGTCTATTGCTGTCCTTGAAGAGATAAACTGGGGCAGCAGGGCCTAGCTGACTTCAAACCCAGCTTCTTAGAGGCAGGTCTAACGTGTAATAGGTCTCTGATCTAGAACCTTCCATCCAGGCTGAGAGTAAGCCCAGTTGGCCCCAGGGATGGGACACCATTAACCACCAGAATGGTGAGAGACCTCCAAGAAGATAGAACTATGGCTACATAGCCAATGTTAAAGAGACAGTCATCAAAGATGTGAGTGCCTCCCAACTCCAATGAGGGAGGGTGGGAACAAAGAGCAGGTGGGAGGCAGTGTATTCTAATGGGAAGCACAGCACAGATAAAGACCAAGACCAGAGCTCGGCTCCAGGGCATGCATTGCTTGTGCAGGAATGCTGAGGGGCAAGCTGCTGGAGAGGGTCAGCAAGCAGGATCCGATTTCAGAAAGCCTCCTACTCCTGTGCGGACATATCATTAGCTACTGTAAGGAAAGTAAGGCTGAAACAGACAGACAAACATACGGTTGATACAAGGTCACTGCAGGTCCAGGAAAGTAGAGCAAAGCTGAGGATGCCTTCCCAAAAGGCAGACTGACAGGATCTGGTGACTGTGGGGATGGAGGGACCTCCAACTTGGGTCTCATTGTAGAAGGCAAAAGATCTTGCACTCAACAGGCTGATGGGGCGATGGTAGGGAAGAGAAATTGTTCTAAGGGCTGCCAATGTAGGTAGGAGAATGAGGCTGAAGCCAGAAAAGGCAACAGTGTTCCCCAAAAATCACTCCATTTAAAGACAGCAGAGGGCAGTTGAGAATGCTCTGGGCAGCCTAGAGTAAGACTAGACCCATCCATGCAGAAGTACAGGTAGAGGTCACAGCATGTAGCAAAATCTAGTCAGGAACTGATGTAGGAGCGTCTTCTATCTATCTATCTATCTGTTGTTTTCATTGGTTAATTAATAAAGAAACTGCTTGGCCTGATAGGTCAGAACATAGGTGGGTGGAGTACACAGAATAGAATGCTGGGAAGAAGACAATGAGGCAGACGCCATAGCTCTCCTCTCCAAGATGGACGCAGGTTAGAATCTTCTCAGTAAGCCACTACCTCGTGGTGCTACACACATTAATAGAAATGGGTTAATCAAGATGTAAGAATTAGCCAGTAAGAGGCTATAGCTAATGGACCAAGCAGTGTTTAAATGAATACAATTTGTGTGTTGTTATTTCGGATGTAAAGCTAACCATGCGGGAGCGGGGCGGGATGAAAAGCAGGCCTGCTCGCCTCATTACTACAAGTAACCAAAACACATACACACATGTATGACAGATACACAAACATGATATATACATACATATAAACAAATATGATACACATATTACACACACATATGATACATACATATATGACACACACATTCTACAAACACTCACCTAGTCACAGTTCCTTGGTGTCCCAATTCCTGACTTCTGTGGCCCAGGAATCCATAGCTATGGGAAGGGTGCGCACAGGGGCAGCTGTTCAGGACACAGACCTGAGACTGCATGTCCGTCCCTCCCTCCAGAATGTACCACTGTACCCAGCACAGTGAGCAAACAAGTTCCCAATGGGTATTCAGGGCCACGTGACAGGACTAAGCATGTCCACCACACTAAAAGAAGAGGCAAGAGGAAGGACCCTGGGCACAAGGTCTGGACCTGAACACATGTAACAGTGGCAGACAGCCCGTTCTCCATGCCAGGTACCTATAACTCAAGATCACATCTGGGACTATTTCCTGACTGCGTCTACAGAAGCCCCAGTAGACATAGCAGTGACTTTGCTCTGTGAGGGTCCTCAGACCATCTGCATCTAGAGAGAAATGCCTCTGAGCTCCCAGGCCTGCCTTCTTCTCCTTCCACAGACCCACCCACACAGCTATGGCAAAATGACAGGGCATGCAGCCTCAAGATCCCTTTTTTGAAATCAAAAGAGGTTTGCAAGAGAGGCTTCACTAAGAAGAACAAAAAAGCTTGACATGCCAATGTGTTGGAGCAAGAGCAGCATCTCCATGACCGACGTGGTAGTGAGTATGCTTGTGTCTCAGGGTCCCCATCAAGGGTTTCATGAGCTGTTCCTCGCCAGCCCGGATTCTTACCCAAAGAAGACCAAGACGAGCACTGTGAGGGGAAGGATTCCAAGGTGAGGCGAGTAGCATTTTTGTCTTACTGAAAAACAGCAGCACGAGATCCAGTTACTCCATTCTTGGGCCTGACCCCCCTTCCAGTCCTCTCCTGAGATTCAGAGGTCATCCTCATGACCACACCCACCACTGTGCCCTATGTCAGGCAGCCCCAACCACAGCTGAGGCTCCAGCCTGGCTGAGCACTCAGAGGGAAAGAAAGTTGTTTACTTCCTGCTCCTGATCCAGCTACTCCCTTGGGCCCTCAACGTTCCCCAGGGGCCCCATGTCCTCATGCCACTGAGTACTCCTTCCCTGGGTAAATAGAAATGAACCAAATGAATATCTTGGGGTCACTGTGACTCCATCAGAGGAGGCTAGGACAGCTCCTCCTCTGTCCCCTGTAGGCTCACATCCACAGGCCCAGCAGCTGGTCTGTTCTAGGACTTTATTTCATGCTGGGGTTGAAACCCAGGGCTCATGAGTATTGGGTAAGTGTTCCACCACTGAGCTATGCCCATAATATCTCAGATGACTGTCCCATCTCTAGACGTTATGTATTCTCATAATCAAGTTCAAATAGACCTAAAAGACATAGATCTAAATAGACTCAGGTATGGGCTCTGGAGAAGAGCTCAGTGGGGAAAGCCACACAAGCATAGGGACCTCAGTTCAGATCACCAGAGCCTAGGAAAAGCCAAACATCTGAAATCCCAGCACTCCTGTGATGAGGTGGGAGGGGGTGGGAGAATCCGGAAGCTCACAGCCAGCTAGCCTGCACACAGTGAGGAACAACAAAGAAACCCTGTCTCAAACAAGGTGAAAGGAAAGGACTGTTACTTCCCACGGCTGTCCTCTGACACCCGCACACACATGGTGTGTTTTAAAGGTTTATGTCTTAAAAAGCCTTAGTCTCCCTGTCCCAGCCGGTTACTTTTCCCTTTAAACCACCTGATCTGGTACTTTGTTTCTAATTTTGTCTATTTAGTTGCACATGTGTGCATCTGTGCGTGCCACAGAGCAGTAATGGAGGTCAGAGGGCAACTTTCAAAGGTCAGTTCTCTTTCCACACTGTGAGTTCCAGGTACTGAACTCAGGTCAAGTTTGGCTGCCAGCACCTTTACCCACTGAGCCATCTCAATTATCACTTCTTATGCTTCCTCTCCACGTCTCCACATCTTCCTGCAATGGAACAACTGAGTTCTAAAAGCTTCTAGAAACAAACAAAGAGAAACTGACATGCGAACTTTCTTTGTCCCCATTATGTTCTCCTCCCCCTTTTGGTGGTCACAGAAATCTAACTGAAAGTAACATTTCCCCAGTCTTTAAATAGTTGCTACTTTTTAACTTTTAAAAACAATTCCTTTAGGGCTGCAAAGATGGCTCACTATGTAAGAGCACTGACTGCTCTTCCCGTAGATGACTCACATGGCAGCTCACAATTATTATTAACTCCAGTTTCAGGGAATCCAATAAGGTATCTGGCCTTTTAAGGCACCAAGCATACCACTGGTGCACAGAAATACATGCAGAAGAATGCTCATACACATAAATATAAACAGTTTTATTTATTTATTTATTTATTTTTGAAAAATGCCTGGTGTACTAGAAAGGAAAAATCAAGGTATTTTAAAGGCAAAAGCAAGAAGTAATGTGTATACTTTTTTGTTCCTTCATTGTCCGGTTGGGTTTTTTGGTTTGTTGTTGCTGCTGTTGCTGTTGTTTTGGGGTGTTTGTTTGTTTGTTTTGAGACAGGTTTATTTTCCATATAGCTCTAACTGTCCTGGAACTCAGTCTGTAGACCAGACTGGGCTTGAACTCAGAGATCCACTTGCCTCCTGCTCTGAGTGCTGGAATTAAAGGCATGTGCCACCAATGTTACCAATCTTTTAAAGTATAATTTAAATCTAACAAAATATGCCCATTTAATCCAGTATGGTCTCTGGCATATTTAAGGCACCAAGAATACAATTGGTGCACAGAAATGCATGCAGACAGATGCTCGTGTACATAAATATAAATAATTTTATATTTAAGATATTGTTTGATAAGCTTTGAACAAGGAACCCCCCCCCCTTGCTGTGTATGCCCCACATTCCCCTCCTCATCTATATATGAATCAAGAGACCCATCTGCCCTCTTGGCTGGATGTATACACAACACAATGCTGTCAATACTCACCACAGGATTGTGTGAGACCTCGTCATTGTTTTTATTGCTTTTTTAAAAAAAATGCTCCGAATAGTTTCAACCACTTAAGGAATTACATTCTTCCTGTCACGTCATTCTAGCACGCATCAAAAACCATGTGGTGGGAGCTGGAGAGGATGCTCAGGAATTAAGCACACTTGCTGTGCTATCATGGGGGCCTGAGCTGGGATTCAAGTAAGCATGTAACACAAGAATTTCTGAAGGAAGGCCTTTAACCAGGTAACACACACTCTAGTTGTGTGTGTGTAGTGTGTATGTGTTTGTGTGTTTGTATCCCTGGGGTTTGTTGGCTTCCAGATTAACTGAGGATACTGAGCCTCAGGTTTACAGGGAGGCCCTACCTTAAAGGAATAAATAAAGAGTTATAAAGGGGGACACCTAATGCCCTTTCCTGCCATCTGTACTCACACTCCTGGGTGTGCACATGTGTGTGTGTGTGTATGTGTGTGTGTGTGTGCATAAAACTATCAAAATTGAAGAAATATAAAAAAGGGATATGTGGTAATTTAAATGTAATTGGCCCCATACTCTCATAGGGAGAGACACTATTCAAAGGTCTGGCTTTGTTGGAGGAAGTGTGTCACTATGGAGGAGGGCTTTGAGGTCTCATATATGCTCCTGACACATCCAGTGTCTCAGATAACTTCTTATTGCCTGTGGGTTAAGACGTACAACACTTAGCTGCTTTTCCAGCACCACGTCTGCCTGAAAGTCAGACAATGTGATAATTGACTAAACCTCTGAAAATTAATCCACCCCAATTTAATGTATTTCTATTATAAGGGCTGCCATGGTCATGGTATCTCTTCACAGCAATAGAAACACTAAGACAGAAGATATTAACATCTTTAAAATATAAAAAAAAATGTTTACCAGCTATTTTACCAAAGAAACACAAGCTGTTCAAAATTTCTTACTCTTAGAATAACACAAATTAAAACCACAATAACCGCTGGGTTTCTGTGAGTCACAGACTAGCCAGGACTTGCTGCTGTTTGTTCTGTTTAGGTATTACCAACCATTAATCACTACTTCTACATGGAATTAAGAGATGCTAAGTAAGCCGGGCAGTGGTGGCGCACGCCTTTAATCCCAGCACTCGGGAGGCAGAGGCAGGCGGATCTCTGTGAGTTCGAGGCCAGCCTGGTCTACAAGAGCTAGTTCCAGGACAGGCTCCAAAGCCACAGAGAAACCCTGTCTCGAAAAACCAAAAAAAAAAAAAGAAAGAGAGATGCTAAGTATGACCCACCAGGTTCTGACAAGCAGGTCACCCTAAGGCATGATCGCTTCTGAGATGTTCATTAGGTCTTCTTGTCAAGCACTGGGGAGACCCACAGAAAAGAGGAAGACCTGGCATGCAGGTACTTTCCAGAATTCCTGCTTGATCAGTTCTCCAAGAGCTAGTACTTTCTAAAAACCCACACATCAACCATACTCAACCAACTCACCAAAACCACTGTGTCTAAACTCCAGGCTTACTTGTCTGGTGGGGGCCCTCTCTACCTCCCAGCACTCTTCACCAACTTCTGGGGCTGTGCCTCTCCTGCACTGGCTCTTCTCCTGACACACTCGTTCTCTGACTTGCACATATCAGGCTTCTCACTTATATGGAGACGCATAACTCCAAGCTTATCTTGGCAGGCATTCTTCTGGTATCTTGGATGATTATAACTACCAGTGTTCAACAAATTTCACTAAGTAGATGAATAGAGATTAAACAAGAAGGGTAGTCCAAGAACAGGCACTAATTTGCCAAGTTCCTCAAAAACCCTGAACGTTTTTCATCTGTCTCAGGTCCAGGCAAGGACGAGATCCTGAACTGGGGCCTCAAGGTTATGGACACCCACTGAAGATTGGTCCTTGGAGGGTCCCAGAACAAGTGAAATGACTGGTCTCTGGCCTGAGGAAACAATGCAGCTCACGGGCAGAAGGAAATGAGGAGCTGGTTTTCTTATCTTGGCTAAAGACTGCGTCACAGGTGTCAAAAGTTATCAAATTGTATACATTGTATGTTTTACTATATAAGAGCTGTTAACGTTTATTGGGAAGATATAGATTACAAAAGAAGGATAGTGGAGGTAAACAGATAAAGAAAGCACAGAGAACAGTCCAGGAATGCATTCCCAATGACAGAAGCAGGAATTACAGTATAGCAACTAAACTCCATTCCCTCTGTGTCTCTCCAAATCTATCTTTCCACAGCAAAAAGAGAGAAATATACCCCTCCCCACTCCAAGGACTTATTAAGAGATCAGGGAGCCTAAACAGAGCCTGGCTGAATGAACACTAATACTGGGGTGGTCAGAATCAGATGTGTCCTGCTCTGAGTGACCTCATATTGTACTTTTTTCCCAAACTAAACTTTGCCCTAAGAGGCTCCCTCATCTACCCAGCACCACCCATTCAGCCCAGAATGATAAATGTTTATTCCTGGTCATAAAAAGTGAGTCACCCTATGAGGTTATGAGTGTGAGTTGAGACTATAGGGGCATATGAACATATTGAAATCAAACATGTGTGACCTCTATGAGTCCAGGCCCACAAGCCAGTGACGTCTGCAGGAGCAGGCCAGAGCAAGTGACCACTGCGGGAAGAGACCTGAGATAGCAACGTCTGTGGGACCACGCCCAGGTCAGTGACCTCCTTGGGAACAGGCCCAAGCCAGGGACATCCATGGGAGCAGGCTTGAGCCAACAACCTCTGCTGGAGCAGTAGCAGGCCCAAACCAGTGACCTCTGCCAGAGCAGTCCCGAGCCAGCTACCTCCACAGAACCAGGCCCAGGCCAGTGACTTCTGCAGGAGCAGGTCCGAGACAGGGACACTCATGGGAACAGGTCTGTGCCAGTCACCTTTGCTGGAGCAGGCCCAAGCCAGTGACCTCTTCCAGAGCAGACCCAAGGCAGCTACCTCCATAAGAGTAGGCTCGAAACAATTACCTCCGCAGGAACAGACCTGAGATAGTGACCTCCACAGGAGCAGCCCCGAGCCAGGGATCCCCATGGGAACAGGCCCAAACAACTTCAAGGATTACACAGCGAATTCTAGAAATGCCCAGAGGCCTCTGGAAATGCTGACTGACCTCTGGGATGACTGGAACCATGGCCCAGATTCCACCACGAGGAGCAACTATCTGAGCCTTGAATCCACTGGCGTCTAGAAGAGTGATTACCAGAGACATGGCCCCAACTACATCAATCAGAGGAAAAGATGGGTAGACAAGGTAAGAACTCACTCACTACCACAAAGAGCAACATGACACCAACAAAAACTAGTGACTCTAAAACAGCAAGACTTGAACGCCCCAATATAGATAAAGCAGAAAAAAATAACCTAAAAAATAACTTTAGGAGAATATTTGGAGGCCTTAAAGTAGAAATAAAAAATTCTCTCAAAGAAATGGAGGAAAAGACAAACAAAAATTTGAAAAAAAAATCAACAAATCCCCTAAACAAAACCAAGAAACAGCAATCAAACAGGTGAAAGAAATGATCCAAGACTTGAAAACTGAAATAGATACAATAAAAAAAACTGAGGGAATCTTGGAAATAAAAAAATATAGGAAAATGATCAGGAACCACAAGTGCAAGGATATCCAGCAGAATATATAAAAGATGGAAGAGAGAATCTCAAGCGTTGAAGATACAATAGTGGAAATAGACTCATCAGTCAAAGAAAATTTTAAATATAAAAAAAGTTTAATAAAATATCCAGAAAATGTGGGACATAAAGAAGAAATCAAACCTAAGAATAATAGGGATAGAAGAATGAAAAGTTCAACTCAAAAGCACAGAAAATATATTCAACAAAATAATAGAAGAAAACTTTTCCAATCTAAAGAAAGATATGCCTATGAAGATATAGGAGCTTATGGAACACCAAATAGGCAGGACCAAAAAAAATCCATCATCACATAATAATCAAAACACTAAACATGCAGAATAAAGAAAGAATATAAAGAACTGCAAAGGAAAAAGGCCAAGTAATATATAAAGGCAGACCTATCAGAATTACACCTGACTTCTAATTGGAAACAATGAATGCCAGAAGGTACTGGTTAAGCATTACACAGACATTAAAAGACCATGGATGCCAGCCCAGATACTATACTTAGCAAAACTTCAATAACCATAGGTAGGCAAAACAAGATATTCCATGATGGAACCAGATTTAAGCAATACCTGCCCAGCAACCCAGCCCTACACAAAGTACATAAAGGAAAACTCCAACCCAAGGAAATTAGCTATCCTCAAAAACACAGACAATAGATGATCTCACAGCAGCAAATCCAAAAAAGGGGGAAAACCCACAATAACATCACCAACAATTAAACCAAAATAACAGGATCTATCAATCTCTGGTAATTAATACCCCTTGATACAAATGGACTCAACTCACCTATAAAGAGACACTGGCTAAGAGATTGGATATGCAAACACAATCCATCCTTCTGATGCATACAAGAAGCACACCTCAACCTCAAAGACAGACATCACCTCAGAATAAAAGTTTAGGAAAAAATTTCCAATCAAATGGACTTAAGAAACAAGCAGGTGTAGCTATTCTAATATCTAACAAAATAGACTTCAAACTAAAATCAATCCAAAGAGACAAAAAATGGACATTTCCTATTAGCCACAGGAAAACTCCATCGAGTAAATCTCAATGCTTAACATCCATGACCCAAATACAAGGTCAGCCTCATATGTAAAAGAAACTTCACTAAAGCTTAACTCACACATCAAAGCCAAACACTAATATTGGAAGACTTCAACACCCCACTCTCACCCCTGTACAGGTATGTACATCAGAAACTTAAGAGAAAAATAAGAGAACTAACAGATATTATGACTCAAATGGGCTTAACAGACATCTACAAAACATTCCATGCAAACATAAAAGAATATACCTCCTTCTCAGCACCTCATGTAACCTTCTCAAAAGTTGACCACATACTAGGTAACAAAGCAAACCTCAACAGATTAAAAAAAATGGAATAACCCCATGTATCTTATTGGATAACCATGGCTTAAAATTAGAATTCAACAACAACACTAATTTTAGAAAGCTCACAAACACATGGAAATTAAACAATGCTCACCTGATTCACCAACTGTTCAAGGAAGAAATAAAGGAAGAAAATAAAGACTTCCTAAAATTCAATAAAAATCAACACACAGCATACCCAAATTTATGGGACACAATAAAAGCAGTGTTAAGAAGAAAGTTCATAGCACTAAATGCCTACATGAAGAAGCTGTAAAAAATCCCACACTAGTGTGTTAATCTAAAAACTCTAGAACAGAAAGAATCAAACTCATACAGGAGGACTAGACAGCAGGAAATAATCAAATTGAGAGCTGAAATCAACAAAATAGAAACAAAGAAAACAATACAAAGAACCAATGAGACAAAAATTAGTTCTTTGAAAAAAATAAACAAAATTGAAAAATCTTTATCTAAACTAACCAAAAGGCAGGAGAGAATATCCAAATTAACAAAATCAGACATGAAAAAGGGGACATAACAACTCACAACGGAGAAAATCCAGAAAATCATCAGGCCATACTTCAAAAACCTATACTCCACAAAATTGGAAAACAATGTAAATAGACAATTTTCTGCATAAATATCACTTACCAAAATTAAATCAAGACCATGTAAGCAAATTAAATAGACCTATAACTGCTAAAGAAATAAAAACAGTCATCAAAAATCTCCCAACCAAAAAAAAAAGCCCAGGACTAGATGGTTTAAGTACAGAATTCTACAAGATTTTCAAAGAACTAATATCAACACTCCTCAAATTGTTCCACACAATAGAAACAGAAGGGACATTGAAATACTCTTTTTGTGAGGTTACAATTATCCTGCCCAAATCACACAAAGACATTACTTAGAAAGAGAATTACACACCAATCTCACTCATGAACATTGATGTAAAAATACTCAATAAAATACTGGCAAACTAAATCCATGAACACCTCAGAAAAATCATCCACCATGACCAAGTAGGCTTCATCTCAGAGATATAGGGATGGTTCAACATACAAAAATCTGTCAATGTAATCTACCATATAAACAAACTGAAAAAATATGATTATATCATTAGATGCCTTCGACAAAATATAACATCCCTTCATGATAAATGTCTTGGAGAGAGTAGGGACACAAGGAATATATCCAAACATAATAAAGGCAATATATAGCAAGTCAACAGCCAACATCAAACTAAATGGAGAGAAGTTCAATGCGATCCCACTGAAATTAGGAACAAGACAAGGTTTTCTACTCTCTCCATATTCTATTCAATATAGTTCTTGAGGTCCTAGCTAGAGCAATAAGACAACAAAAGGAGGTCAAGGCTATACAAATCAGAAAAGAAGAAGTCAAACTCTTCCATTTTCTTCCAGGCTACCGTACTATAAAACACAGATAACAACACGCCTAAGCATCCAACACCAGACACTCACCAAACCCCCCACTTTGCATATTTAATCTCAACCTCTGGTGCCTGTTCTCTCAGTATCACCTGTTCCCCACAAAGTTCATTTCTCTTCTCACGCTCCTAATTTTCCTCTGCCCAAAATGATTGGCAAATAGTTATTGTCAATTGACTCACCTAAATTCATTAACTATCCAGACATCCTTAGACATCAGTCACTCTAAATAAATCCTACACTAACAATTACAAGACATAACTAAACCCAAGCTGTATCCTCTCTGACGCACACACACACTTTCATGGGCAAACCCTCACTTAGGTCAAGATCATCCAACAAACTCTCTCCTTAACGTCTCTAACCCCTCCTTCAATGCCTCCCCTGATTTCTTTGTGCCTCTTTTCAATGCCCTCCATCAGCCACTGTCCCTCTTGCTGCAGATACAGCAATTGTCAATGCTCTACCGCCACTAACTGCCTGTCCCTTTACAATCCAAGTCCCTCTTTGGGAACCAGAGACAAATTCCCTCAATCTTTCCACACAAACCCCAAAACCATTACAGACCATCCCTCACACCATTTGTCAAAGCTTCCTCAATCACTTATGATCCAAAATATTTCAGTTTCAGAACCCACAAAAACACCCAAGAAAGACAATTCTGATAAAACAAAAGTCTCTCAAAGTATATTCTCCCTAACATAACCAGATCCCACTTTAAGATAAAAAGTAGGTCCTCATTTAACCTTATATAGACAATATGAAAATTTCCAGGCTCCTCTCAAGAGCCATGAACCTAAAAGCTTCAAATGCACATCCAAGATAATGTCTTTTTCTAAATTCCACAACTTTACATCTATTCCTAGTTTATCTGTCTCAACATATTTTAGGTCAACTGCAGAACACTCCAGAAAGTCCAGTGCTAGCTGCAACTGTTTCTTCAGACTCTATATCTTGGTGTAGCCTCACAGACTATACTCCCCCAATCCCAGAAGGTCCCGCATAATCTGGACATTGATTTACACACCTGTTCTTCCCATCCTTAACCAACAACTCCGCTTCCATGGATCTCCTAACAACAACGCACGAATGTCACCAGGAAGCAGCTAGAGAAAATAATGGCCACTTACCCAACACCCAGAAAACCAATAATAAAGCAAATAGGTGGGAATGTATAGCCAGCCTAAGCATGGCAAACATGGCTGTGGCAGATCTTGCCCTTCTCCCCAGTTCCCTCTGCCTTGATAAGATCCATTAGATTATATTCTGGTGTAGGAATTCTTTGTGTTGCTTTCATTGGTTAATAATGAAACTGTCTTGGGCCTGTTGATAGGGCAGGTCTTAGGCAGGCAGGGAAAGCTACATGGTATGCTGGGAGAAAGGAGGCAGAGTGAGAGAGACACACCATGGAGCCGCCAGAGACAGACATGCCAAATCTTTCCCAATAAGCCACCGCCACTTGGCAATACACAGATTAATAGAAATGGGTTAAACTAAGTTGCAAGAGTTAGCTAATAAGAATTTAGAGCTAATGGGCCAAGCAGTGGTTTAATTAATATAGTTTCTGTGTGATTATTTTGGGGCCGAACAGCTAGAACGAACAAGCGGCTCTCCTTGCAACAGTATTCCTAAAGGTAGTCATCAAGGTCTAGTCTCTTATTTGGGTTACTTCTTCCTCCTGAGGCTGACTACCACTGTACAACTATCAAAGTATTTTAGTCCAGCAATCAAAAGCCCCCTTTGGCTCAACTAATTAACATACACAATTAAAATTAAACCCCTCATCCTAAAGTGTTTCTCACTTTACCTTTATAAGCCCCCACTTGGGTATGGGTGATTCCTCTCTAATCCAAAGGCAGTCCTTTGTCCCTCTGGGACAGATATCCTTTCCCTTTCTCCCTTGCTCCTTTTCCCTTCTCCCTTCTTCTCTATCTCCTGTATTTGTCTCTGATTTCCTGATATTTGTCCCTCTGGGGCAAATAAATATCCTTTCTGCCAAGAACTTGGTCTTAGGCATCCAGAAGCCATAGAGATCCCTTTAGTGAGAAACTATGGTAAGTTTCTGTCTTTTCAATTGGTACATAGTCTATTTGAATTATACTTCCTGCTATAATTTATCCTTCTCAGTTATCTGATGGTGTTGAAGGTTAACTCTAGCTTTGTTAGTTTAGCAGCAACAAGTAAACAGTTCCTTCTCAAGGCTGCTAGAGCAGTTCATTTCACAGGTAAAATCAGGCCTCACTTCTTTCTAGAGCAACTGTGTCTTCAGCTGAAAAGACAAACACAGTTTATCTTCTGACAAACTCTAAAGGAGATAAACTCATAAAACAGGTTTCAATGTAACTTTTTACAACTCCTTCATATAAAGAATTGCTTTACAATGACTGTTGTCATTAATCAACCACCTGTATCTCACAGTAAATGATTGGATAGAAGGAAAAAGTTTGAAATTTGTGTACATTGTGAGGATCTAAGAAAATGTGTTAAGGTGTGTAAATGCAATCTGTAAAGGTCTAAAAAAGTAATTTAAGGTATGTAAAAAAACAAAAATATTTAAGGTTTCCCTTCTCACTATATCATATTAAGACATAAAATATTCAGAGTTTTAATATTAATCAGTGGATTACTGATAAGCCATTAATCTAATCTTGGTAAACCACTGACTGCTATTATAGTCATGAGTTCAAAAATTTAAATTTTCATTGGTTGTTTTCTAAGTATAAATTTAAAAGTGTTTCTGATCATGCTGAAAACATCACTGTCCAATTTACAAATCCATCCCCCTAGACAAAGAAGAGTGTTTTAATGCTTTTAGCCCAGATTCATTTCTTTGGATCTCCAGGCTTTTACTATGACTCAAAGGCATGAATCTACTGCTTTTTCTGCTATGTGGATTTCAGTACGGATTACAAAGAGTGCTAATGATAATGTGTCTAAAACTTTTAAATTTTTTTTGGTAAACTTAAAAATTCATGTAAGTTTACAGGAAGTCATCTAAAGTTTCAGGATCCTCCTCTCATAGATTAATTGACTCCAGATAAATACTCCTGTCAATCAATAGCCAGACCTCCTTATTCTTGATGGTGGTATCTTCCCCTTCCCCTGGTCTTTGGAGTTTAGATTCAGAGTTCATGCTTTGAAAAAAAAAAGGTAATTGCTGTGGGATAATGCTCTTGTACCCTGTAAATATTTGTCACATGTATCAGTTTAATAAAATTTGGATTGGCCAGTAGCCAGGCAGGAAGTATAAGCAGAGTGACCAGACTAGGAGAATTCTGGGAAGAGGAAAGGCTCAGTCTGCAGTCTCCACCCAGACACAGAAGAAGCAAGATGAAAATGCTGCCCTGAGAAAAGGCACCGAGCCAGGTGGCGAAACATAGATAAGAATTATGGGTTAATTTAAGGTATAAAAGCAAGTTAATAATAAGCCTGAGATAATAAATCAAATAGCTTATAATTAAAATATGCCTCTTTGTGTTTCTTTAGGACTGGACAGCTGAGGGACCATGTGGGACAGAAACTTCCATTTACAAATCCACCCCTTCCCCCCAATTTCCAGAACCACAGACCTGGCTGTTCCAAATGTACACCCAAGATAAAAATACTCCCTTAAACTCCTTAACTTTACCTCTACCCTTAGTCTATCTCTGGATGAGTAGATTTCCAATCAAGCAAAGACTGAGAACTGTTCCAAACTTGCAGCCCTACATGTTTCTGAAGGAATTTCTGCCTAGCCTGAGCCCCTGTGTACTGCTCCAAAGCTGCCTGTACTTCACTGGCCCAGGTGACCTCAGGGGACCTGGGCAGCGAACAAAACAGATGTTCCCCCAGGCTACACTCCTCCTTCCTTTCCAGTTCTTTCACTGTAATTCCAGCCCCGCAGCCTGCTCCCCAACAATGTCCCAATTTCAGCTCAGAAGCACTTATAGAAGAAAATATATCAACAAAAGTCAGGAATGATATGATTGAAGATATAAGGAACAAATGGCTAACTGATGTGCCTACTGACATGTCAAATGAGACTCCAGAGGCCAGTCTTTCATTGCAAGTCCATGTTGCAGAGTCCTGGCTTCTTTCAGCACTTCTCCCCTCCATCCCTACCATAAACCTCTCCAGTCCCTGAGCTTCCCTTCCCTTCCCCCAGCTTCTCTTTCCTATACAACTCAGCCAGTTTTACTTACATGCTCTTATGATTCTTTTCTCTTGGATCCATTCCTGGGTCTCTCTGTTTTCCCTCTCTCCTTTTCTATCTCTCTCTTAGCTTTTCTTCCTTTCTCCCATCTCTCTCTCCTCTCATGGCCCAGTCTATTCTGATGGCCATGTTCATTCTGTACATAGCCAGATGCCTCTGACTGAATTATTTCACATATCTACAAAAAACAACAACAACAAGAAACCTCCCAAGCCATACCTAAGATTGGTCATGTTCTTCTCATTTTCATTTGTAGGAGGGAGGCTGTTTGTTTGTCCCGGCCACCCAGAACCGAAATAATCACACAGAAACCATATTAATTAAATAACTACTTGGCCCATTAGCTCTAGCTTCTTATTGGCTGACTCTTGCATACTAATTTAACCTATTTCTATTAATCTGTGTATCACCATGTGGCTGTGACTTACCAGCTAAAGTTCCATCTGGCTCTGGCTGGGCTACATGGCTTCTCTCTGACTCCACATTCTTTCTCCCAGCATTTAGTTTAGTTTTCCCTGCCTAGTTCTATTCCCCTATAGTTCTGCTATAGGCCCAAAGCAGTTCCTTTATTAACCAATGATATTCACAGCATACAGAAAATATCCTTTTCTGCTTAAATAAAAAGGAAGGTTTTTAACTTTAGCATAGTAAAATTACATATAACAAAACAATTATCAAGCAAGAATTACAGTTATAATATTTATATCTACTTTATCTTTTATCATAAATAAGATAAACTATAATAATAACTATCTATTCTTCAACTCCATCAAAGACTCCAGAAGGATATAATATTGCCTAAGTAAACAGGAAGTACATTGCAAGCAACTTCCAAAATTCTAGAATTGACAGAGACATTCTGCTGCCTGGACAGTCACTCAAAACTCTTCTGTATCATTGGGGCATCCATTTTTCAGCCTACTGGCTCATAGTAACAGGCAGACTTTTCCATGAAGCAGGAAATTTCAAAGACAGTTCTGTCTATATTGGCAGTTTGTCAGCCACTTTCTTCTGTGTCCTGCAGATGTCTGGCAGACTCTTTCAAGAAGCAGGAACTCCGAAGGACAGTCTCACGTTTAGGCAAAGTTCATCAGTCATTTTTATGTGGGTCCTGCATGTCCAGTGCATCAAGCAGTCCAGGTAAGAGCAGTTTCTTGCCCAAATGGCTAACAAACTCCATAATGAGGCTCTTCGATGCCCATCATCCTCTTGTAGTAGTGCTGCAAGGAGCAGTTGTGTCTCATTGTCTTGAAAAGTCCTAAATTCTTAAAAGACTTTAAATGCCATGTTCTGTAGTCTTTGAAAGGTTTGAAGAATACTTATCTATCTGAAATACATCTCTGCACATGTAGAAAATCTAACTAACATGAATTCATGCTTGAATATTATAGATTATTATCTATTAGCCTATATTTCTTAATTATACATTACATTTTTAAATGAGCTGTATAACCACAATACCTTAATCAAGGTAAGAAATACATACATGTAGTATAACAAAATTGACCTTGAATTTGTATCAATAAACCAAGATCCATACCAATGCATATCCCCTTTTAAATGTAAAGAAACATTTATAGACAATATTTGGGAATATGGGTGTAGTTTTGTCCAAACTTCTTCCTGCTGTTTATTGGGCAAAGTAATTTTTTTGAGGGGTGCTCAGGCAACTTTTCATGGGGTCTTGGTTCATCAAACCATATTAATCTGGAAGCATTCCACAGGTTCTCATCCTCTGTGGAAACAAAAGAAGAACCTTTTTTCCAAAGCAACATATTCTTAGATAAAGATACCTTTAAAGTATATATGTTGGTTTAGATTAGCAGTCCCCAGAATCAAATGTCTCTCTGCAGTCAAAAAATTAAAGATAACACAATAATATACATAATCCAAACTCACTGTGATTTTTCCACCTTTACATAGATTGTTTTTACTATTACTTTTTTCTACAAGTTTAATATTTATTTTGTTATCTTTGCTCCTTTAATCTATGACTGTCTGTACTCTGTCTCTTTAAAGACTGTTTTATTTTTTTTAAAAAAAACATTTACTTCTTTTTATAACTCTCTGTACTCTTCTTCTCCCTCCCAAGTCTACGTACATTTATCTAACAATGTGACCCATTTAGAAGTCTATATCTGTCTGAATCTGTGTTTATTGTGTATCTGTAAGCCTTGTTTGACCAGGACGGCTTCTTAAAATGCTAAGCACTTCTTAAAAACTTAAGTGGTGTCATTGCTAGGGGTAATACAGCATTTCCTGCTTGCTCTGCACAGTCCAGCACGGTAGAAGTCTATTCACTGCCTCTGCAAGCCATGCACATTGCCCCAGTTCCAAGTATGCAGTGGGTCTTTGTCGAGCCATTAAGCAGTTGTAGCACTCTGCTCACAAA
Source organism: Neodon shergylaensis (assembly GCA_025134845.1). Lineage (NCBI taxonomy): Eukaryota > Metazoa > Chordata > Mammalia > Rodentia > Cricetidae > Neodon > Neodon shergylaensis. The sequence continues at coordinate 25,614 of JABTXL010017418.1, forward strand.
ACCCTATTTAAATGCTACATAGCCAGACCTCATCAGAGTTCAGAATGGCAGCATGGCCACAGCCATTTCTTTTTCTTTTCTTTTTTTTTTTTTTTTTTTGATTTTCGAAACAGGGTTTCTCTGTAGCTTTTTCGTTCCTGTCCTGGAACTAGCTCTTCTAGACCAGGCTGGCCTTGAACTTTGAACTTACAGAGATCCACCTGCCTCTGCCTCCCGAGTGTTGGGATTAAAGGTGTGCGCCACCACCACCCGGCTATCTTTTTTTCCCCTGCTATTGCTGAATCAGGAAAACCTCTCTTAAAGGAGCTGTGGCATGCTGCTAGCAACCAAAGCCCATTAAGGAAAATAAATGTAGCTAAACTTTGTTTTTTTTAGTATCTAGAATTCTTTTGCAAGCCCTCTCAGGGTTTAAGTGGATTTTATTTGGCCATGTGGGAGCCAATTTGTAGCAGCAGGCCACTTGTTGGTTCCCAGCTGCCCAGCTAGCTTATACCCAAAATAATCACACAGAAACTTTATTAATTAAATCACTGCTTGGCCCATTAGTTTTAGCTTCTCATTGGCTAACTCTTATATTAATTTAACCCATTTCTATTAATCTGTATATTGCCACATGGTTGTGGCTTATGGGGTAAAGATCCCAGTGTCTGTCTCTGGTGGCTCCATGGCTTTTCTCTGACTCCACCCTTCTTTATCCCAGCATTCAGCTTAGATTTCCCCTCCTAACTCTGCTCCACTATAGCTCAGCTATAGGCCCAAAGCAGTTTCGTTATTAACCAATGATATTCAAGCATACAGAGGGGAATCCCACATCATCCGTTCACTACCTACAAGGCATTCTAGTTCAACTGACCCCTGCAAAAATCCTCAAAAAATGGACAAATTTGCCATCTCAACCCCAGATACAAGTAAAGGTCTGTTACTTCCTATACTTACTTAAACTTCATTTCTTGTAGGAAATGGATGAAAATGATAATTCAATAATGGAAACCAAGATTTTATTGTTCTTTTTGATGCCTCCCAAGTTACTTTTTATATGCTTTTGGTTTCCCGTATCAAACACAATTATCCTCCTTTATAGGACAGATCTTAGATCATTACTCTAGCAATAAGATTCTACAATACCCACAGCATGCCTCTTTTTTTCCCTATGGTTTCTTCCTCTTACTCTTTGCCTGCTGCCTTACACTTTTTTAAAACCTGGGATACTAGGTCACTCTGTCCTGCTATATTTGCTATTCTAGGAGTTTTTCACATGATCAAAACAAATAACAAACATAAATCTCTCCAGGGAATTCCTGTGTGTCTCTCCAACTCTTCTTGTTGTCCCCTGATGCTCTATGATCATTTTCTGTAAACTAGCTGCTAACTCAGCCTCCTGACCCAAGGTTAATTTTGCTTAATGCAAATGTAAACTTGGGGTTCACAGTGTTAGTGAATATCCCTCAATAATAATCCTTCATTTTTTCTTTAGGAGATGATAAGTATTCTTCTGTAAAGGTGCTGTGCAGGAGCCTCCTCTCATTCTGACACTAATTTGCATCCCTAGTTTTGTTGCTCTGGTCACTCCTTTGCATCACCTTTGTTCCTCTGTCCCCAGAACACATTCAGCACTTGTGTGGGGCATTGTCCCTCAGCACACCTCCACTGCCCAACGTTCAGCCCATAGGCTGCAGCTTCAAGTACAGCTTGCTTTCGCACCCAGCTTCACCCTCATTTTAACTTGAATCCCAGAAACTGAACCATCCTGGGCCCTGCTATGAAAGTGTGGGTGATCCACAGCACCCACACAATACCAGGGTCCCTCACTGGGACTGGGAGGCAGCACCAATCTTCCTCTCCACCCCAAATTCACCTTCCTAAATAGCATATGATGAGGTCCCATTAAGTGTGAATGTGTTTAAAGACACTGAGCTTTGCACTTAAATTTGCTAAAATTAGTAAGATGGCTTGGTAGGTAGTATCTTTCTGCATAAGCTTGATAAGCTGAGTCTGAGCTCTGGAGCCCAGGATATAGATGAGAAACATCTCCACAGAGTTGTACTCTGACCTCCACATATGCCCACGTGTACACGTCACACACAGAGATAAATTTTTAATCATAATTTTGTTTTATGTATTTTACCATAGAGAGAAAAGAGGGAGAATGAGAAATAAGTTTTTGGGTTTTCCCTATCCAAGGTAGTCAGCCAGCAAGGGCCAAGAATCCATAGCCTCCTCACCTTTTAAAATTCTGGCAAACAAGTCTGTTTATTATTTAATGATCTTACCCTTTGTACTGATAAGCAATAATCAGTGGCACCAGGATATAAGGTCCAGCTCCCACCAATGAGATGAGAGTCACCACTCATGCTACAATAAAAACTAAGCAGACTTTATGCTTCTTGATCACACATAGTATACCCTTTCATCAAAAGAAATTCCCTTCCTGAATTAATTTTGCATTGTCTATGCATTTCTTTGTACAACACCAAGAATATTCTTTTCTATAAAAATGATTGGGACTTGACCAAGTGAGAAATGTGGAGCCAACCTCACCCTCCCTCCCAGCACACCTCCTCTCCAGCCCACCTCCAACCCTGTAGAATTACTGGCCACTCAGCCACCTAGAAATGCTTCCCCTTGGCATTCTTCCTTCTCTTCTCCCCACAGATGGCCTAGACTCCTCTGAGCTCATGGGAGGCCAGCTTTATGGCCACTAACCACAAGCTCTGTCCTGAAATGCCTAGGCAGGTGAAGAGGAGGATACCCCATAAAGAGACAAACAGGTGACTTGCATTCAAAGTCTGCAAAGTCAGATCAGGACTCTCCACTATGATTCAGACCTCTGCCCCCTTAGACACCCCTCAGCAGTACACATGCACAAACACACAGATGTAGGTACCCTCAGGGATCCTGCCAGTCCAGGAAGCCTGGCCCTGACACCTCTGAGCCTCTCTAGCCCCAGCAGCAATGAAGCCCCAACCAGGTGGTTAGCAATCAATCGAGGGAACCCACAGCCCCCTTCCTCACCCCTCAGCTCACCTCGGAGGTCCATGACAGGGCCCTGGACGATTAAATTTCTGAGCAGCAAGTCATTAAGCACAGCCCAGACCTCAGGCACACAGCAGGACCCACCCTCAGGAGCGAAAATCCAGTCCTAAATGCCTGTGGGCGGGGAAGAACTCTGGCTGACTTTGGATTTGCCCAGGTGTGTCTACAAGAACCAGGTGTCCTCAGTCAGTTATTGCCATGGACACAGGCGTTATCTCACCTACAACTCGGATCTCGGGGATTGTGGGTGTTTCCCCCTGCTATCTACTCTAGCCTGCCTTCATTGTGATTCCCCCAAACCTGCCCCCACTGTCTTCTTCAGCTTAGGTTCCTTCCTACTTTATCAACCCTCTCCCAAGCCCTCTTCTTCTGACTGTTTTGCTTTAGGATTTTTTCTCTCTCATCTTTCTCCCTAACTTCCCTCCTTCTTCTTCCATCTCTTTCTTCTCCTCTCTCTTTCCTGTCCCCTTTTTCTCTCTCTCCTCTCCCTCTCATCTCATCCTTTCCTTCCTCTTCCTTCTCTCATGTCTCTCTCTGCATCTTTTTATCTCTCTATCTCTAGGCAGGCTGTCCTCAACATATTCTGTAGAACAGTCTTGAACCTCATCTGTTTCTACTTCCCAAATGCTGTGATTATATTCATGTAGCCATCCCCCCAAGTTTATCCAGCCCTAGATATGGAAACCATGTCCCCAGCCCTCCTCATCACCTGAGCACCTTGAAGGCACATCTGCTAAACAACCCAAAGTCGGTGATACTTTCTACCTTATTAACTCTTCAGTGGTTTTCAGCCTGTGGTTTGTGACCCCTTTAGCAAAGTTCTATCTCCAAAAATATTTACATTACCATTCGTAACAGTTGCAAAATTACAAATATGAAGTAGCAACGAAAATCATTTATGGTTAGGAGCTACCACATGAGGAACTGTATTAAGGGGTCCCAGCATTAGGAAGGTTGAGAACCACTGCTCTAGGATGGGAAATTCCTGGTCCTAGTGTTATGGGTCTGGGGTCATTCAGAGAGTCACCAGTCTGACCATTAATGAAGTTTGGCAAAGAGGAGGCTTTTATTCATATACCGGCATCAGTTCAACATATGGGACTGTGGATTTCTGAATGCGGCCCCCAGCCACTTCAGTTAGGAGTTTATAAAGGCAAAGATCACAAAATTACATCCTGTTTTTCTGCAAGTAGAAGGTCACCTTTTGCAAAAATAAGTTTTTCTTTACACTGGTTGACTTTATAACCTAGTACCTTGAAAGAAACAATAGATTTGTTAAAGCTATACAAGACCAGGCAAGTACAAAAAGTAACCCTTAATATACCTTAACACTTGGATGTCCAATTTTGCTTTAAAGATCTCTTAAGTACAGAAATTTTAAACTTTAAACATAACCTTAGCCATCATATTTCCCCTTGAGTTAAACCCAGAATCAGGTCCTTGATTTTGTGCCGGGTGCCTCCCATACCCAGACTTAATGAGCATAGCTAATAGCTCCTAATTTACATATCTGGTTAAGGCATTGGTGATGCAGGGCCAATCATAATCGGCAGGTGAAGGAGATACCTGGGCCCTGGGATGGCTGACAGCAGAGTTATTGGTCACGAAGAATCGGAATGAAAACCATTTGTCTTTTTCCCCTTTAACATATTCTTCTTTTCTTTAAGGCAAGGGTTTTCCAGAACACAACCAAGTAATCTGTAATGGTTTCCAAATGATTTGCATAGAAACAGCATTCCCCTCAGCCACACAGTGACATCCTTGCACTGCAGATAGTCCATAGTCCAGGGGTCTCCTGTGCTGAAAACCGACCTAAGCTAACAAAGACATCTGTTCTTCTATCTTTGCAATAGATTTTTTCTTCTAAAATAGAGAGATCCTAGGTTATCTGTATAATATTAAGCTGGGGGCATCACCCCAGCCCTCTAATACCCCTATATCCAAGAAGTCTGGGATGTTTGAAAACCCCTGGCCTGGGAGATTCCCTGGATTGGACTCCAACTTCCAGCCTGCCAAGTGCTGACCCCTGGGGGGGGGGGGTCAGGTGCAGCACATGATGCCTGTCTGCACTCTATATGCCACCATATAGTTCATGAACTGGGCAAGGGGCTGGAGATTGAAACACACAATGATACACAGACAGAGAGAGAGAGTCATGGGTCATCCTTGAAAGAGGAATGCGCCAAGAATGCCTCCTTTATTGTGTCCAGGGGCAGCTTATATAGGGATAGCCACACCCCAGCCAAACATACCAGAAATCACTCCCCTGCCATCAGGAAGTCCTGAGGGTCTTGTGCTCAGAGCAGCTGCAGGCATTACAAGTTGTTTACCAGAAATTCAGGATCTGGGGTGGTTCACAGCTCCCAACAGTCAGGACTACTCCCATAGCTATTTAGGCTCTGTTCGATGGATGCAACGCAACGCTCAAGTCACACAGCCGCCTTTTACAAAAAGCCCTTTTAAATTGGGGCTATTCGATGCCACTTCCTCTTTGCTCATTCGCAGCCAGTGGTTTGTTCTCCCTCCCCCATTTCCACTTTTGTTTGTCTCCTCATTCGCAGTGCTCTTGTCCCACCCCAACTTCCAGCTTCGACAAGCCCCATTCCCTGTGCCCCGGCCTAGCCAGACTCCACCTTCAGCAACATCAGTCACAGTGGTTTTTATGATTTTTTTTAAAAAATGCTGGTGGGTACCGAGCAGCTGGTGGCAGGTCCTGGTGTCCGGTCCTGAGCAGCCGGGGTGGGGCTGGTGGGGGTGGGGCTGGTGGGCCCAAGAGCCGCCAGCCCAGGGCAGGGCCCAGCCATGTGGCACTGGGCTGGTCCTGGCGACACAGAGTCCCCAGAAGGTGCAGTACCAGCAGTGGTGAGGGGCCGGGCAGGCGAGCTGCTGAGAGACACATGGACAGACACATTGTATGGATCAGAATTGGATATTTATTACTTAGAGGAGGGGGGAAGGAGAAGAAGAGGACATACACACACACACACACACACACAGAGAGAGAGAGAGAGAGAGAGAGAAAGAGAGAGAGAGAGAGAGAGAGAGAGAGAGAGAGAGAGAGAGAGAGAAGAGGAGGCAGAAAAGTGGGGAGAAAGGCAGAAGCGAAGCTACCTCTCCGAGAGGAAGATGGAAGAGAGAGAGCTCAGGCTCTCAGGCTGGAAGCTGAAGATCAGCCTGGCTCAGCAGATGGGGGAGGGAGTGGGTGTGGCTTGTCTCTTAAAGAGACAAAAACCATAACATTCTGCAGCGAACTCCCTGACCAGCAGGAAAGAACAGCCACCAGACAAGGATTCTTCTCAAATCATGCTTTATTGGAGCCTCTTGGTTGAAGGGAGAGCAGAAAGCAAGGGGCCCCGAGCTCTGAGCTGCAGCTGCTTATATAGGAAGTCTGCCTAGCAACCTTTGATACTTTAACTGCTTCTCTGGAGACCCACCAGCAGGAAAGAAAACAAACATCCTTGTCAATTACAGACCACAAGGAAGTTCTCCTGCTGGTCAGGGGGAGTGTGGGCAGCTAGATCCTAACAACTACTCACCCTGTTTTCTGGTGGAAGAACTGCAACCTTTATTATAGAAATGAATCGTGCCCCAACTGGCCGATGCGCACCGGCCAATGCGCACCTGCCAGTGCTCCTGGCCACGGGATTGGCTCTAAGCACATATGCGAGAGGCACGGTTCCACTGCATTGCTTAATATGGAGTTATTTATCAAGCGAGGCCGGGGCCAAATGCCATCTTGCAATGGTAGCCACTCAAATCGGCTCCCAGCAGTTCCCCCTTTCTGTTTTCCTCTGTAGGCCAGTGAGAAGGTTTTACTCCCATTCAGGTCCTCACCTCATGATGCGAGGACTGATCAAAGGAGGCCCAAAACTCCTGGTACTCCTTCTTCCCTGCAATGGAATAAACTCCTGGGAGGTGCAAAGGCAGTACTCAGAGTAAAAATGCATACCTTCCTCAGTGCAATGGAGAATTTCTCCCTGAGAGTGCAAAGGCTATGCAAGGAACAAACTTACTGACCTTTTAGGACAGGTAACCATACTTGGGGTGAATCGCCATTCTCCAAAGAGGCTAACGCTCATAGAACCGCAACCTTATCTCGAGATGTCTGAGCTCGGGGGCGGCATTTTAGCCAAAGGCAGATTATACATCATGGAACTACCTCTTCAAGTCAAGCCCACCACCAAAGGTCATCTCCCTGATCTCCCTGAAAAGACAAGACGAAGGAGAAGTTGAGCACATGGCTCTGAGGGGGAAGGAATAGCCTCTCTCAAAGTAGGGACTGAGGGAAATTGAAGTGGGCACCGAGCAGAACATAGCAGCAACGTCCCCGTGAAGGACTCAGCAGTCGAGCCAGGGTCACAAGAAGGTGCTTCAAAAAATGGGGGAAAACCGCGGCATTGTGGCGAACAGGAATCGGCTTAGGGAAGGCAGACAGTATTTTCCATCTCTGCTCCGCCCGGCTTGGGATCATCTTCCACAGGATCAGCAGTATCAGCATCCTGAAGAGCAGTGGAGTCATTTTCATGATGGACTTCAACAGTTCTGGTCAGGCGGCTTGGGACCCAATGAGGCACTTCTCGATCCTGGGGAAAAACACAAATAGCTCCCCTGGACCTCCGGATAATGGGGTCCGGGCCATACCATTTATTATCCAACACATCCTTCCACATCACTTCCCCTGCCCCTTCCGGGGAGGTGTGGGCGTGTCGGTCGGCTGCCGCATGACCTTTGTCATCCACTATCAAAAAATTAAGAGTAAAAAGGGCCATAGCAATCCTATTCCTGGGGGAGGCAGTCTCAGCCATTCCCCCTTTTTGTTTTTGTAAGAGCTCCTTGAGGCTGTGATTCTTCAGAGAAAAAAATTTTTGAAGTACACTTTGCTACATCTCAGACATAGCCTCAGTGGCACAAACATTGTGAGAAACTGAAAACTCTCAGAAGAACTGAAAATGACTAAGAGACACTTAAAAAATGTTCAAATGTAACATCCTTTAACCGTCAGAGAAATGCAAACCAAAACTCTGAGATTTTACTCTATCCTTGTAAAAATGACCAAGATTAAAAATTACTGTTAACAATAAGAAAATGTGGGTAAGGAAAAAACTTGCTGGAAGTGCAAACTGACAGTCACCTTTGGATACTATTGAAAATCCTGGATAAAACAGACTCTCCCAGCAGGAAGAAAAGAATCCAAAATCTAGGACTAGCCTGTAATAATCCCAAGAAACAGGGAGTTTCCCCCTGCAGGTATGACCCTCCTGAACCATTGGGCTGTGGCCCCTTTTTTAAAAAAATTTTTCTCCCGTTCACTCGGGATCGAACTCCTCCCCCGCTAACCAAGGCCACATGTGCGACCTCAGCAAGGAAGGTCTCCGGCGAGCCATGGGGGGGCCATGCACTCCCAAGACCTGAGTGAGAGTCTCCCCAGCTTTGGGAGGTCCCCCATTATGTTTATTTTTCAAAATTAGGCAAATATCTACCTCAAAACTTTAACAATATTTCTTCTGGGCCTAAATACAAGGTTGTTTAACCATAAGACCATGTGCTCAGCCTTGCTTACAGCAGAGTTACTTTATCATAGCCAGAATCTGAAAACAAGCCAAATGTATCTTTTTTACATTTAGGATAAATGAGAAATTATCCTTTTAAATATCCATGAATACCATAAAATATCTTGGAGTAACTTTAAACAAGCAGGACAGAAGTTTTGGGTCCCATCATCTCTGCCTGTGAAGGCGGAAATGTTTTTTATTTTTAACCATTATCATTTGTAACTCTGGCCCTTGATAAACTTAATTAAGAGGTCTGAGGCCTGAGTCTCAGCAGACCACCCTGAAGCCACACCTGGCAGCCGGAAAAGACCACAAGCTGAAACAATACGACTCCCACCCAAGAGCGGGCTGTACAAATGGAAAAACTCGTAGGATAAGAACTTTACAAGATCCCCTACTTTCTTGGGAAAGCAGAAGAAACACAGCAAAAATGACAATTTCACTGAAAGCAGTTCCTCACTAAGTTCATCATCTGACAAATCTAAGTCAGCGAACTCTGTGAGGAGTAGGTAAAGCCGGTTTTTCTCCTTTTTATTCCCTTCCTCCCGTTGAGGGTTTTTTGAGTTTTTTCTCTAGGTATACCTTTTATCTTTTTATCCTTTTCCTTTTTACTATCCTTTTTTACCTTTATTCTTTTCAGTCTAGACCTGCCTAAGTCCCCCCTTTTAAATCAGACTCTGATAGGCTGTCCTGGTGTGCTTGCAGTGCCCTCCTCCTTTCCCAGTGCAATCAAAAGCAGCACAGAAAAACGACAATGACGAGGGCCACAAAGATCAAGCAAAATACCTCAGGTGCAACCCCAGCAATCATCATACTTGGGAGACTCACCGATGTCACCGCTCCACGTGTCGAGTTCTGAATCCTCTTTGGCCCCTCACTCGGTACCAAAGCTTGTCCCAGCATCCCGGGTTTCAGCACCAGTTGCGGCGAACTCCCTGACCAGCAGGAAAGAACAGCCACCAGACAAGGATTCTTCTCAAATCACGCTTTATTGGAGCCTCTTGGTTGAAGGGAGAGCAGAAAGTAAGGGGCCCCGACCTCTGAGCTGTAGCTGCTTATATAGGGAGTCTGCCTAGCAACCTTTGATACTTTAACTGCTTCTCTGGAGACCCACCAGCAGGAAAGAAAACAAACATCCTTGTCAATTACAGACCACAAGGAAGTTCTCCTGCTGGTCAGGGGGAGTGTGGGCAGCTAGATCCTAACAACTACTCACCCTGTTTTCTGGTGGAAGAACTGCAACCTTTATTATAGAAATGAATCGTGCCCCAACTGGCCGATGCGCACCTACCGGTGCTCCTGGCCACGGGATTGGCTCTAAGCACATATGCGAGAGGCACGGTTCCACTGCATTGCTTAATATGGAGTTATTTATCAAGCGAGGCCGGGGCCAAATGCCATCTTGCAATGGCAGTCACTCAAATCAGCTCCCAGCAATACCTCACACGTATACCGGAGCCCACAGAGGTCAGAAGTGAGGAATCAGATTCTCTAGAATTGGAGTTATCAAGGTTACAAGCTGCTGCAGGATTGCTGGGAACAGAACTCAGGTCCTCTATGAGAATAACAAGTGCTCTAAACTGCTGAGCCAGCTTCCCAGCTCCAATTTCTTCTTTTGATTGCATTTGACCAGATGTGGAGGCAACGCCTTTAATTCTAACTCTGGAAATATAGAGGTAGGGGGTCTCTCTGTGAGCTCCACACCAGGCACAGAGTGAGTCCCAGACCAGCCAGAGCTGCCCGGTGAGACTCTCTCAAGACAAAAACCACATTTATTTAAATAAATAATTTATTTTAATAAATAGTTTATCTTTTTTTTTTGCTTTGTTTTGGCTTTGGTTTTTGAGACAGGGTTTCTCTGTAGTTTTGGAGCCTGTCCTGGAACTCTAGCTCTTGTAGACCAGGTTGGCCTCGAACTCACAGAGATTCCCCTGCCTCTGCCTCCCCAGTGCTGGGATTAAAGGTGTGCACCAGCACCTCCCGATTCATTCATTAAAGGTGTGTGCTACCACCACTCAGTTCATTCATTTATTTTACTCTGTGTGTGTGTGATAGTGCAAGTGTGGAGATTAAAGAACACCTTTTGGGTTTTCAGTTTTCCTTTTCGGGGTGGCCGTTCTTGGTTGTCAACATGACTGACTGCATCTGAGATTAACTAGACCCCCAAACTGCTAAGCACACCTGTCAGGGATCTTTCTTGTCTGGATAATTTGAGGAGAGAAGATGCACCTTTAATCTGGGCCACACCTTCTGTGGGCAGTCTATTTATAAAGGACATGAAAGAAGCAAGCCTTTGCTGTTTGCCTGTTTGCTCTCACTCTCCCGGTTAAGTCCATCCCTTCACTGGTATCAGAGCCTACTTCTTCGGGATTCTGGGGTCCAAATGGCACATCTAGTTTCCTGGACCAAACAACTAAGGGGTTCTTGGATTTGCCACTGGAAGACAGCCATTGTTGTAACAGTCAGACCGCAGCCTGTAAGCCCCTCTGATAAATCCTTTTCATATGACTAACACACTGTTCCACCGTGTGGTGTGGTGGTTTGGAAGAAAGCGGGCCCCATAGCCTGTCCTGGAACTAGCTCTTGTAGACCAGGCTGGTCTCGAACTCACAGAGATCCGCCTGCCTCTGCCTCCCGAGTGCTGGGATTAAAGGCGTGCGCCACCACCGCCTGGCTCTCTCTCTCTCTGTCCCCCCCTTCACCCTTCCTCTTCCATAACCCCCTGAATAAACATTCAACCTCACCCTTCATGTCGTGTCTATCCATGTTTCTGTCTTCTGCCCACCAGCAATGTGTCTCCCTGCCTGGGACCAGCCATTGCTCAGGGACCAGCAGCCGTCTCTGCCTGGGGCCCACTGCCTGCTGCCACATGGCCCGCCACCACTGCTCTGAGACCAGCAGCCATCTCTGCTCTGGGACCAGCAGCCATCTCTGCCTGGGACTGGCTGCTCCCAGAGCCCGCTGCCTGCCACCACATGGCCCGCTACCACCATTTGGGACCTACAGCATTTCTGCTGCCTACTGCCACGGGGATCTTGCAGCATTTTTAAAAAAAGAACAACATTGGGGGCTGGAGAGATGGCTCAGGGGTTAAGAGTATTGCCTGCTCTTCCAAAGGTCCTGAGTTCAATTCCCGGCAACCACATGGTGGCTCACAACCATCTGGAATGAGGTCTGGTGCCTCTTCTGGCCTGCAGACATACACACAGACAGAATATTGTACACATAATAAATAAATAATTATTTTTAAGTCTCTTGCCAACCCTAAGGTGACTCCCTTAACTAAAAATTGTGCTTCCGTGCTCCCCTATCCAACCTTCCTTTATCCCAATCCTCCTGTTTCCCCAAGTTTCCCTCATCCTCCCCTTCTCACTTTTCTCTCCCCTTCCCCCGATACTCCCATCCCTCCCCAAGATCCCAAAATTTCTCCCCGGCAATTTTGTCTACTTCCCTTAGTCAAGAGAATAATTATATGTTTTTCCTTGGGTTCACCTTCTAATTTAGCTTCTTTAGGTTCACCAATTATATACTCCGTGACCATTATTTATGGCTAGAAACCAATTATGAGTGAGTACATCCCATGTTCCTCTCTTTGGGTCTGGGATACCTCACTCAGGGTAGTGTTTTCTATTTCCATCCATTTGCATGCAAAATTCGAGAAGTCATTGTTTTTTACCGCAGCGTAGTACTCTAATGTGTATATATTCCACACTTTCTTCATCCATTCTTCCATTGAAGGGCATCTAGGTTGTTTCCAGGTTCTGGCTATTACAAATAATGCTGCTATGAACATAGTTGAACAGATGCTTTTGTCATGTGATAGGGCATCTCTTGGGTATATTCCCAAGAGTGGTATTGCTGGGTCCAGGGGTAGGTTGATCCCGAATTTCCTGAGAAACCGAAACACTGATTTCCAAAGTGGTTGCACAAGATTGCATTCCCACCAGCAATGGATGAGGGTACCCCTTCCTCCACAGCCTCTCCAGCAAAGGATATCATTGGTGTTTTTGATTTTAGCCATTCTGACAGGTGTAAGATGATATCTCAAAGTTGTTTTGATTTGCATCTCCCTAATCACTAAGGAGGTTGAGCATGACCTTAAGTGTCTTTTGGCCATTTGAACTTCTTCTGTTGAGAATTCTCTGTTCAGATCAGTGCCCCATCTTTTAATTGGGTTAATTAGCATTTTGAAGTCTAGTTTCTTGAGTTCTCTATAAATTTTGGAGATCAGGCCTTTGTCTGTTGCAGGGTTGGTGAAGATCTTCTCCCAGTCAGTAGGTTGTCTTTTTGTCTTAGTGACAGTGTCTTTTGCTTTACAGAAGCTTCTCAGTTTTAGTAGGTCCCATTTATTCAATGCTGCCCTTAATGTCTGTGCTGCTGGGGTTATACATAGAAAGCGATCTCCTGTGCCCATTTGTTGTAGGGTGGTTCCCACTTTCTCTTCTATCAGGTTCAGTGTGTTCGGACTGATATTGAGGTCTTTGATCCATTTGGACTTGAGTTTTGTGCAAGGTGATGGCAAGAGACTTGAACCTAGAGTGGCTCCCAGGAGCCCAAGGCGAGGTCCCCAGTTAGTTCCTTGGGCAGCTGAGGATAGGGAACCTGAAATGACTCTATCCTATAGCCATACTGATGATTATCTTGCATATCACCATAGAACCTTCATCAGGTGATGGATGGAGATAGTCACAGAGACCCACACAGGAGCACCGGACTGAGCTCCCAAGTTCCCAATGAGGAGCGGAAGGAGGGAGAACATGAGCAAGGAAGTCAGGACCACGAGGGGTGCACCCAACCACTGAGACAGTGTGGCTGATCTATTGGGAGCTCACCAAGACCAGCTGGACTGTGACAGAAGAAGCATGGGATAAAACAGGACTCTCTGAACATGGCGAACAATGGGGGCTGATGAGAAGCCAAGGACAATGGCCCTGGGTTTTGATCCTACTTCAAGTTCTGGCCTTGTGGGAGCCTAGCCAGTTTGGATGTTCACCTTCCTAGACATGGACGGAGGGGGGAGGACCTTGGACTTTCCACAGGGAAGGGAACCCTGACTACTCTTTGGACTGGAGAGGGAGGGTGAGAGGAGTGGGAGGAGGGGGAGAAGGGTGGGAGGAGGGGGAGGGAAATGAGAGGCTGGGGGGAGGTGGAAACTTTTTTCTTTTTCTCAATAAAAAAAATATTTTTTAAAAAAAAGAACAACATTTTGGTGCCGTGACTCGGATGATTCGCCCGCCCTGGACTTCCACCCGGGGCCAGAGTTCCAGCTTTAGGTGCCATCCGGGACTCTGAGCTCCTTCCTCGGGCAGAATCAGGAGTTCTGATTCGGCTGCTGTGATAAAATGCATGGAGAAGCTGGGCAGTGGTGGCACATGCCTTTAATCCCAGTACTTCCAGGCAGAGGCAGGTGGATCTCTGTGAGTTTGAGGCCAGCCTGGTGTAATGAGCATGGAAGCAGATTCCTCTGAATGAATAAATAAAGGGGAATCTGTAGTGTAGATAAAGCAGGAAATTTATAGAATAAGAATGAATGTAACTTGGTGTAATGTAAAGGCATTTCTTCTTGTGTGTGGTATGGAAAATTACTAAGGTGAAATATTAGAGAACATTTGCCCACTTGAAGGCTGCCACACCCATCCTGGCCCTGCCAGATGTGGGGGCTGCACCCAGCAACCGTGGTAACGAAATAATCTTGCCACACAAGAGGGACCCCCACCCTTCTGTGGCCAGTCGGTACTGATAACCTAGGACATCTGGTTATTGGAAGGATCAAACGAGGGGCAATTTCAAACTGACTTAAAAGAGGTGGCTGAAGCAGGGCGGTTATCTCCCTTCTCACAATGGCTCTGGCACCAGGCCTCCGTGGAAAGAGAGATCCTCCTAGCCTGCCTCCCGAAAAGCAGCAATATTGAATGCCTTGCCTAAACATTTAATGCTCTGTCTCCCGAGCACAGAGCTTTGTCTCCCGAAAACAGACATTTAACGCGTTGCATCCCGAATGCAAATCCTCATTCCCTGAGAGTGGACATTGAAGGTCTGACTCCCGAGAACAGACTAGATACTCTGCCTTTCAGAATGCTTTGCCATCCCGAAAGCAAAGCTTCGTCTTCTGAGCAGACAGAACGCTTTGCCATCCTGAGAGCAAAGCCTCATCTTTGAGAGTAGAAAACTAAAAGCCTTGTCTCCAGAGACTCGGTCACCCAAAAGCCGAGTCCAAGACCCTACCAGATACCAGCCTGGAACATCAGGACCTTATCTCCCGAGCGCAGACTACGGGGTCAAGAGTTGATCTTCGCTACCCAGCCCCCAGTGCGGACAAGAGCCCAGCCTGAAGAAATTCAAAAGCCCCTTTTAAGCCAGGGAATACCAGGTCGTATGATGCTACTTCATGTGTGTATGAAATTTTAAGAGAAAAGCATAGACATGTTAATACATAAGTTTAGTGTGTGAAATGTTAAGAGATATTTTATGATAATTGATAAGATTAGGAAATATTAATGGATAAGTTAAGGTTAAGAAGTGTTTTAAGTTGTATTAAGGTTATAGATAAGTAATGGATAAGTTGTATTAAGGTTAAGAAGTGTTTTATGAATAAGTGATAAGTTAGATTAAGGTTATGAATTGGTTTTATGTATTAGGTTTAGTAGCATTAATAATTGTGATATTGAAGTGCCTGTGTGTTGCCCATTATCAATCCCCCATGCCTATTAAGATTGAAACCCCCATTGATGCATTGGATATTGAAGTTGCTAGTAAAGAATCATTATAAAAACAATTCTCTTCTTGGTCTGGTTACTCATCACTCTCTGGGGAGAAGGGCACAGAGTCCTCATAGATATTACTCGAAAAGAACCTGGAGCTGAAGTCCCCCAGCTCGTAACACCTGGTCTACACAGCGAGTTCCAGGGCAGCCAGAGCTACACAGGAACCCTGTCTCAAAAAACAAAACAAGGGGCTGGAGAGATGGCTCAGGGGTTAAGAGCATTGCCTGCTCTTCCAAAGGTCCTGAGTTCAATTCCCGGCAACCACATGGTGGCTCACAACCATCTGTAAAGAGGTCTGGTGCCCTCTTCTGGCCTGCAGACATGCACACAGACAGAATATTGTATACATAATAAATAAATATTAAAAAACAAAACAAAACAAAAACCTGACAAAAGCAATTTTAAGAGAGGAAATAATGGTAGGTCACAACTTCAGGTGACAGTCCATCCAGGTGACAGTCCATCCAGGTGACAGTCCATCGCTGGGAGTTTAGGGTGAGAACCTGAGGCTGGTCACATCCACAGTCAAGAGCAGAGAGGGAATGAGCACACACTTGTTAGTACTTAGCTCCCTTGCTACACTGGAACAGTTCAGGATCCCCTGCCTAGGGAATGGTGCCGCCCATCAAACAGCTCAGGATCCCCTGCCTAGGGAATGGTGCCGCCCACTGTGGGCTGGGTCTTCCCAGGTCAAGTTATCCCCAAAAGACATACCCCCAGGCCAAACTGATTTGGACAATCTCTTCTGAGAGTCTCTTCCCAGGTGACTTCCTGATTCAGTACACCGACTGTGTTATCTGCTAGGGCTCCACAAAAGAACCTTTCTAGCAGGTTCTTCTCTGCTAGTACATGAATCAGCTGAACAGCTCCGTGGGGCATCTGTCTCCTGCAGCAGTGCCCAGGACTGCCTTAAGGCCTGTGTTCACTTTCTGAGGCTCCTATAACAAATCAACCCAAGTGTGGGGGTTAAACAAGAGAAATGTATTCTCTCCCAATTCTGGAGAAGAAAAATCCAAAGGCAAGATATAGACTTCTTCCAGAGGCTCTAGGGGAGAACCCATCTTGCCTCTTCCTCTAGGCTCTGCTGGCTCCTGGCATTTCTGGGCCAAGGTCCAGCATTACAACCTCTACTCTGTCATTTCATGGCCTCCTCTGTATCTTTTTGTCAGGGATGGGGAAATGGCTCGGCTGGTAAAGGTATTTGCTTCAGACCACCAGACTCATGTATAAAAGCCAGGTGATGGTAAGATAGGCAGAGACAGGCAGACCCCCTGGAACCTGGGGTCACCTGGCCTGGCCTCTGCGGGGGAATTCCAGAGCAGTGACAGACCCCGCAGCAAACAAAATGTGGGAAGCCCCCAAGGACCCATACTCAGGCTGTCCTGTCATCCTCTACCCTCACGGCACACGTATCTGTATACACACACACACACACACACACACACACGATGTAAAAACCAACCAACAAAAACACTATTCTACGCTGGGGAGATAGACGTCTCCGTGGCTAAAGTACTTGCTGAGCAAGCTGAGTACCGCGTTGGAATCCCCAGGACACACATGAAGAAGCCGGGTGTGGCGGCAGGTGCTTGTAACCCCATTGCTGGGGAGGTGGAGACGGGTGGATCCTCAGAGCTCCCTCGGCCGCCCGCCTACCTGAAATGGTGAGCTCCAGGGTCAGCGAGATGCCCTGCGTCAAAAACTGAAGTGGAGAGTCACCGAGGAAGCTATCTTCTATCCTGGCTGGCTTGGAACTCTATCCTCCTGCTGCTGCCGCCTGAGTGCTGGGTTATATGTGCCCAGCCATGCCCACATCTTTTTTTTTCTTTCAAAATTTAATTTTTTGAGTCGGGCAGTGGTGGCGCATGCCTTTAATCCCAGCACTCGGGAGGCAGAGGCAGGCGGATCTCTGGGAGTTCGAGGCCAGCCTGGTCTACAAGAGGTAGTTCCAGGACAGGAACCAAAAAGCTACAGAGAAACCCTGTCTGGAAAAATCAAAAAAAAAAATTAATTTTTCAGTGTTAAGAAGCCACGTGAGTTTTCAGTTTTATTATTGCATGTATGCGTCTGATGGAGATGTATGTGGAGGTCAGAGGAGAACTTTGTGAGGTCGGTTCTCTCCCTCCACCTTCCTGTGTGTGTGTGTGTGGGGGGGAACGCAGGTCATCAGGCTTGGCAGCGAGTGCCTTACCCCTTACCCATCTCATCATCCGTATTCGTTTATTTTAATACAAAGTTTAGATGTTGGAGGGACGGCTCGGCAGGTGAGAGCAATTGCTGCTCTTCCAGCTCTTCCCAAGGTCAGTTCCAGAATTCACATGGCAGCTCTGTAACTCCAGTTCCGGGGATCCAACGCCCTCCTCTGACTTCTAAGGGCACCAGGCACATGCATGTGGTGCACAGATATGCATGTAAGCAAAAACCCACATACATACATAAATAATAATTTTAAAAACTAAAAGTACTTGCTGTTTTTTCAGAAGTCCAGGTTTCAGTTCCCAACACCCACATGTCAGCTCACAACAGCCGATAGCTTGTGTTCAAGGGGGTCTGACACCCTCTTCTGGCCTCCACCGGTACTACATGCACACGATGCACATACGTGCAAGCAGGCACTCATACACATAAAATAAGAGTAAATAAATATTTTAACAACAACAACAATAAAAACAAGGTTTTATTAATTTTCCAGCTGGCCTCAGGTCTGTACTCCTTCCACCTCAGCCTACCCAGCAGCTGGAATTATATGAATATGCCACCATACTCCACAGAACACTCTTCTTAGAAGAAGGGAAATTATATTTTACGGTGACATTATAAGAACATGGAAAGTTATTTTGCATAATGTTAAGCATTTTGCAAAACAGTGCATAAGTTATTACTATCATGGAAACACACTTAGGAATAAACTGCTTATATTTTAAAGGGCCAAATCGACTGATAAGCAGTCACTAGGGACAGAGCTCCTGTGCTCACAATGCCTTGTGGACATGGGGAGACCTAAGAATGAGTCACCCCTCAGCTGGGTGCTCAAGGCCCGGAGACTCACCGTACCACCGTACCGAGAAGCTTCAGCTGTCTTTTGGAAGCAAAGGGTTTCTCTGCCATCTGTGGGGCCAGCCCTGGATCCGGCTCTGCTCTGAGGGCTGGTTTCCTTGCATGTTGGGCACCACGCCAGAGACTCCCCCACTAAGTTCTTTCTTCTCCTTCTTTCTGTCTAATATGTCATCTCCTTGCTGGTTCCTTCCTCTCACCTCTTGCTGCACCATGGCTGTGAGATGATGCTGAGGCGGCTCAGCTAGGGACGTGCCTGCTGCCAAGTGTAAGGACCGAGTCTGCATTCCCAGAACCACAGTATAGAAGCCAGCTGTGGTGGGGGACGTCTGTCTCCCTGGCCTCGGGCACGGGATGCTTCAGAGGCAGGCAGACCCCTGGTCTAGCTAATTGGTGAACTCTGGGTGCAGCAGGAGACTCTGTCACAAAAAAATAAGGAGAGGCTGGAGAGGAAGAGATGAGTCAGAAGTTAAGAGAGCTTGCTCTCCTTTTTTTAATCTATGATTTATTTATTTATACATATACAGTGTTAGAAGAGGGCCACCATGCGGTTGCTGGGAATTGAACTCAGAACCTCTGGAAGAGCAGTCAGTGCTCTTAACCTCTGAGCCATCTCTCCAGTCCTTAAGCTTGCTCTTCTTTAAGAGGACCCAGGTTCAGTCCCCAGCGACTCATAACCACCTGTAACTCCAGCTCCAGAGGATCTGACAAACTCTTCTGGCTTCTGCAGGCACCAGTGCACACATAGAGAAGCTTCTAACCCAAGGCTGACACTGGCCTGGGTTCTCGAGGAGGACCTGCCCTGCATATCTTGAAACCACCAGCGCTGACAGTACACAACCGTGCTGGTCCTCTCTACTCGAGTCACCCCATCCCATTTTGAGCTTGAGATGTAGCTGAGCTGGGCATGCTCTGGCTTTGCCAAGAAAAGCCCTGCACATCCTTCTGGCTCTCCCCAAGTCTCTTCTCCAGGCCCTCTCCTCTGAACCCACCAAGCTTTGGGTTTAGGCTCTTATCACTGTATCCACCCACCCTCGCTGGCCGTGAGAAATAGCCTGGAAGTTGTTGGGAGCCACTTGCTCTCCTGCAGGGCTGTCAGTTCCAGAAGGGCAGAGCTGAGTCTTCCTTGATCA
>JABTXL010017451.1:0-18079 GCA_025134845.1 Neodon shergylaensis
GAAATCCCTCATTGAGATTCTCTTCATATCTTATTCCAGTGTGTGCCTGTTTTTGGTTAAAGTTGACTCTCATGCCATTTGAAAAGCACAAGGAGTTCATGACATACCTGAAACTAAAATCCAGAGCCATCTCGGGTTGAGCCCTGTAACAGTGGGCTTTAAGCAAGGCTCTAAATACAAAGAAATTCTGGGATTTGTGTTGAGGAGATCCATCTGAGCTGTGAAGGTGCCAGGTTCAATGATAATGACACATGGCATTCATTCATGGGTCTGGGCCTGGGCTTGGCTGTTTTTGTATATTACAAAGTAAGAACAGGATGAGATTGCAGCTCATAGTGATTTGAGATCCTCAAGAAACTTTCCCAATAGGACTCACTGCTCCTGCACTCACAATGGAATGAATAACGGTATTTCTATTATTTACTTCTAGGAATAGTACTGTTCATATCATGCTCAGCATGGCCCAAGCCTACTCTACACATGACCATGATCCCAGACACTGCTGGGCATTATAATGCCTCCATGAGGCCAGTACAGTGATCCCAAGCTCTGTGCTAGCATGTGTATTTTTTCTTTTGTCCATTTAACACTAGGAGATTCGGGAAATAAGGAGATTTGAAAAGCACCAGCACTTAAGCACAAAGGATAAGTTCTAAGCATCTCTTACTCATCAAAGTATGCCCGGAGGAATGGAGAAGTGTTTTGCTGGTGGGGGCTCAACATGGGGTACTGCCCAGCTTCCTGCTCCTAATTTTCAACCCTGAGACACTGGGGTCTTCAGCTGAGCAGGTGTCTTCACCACAAGTGTGGGGTCATGATGCCACGGTGCTTGGGGAGAGTGCATAACTTAGACACATAAAAGAAAAGTATCAGAGTAAATTAATCATCTATTAGAAGGATTGTGACGAGAGAGAACAACCCAAGGCTTTCACAGAGGCTCTTATAAAAGAACAATGGGAACTTTATTTCTGTGTCCTTTGTCCAAGCAGTCATATAAGGCACATCTGAGGATGAATAGTCAATGTTACAGTCTCTGGAAATTGAACTCTTATGGCTCTGGTTATCAGTCCATAGGTAGTTGTTCCTAAGGTTTCACATGTTCTCTTCCCAACATGGTCTTAGCTATCTCTCTGCTGATGTTGTCCTCCAAAGCTCTTTAATAACATATACAATGCTGTACATTTTAATATACTTACTGTGCCTAAGTTATAAGCTTATCCAAAATTTTGTGGTCCTGATAATAGCTATTATCTTCCTTCTTTCTAATCGTGTGTCATACTTGGCACCTCACCTCAGAGAACCTTACTCCTGTATGCTTAGGTCATGGGATAAAATGCAGA
Organism: Neodon shergylaensis; assembly: GCA_025134845.1. NCBI lineage: Eukaryota > Metazoa > Chordata > Mammalia > Rodentia > Cricetidae > Neodon > Neodon shergylaensis. The sequence continues at coordinate 1,341 of JABTXL010017451.1, forward strand.
ACAGAATCAGGGCTGTTGATACCTCTAATCCCCCACATTTAGGAAACTTTGTTTGGAGGACTGTCACAAGATTAAGGGAACCCTGGGCTATGAATAGAGGGAAGGAGAGAGAGAGTGAGGAAAGGAATGAATAAGATAGGGAGACAGAGGAAAAGAAGAAAGAAAGAAGGAAGGGAGAGAGAACCCTTCTATGGGTTTGTTTGTTTAAAACATTGCAAAGCTATTAATGCTTTTGTTATTGTCTGGTTTCAGAAGAAACCTTTGGATCACACAGATACCTATGTTGGTAGCTTGATTGAAGGAAAGCATGAGGATGTGAATGAAATCCTTCAAAGCCTTTTATTAAAGCCAAGAAAGGCAACATACGTGCATAATCACATACATGAAGACAGACAAATCCTTGGGCCTCACTGGTCAGTTAAACTTGTTGAATCATGGGGTTTTAGGTTTTGTGAGAGACTTTTTCACAAAAAGAGACAAACCAAAATCAAATTTTACAGTGGCAGAGGACATCACCTGTAGCTGTCCTCAGGCCTCTCTGTACTCTCATAAACATATGCATTGCACCTGCAAACACATGAGCATATACATACTCATATAAGAAGTAAGGCTATTAAACTGTTGTCAAACATTTCCATAAAAAATACTGTGACGATAAGGTCAGCCTCAATGGCCAAGAGTGTTTATCTCCAGTCCAAAATGCAAACAGTCAACACAAACAGCAGTCTAATTGACACCTGCTTCAGAGCATCCATAGGAAGGACTTGCCTCAAAGACAGGGAAGGGCCAAGTTTGTCCTCTGCTGCCAAAAGTCCACTAGAGGCTCAGGCTCACAGCCACTGGAAAGATTTCCTAAGAGATTTTGGCTTAGTTCTCTCTTCCCAGGCCTTTAGTTTGTTGCATATATACTCTGTCTGTAAATATTTCCACCAATGTATTTCCTGCCACTCTCTCTGTGTTTCACTGTCTATCTCTGTTTATCTGTCTCTCTCTTTATGTGTGTATGCAAGCACATGCATGCATCCCCATGATATACATACAAACACTCTAAGTCTAGCTAGATTGTGAACTCCCTGGTGATCTAATTTTCTAAACATTCCATGTTGTAGGATTCCAACTATGAACAATCGAACCAACTTCTTTACATTGGCTCTGTGATCTAGGAGTGTCTTGTATCCACCTGTTGCTTTCATTGGTTAATTAATAAAGAAAATTGCTTTGCCTGATAGCTCAGAACATAGGTAGGCAGGGAAGACAGAAGAGAATGCTGGGATGAAGGCAATGAGGCAGATGCCAGAGCTCTCCTCTGTGAAATGGAAGCACGTTGAATCTTCCCATAAGCCACTACTTCATGAAGATACACACATTAATATAAATGGGTTAGCCAAAGACTTTGACAAGAAGGTGATAGATATAGTGGGCTAGACAATGCTTAAATGCATGTAGTTTCCCTGTCACTTTTTTTGAGCTAAGCAAGCTGTGTGGGATCTGGGCAGGAAAAAAGCAGGCCTGCTCGCAGCTCCATATACACCTCTGGGTATTAAATTAGGTCTCCTCAGTCCATTTAGGGCTCTTTTGTGGCAGGCACAAAACTTTTGCAAGGATGAAACAACAATCTCATAATTGCTGGATTCTGCACAAACCACAATTTAAACTGAGCCTAAGAACAGAAGGAAATGACCCCTTTTCCCCTACATCTGCGCTGCCACCTCCACTTTCCACCTCTCACTTTAAGCAATGATTAACACTTCATCCCATATTCCAGGCCACACCCCCAGCAATGGGCATGTTACCCTTTAACAGTTGCAACCAATACTAATTACTTTCAAATTTCCTGACAGTCAAATTGGCCAGCTTATCTGGCTTCAAGTTAAACATGGCTGCCAGCATTGCACTTGCATGTTTGAGAAGAGGCAATCGGTGGTAATTATCAGAAAGACAGAAAAATCAGAAAAGGAAATGTAATTATCACAACCTGGGAATGCAGCCCACATAGTGTCCATCATGTTGAAATAATTGAGTGAGAATTCTAAACCAGCTGCTTTCTCATTAGTGGGGGCAGATGCCATGCTCTCTGGGAGCCAAGAGGCAACACACAACATTGACACATTTTTGTTCCCCTCTCTACTACTGCAAACCTCTCTCCTTCTCAGGTAATTATCAATTCCGTTCTCACCAAAGCCCTTTTATATAAAAACACCTCTTCTTTGTGGGGAAGAGGGAGTCAGGCAGGCTATGAGTATATGTGTCATCTTTTAGAGCCACACCTATATGTACAGGCTATGGATGTATGTTGTGCTAATTTCATCCACCAAATTTGGGGGCAGAACCCAGCCTGCAAAGGCCTAGCCATTACATATTGAATTTATCTTCCCTGCCCTCAAGAGATGAACTCTGAAGTGTTTCTCCTTCATAGGCCTGCAAAAAGAATAGAACCTCATGACCAAAGGATATTGTCCTTAGCTCTCCTAGGCCTCCTGGTCTCCTGCTCCACCAGCACCTCGGCAAATGATGATAAATTTTGGGTGTGAGCCAGGCCAGGAGCCACCTCTGAGAGATATCCACTACAGACAAAAATATCTCATTAGGTATTGGCTAAGGATGTAGCTCAATAGTAAGTCACTGGTCTAACATGTGCAGTATCTTGAGTTGAATATACAACACACAAACATCTCCATGCATGTGTATACATAAACCTTTTTCCCTTCTATCTGTTGATGACCACCTAGGCTGATTCAATGAACACCTACTGAGCACTGAGAATCACGTGTTTATGCATGGCTGAAGATGGATTGCAAGGCTCCAAAAATGAGGAAGAATAATTAAGGTGTCTCTGTGTGATGCTGATGTAGTACTGAGGGGTTGCCTATCTGGGTTGCTCTGGATTCCCTCATGGTCTGTCCACCCTTACTCACTGCAGCATCTCAACAAAAACTTGATGTTGCTCATGTGAACATGGAAGTCCTTTCATGGCCCATGAGAGCCTTCATTGCTACAGTTGGCTGAGTCTGTCTGCTTACAGACCCAATTCCTGAGCTTCTGCAACTGGAGTCAGTTCACTAATCCTGCAATGAATCCAAAGCATGTGTTTCAATGGAACAGTGCCATCACCTTGGACTTAAACTAATAAACAATATTTATGGTAGTAAAATATATTCTGTCCTATCAAGCTAGGTTGCGTTTTGAATTTTTTTTTTGAGACAAGTGTCTCATGTACTCCTGGTTGGCCTCAAGTTTACTATGTAGCTGAGGATGAACTTGACTATCTATTCCTAGTGCCGCCACCACTTGTGCTCTGAAATTCCAGGTGTACACTGCTGCATGATTCACAGGCTTGGAGAAGATGTCTCCTTTCCATCTTAAGACAGACAGACATCATGAATAATAGAAAGCCATCCTCTCCCCTATCCCCTATGCATCTCAGAGAGAAAAACAACCCAAAGTCAGACTTGTAATATTATTGAAATCATTTAACCAGCATGAAAGTGTTATGTTGATCCTGTAGCAGTCTAACAAGAAATGTACATGCTGGGCCCTGTTTATCTTTATCCTTTTAATCTTCTGTAGGAAACATGATAAGACGTTAGACGAGAGTTAATGCTTAAAAAGAAATCATAATAGCATTCACGTTTATCTACTGCATATTTTATGCCAGATACTGATCTTGGTTGCTCTTTTTTCAAAATATGTGTGTGTTTGTATTTGTGTGTGGAGAGAGGGAGAGAGAGATAGAGAGAGAGAAAGAGAGAGAGACAGAGAAAGTGAGAGAGTGAGAGAATGAATGTGTAGTGCTTACTGAGATCATAGAATGACATAAGATTATCTGGTGCTAAAGTTACAGATGTTTCTGAGCTGTCATTTGGGTGCTGAGACCAAACACACATTTTCTGCAAGAACACCCAGTACATTTAACCACTGTGACATCTCCTCTTCACCTTTACTAGATGTTTTAAATGTAGGTTTTGTTTTATGTGTATAATCATATGTGTTTGATTGGAGCTTTTGTTTGAAATGAGGTCTAATACAGCCAAAATAGACCTAGATCTTCATGTGGGACAGCCCTGTGGATCATACAATTTGAGAAAATTGGACTGTTTCCAGAACATGTTCACTTATAATTTGGTCCAGACCAAAGAATCTTAGCCAGGTGATGGTGGCGCATGCCTTTAATCCCAGCACTCAGGAGACAGAGGCAGGTGGATCTCTGTGAGTTCGAGACCAGCCTGGTCTAAAGAGCTGGTTCTAGGACAGGCTCCAAAGCCACCGAGAAACCCTGTCTCGAAAAACAAACCAAAAAAAAAAAAAAACAGAATAAAGAATCTTTTTTTTCTTTTTTTTTGAACTTGATGTCAGAACTGTGGTTCTGCATCAACACTTTGAAGTTCTGACTCTACAGGAAATACCTTCCAAGTGTGGGGCTGAAGAGTCATGTGTGATATCAATAGTTGGTGATGTGTTGAGCAACAAAACCAGATATCATGAATGACAAATGGTCCCTCTGCCAACAGAGACTTGTTCTCCAGCCATGTATTGTACCTCTTTGATAAAACACTCTCTCCCATGAGCCAGGGCCACCCCACTTCGCAGAACCATAGCACAAGTTCTGAGGTCAGAGTGGATACATTTTGTAGGAGCTGTGTTAACTATTTTGTCCCCATGAGCTCAGCCAACAAAATGACATGGAAGTCTATCATTAATATATGATTTTAAACATAATCCTCTCGGGATGAGGTTATCCTGGTGGTTAGACACAGGGCTATTAGAATAGTTCTGAAAGATTTATTAGCCTTCAGGTTTTCAGGGAATGTTATTGGGAATGACAGTTTTGAAAACTGTGATGATGGAAAGTGTTCCCTAACCCAAACCATTCAATGTGGATTCCCATGAGGAAAGTCACTTTGAATAGTGTGAGGCCTATGCAATTTTTGTTTGTTTTTTCTACACAGCATTTCTCTGTAGCACTGGTGCCTATCCTGGAAGTAACTCTTGTAGAACATGCTGGCCTTGAACTCAGAAAAATCCACCTGCCTCTGCCTCCCATGTGCTGGAATTAAAAGAATGTGCCACCACACCCTGGCAGCATTTCCATGTTTAAAATGGCTTGGTGAAAACAGTGAGATGGCTGAGGAAGTAAAAATTGTGGCTGTCAAGGATGACTACTTGAGTTTGATACCCCACCTATACGGTAGTAAGAGAAAACCAATCCTGCAAGTTTTCCCTTAACTTCTGTATGTGTACCAAGGCAAAGTCACATGCACACATGCTATAAAAACATGAAGCGTAAATGTGGGGAAGACCTTTAAAATGATACCTGAAGTTGACCTCTGGCTACTGCATGCATGCAAGCACCTGCAAGTACAATCCCACATGCATGTCACTATGAAAAAACAGCAACCCCCTGAATGGGAGAAGATCTTCACCAACCCTACAACATACAAAGGCCTGATCTCCAATATATATATAGAACTCAAGAAACTAGACTTTAAAAGCTAATTAACCCAATTAAAAACTGGGGCACTGAACTGAACAGAGAATTTTCAACAGAAGAAATTCAAATGGCCAAAAGACACTTAAGGTCATGCACATCCTCCTTGGTGATCAGGGAATTGCAAATCAAAACAGCTTTGAGATACCATCTTACACCTGTCAGAATGGCTAAAATCATTAACACCAATGATAGCCTTTGCTGGAGATGTTGTGGAGGAAGGGGCACACTCATCTATTCCTCTTGGGAATGCAAACTTGTGCAACCAATTTGGAAATTAGTGTGGCGATTTCTCAGGAAATTCGGGATCAACCTACTTCAAGATTCATTAATACCACACTTGGGAATATACCCAAGAGATGCCCTATCATATGACAAAAGCATTTGTTCAACTATGTTCTTAGCAGCTTTATTTGTAATAGCCAGAACCTGGAAAAAACCTAGATCACCTTCAATGGAAGAATGGATGAAGAAATTGTGGAATATATACATATATATATATATATATATATATATATATATATATATATATATATGTGTGTGTGTGTGTATGTGTGTGTGTGTGCGTGTGTGTGTGTGTGTATTACTCAGCGCTAAAAAACAATGACTTTGTGAATTGTGCATGCAAATGGATGGAAATAGAAACCACTATCCTGAGTGAGGTATCCCAGACCCAAAAAAATGAACATGGGATGTACTCACTCAAAATTGATTTCTAACCATAAATAAAGGACATAGAGCATATAATTTGTGATCCTAGAGAAGCTAAATAAGCAGGTGAACTCAAAGAAAAACATAGAGTCACCCGCCTTGATATGGGAAGTAGACAAGATTGACGTGCAGAAAGTGGAAACTTGGGGTGAGGTGGCATGGAGCCAAAAGGAAATGGGATGAGAAACATGAAAAGGGGAGTTTGGGGGGAGCTTGGGGAAATGAGATGGTTGGGATAAAGGAAGGGTGGACACGGGAGTAGAGAAATATATATCCTAATTAAGGGAGCCATCTTAGGTTTTGCAAGAGATTTGACTCTAGTGTGGCCCAGGTGTCCAGGGAAGTGTCCCCTGCTAATACCTTGAGCAACTGAGCAGAGGGAATCTGAAATGACCCTATCCTATAGCCATACTGATGAAAATCTTACATATAACCTTAGAACCTTCATCTGGCCATGGATCAAGATAGAGACAGAGACCCAAATTGGAGCACAGGACTAATATCTTGTTTTTGTTTTTTTTTTTGGTTTTTCGAGACAGGGTTTCTCTGTGGCTTTGGAGCCTGTCCTGGAACTAGCTCTTGTAGACCAGGCTGGTCTCGAACTCACAGAGATCCGCCTGCCTCTGCCTCCCGAGTGCTGGGATTAAAGGCGTGCGCCACCATCGCCCGGCTTCAGGACTAATATCTTAAGACCCAAATGAGGCTTTGTGTACGAGCTACCAAGCAGCAGGGAGATCTGATCTGGGCGCCTGGAGAGCCATCATTGGGGCATCAGGAGAGCCATCACTGGGGAGTGACATCCCTGGGAAGGTACATCAGTTGGCAAAGAGACCTGATCCTGTAAAAGATGATCCATAGCAGCGCATTCAGAGGAAGAGATGAGCAAGCACCAATGCTATAAAATACCCAGCAATCTGAAAAACAACATGAAACACGACAGAAACCAGTGACCTCACAGCAGGAGGACATGAACACCTTAGTCAAGAAGAAGTAGAAAAAATTGACTTTATGGAAGGGATAGAGGCGCTCAAACAGCAAGTAAAAACCACACTTATAGAAATGGATGAGAAATATAACAGAAAGTTTGAAGAACTGAGAAAATCAATGAATGATACCCTAGAAAACCAAAAAAAAAAAAAAAAAACAATGAAGCATATAATGGAAACCTTTCAAGACTTGAAAACTGAAATGGAAGGAAGGAAGAAAACACAAACAGAGGGCTGGCTGGACATGCGACATCTAGGTAAATGAATAGAGACTACAGAAACAAGCATAACCAACTGAATACAAGAGATAGAAGAGTCTCAGATTCTGAAGATACCATAGAGAAAATAAACGCACTGATCAAAGAAAACAGCAAATCTAATAAAATCTCATCACAAAACATTCAGGAAATCTGGGACACAATAAAACGAACAAACCTAAGAGTTATAGGAGGAGAAGAAGTGCAGATCAAAGGTCCAAAAATATATTTAATAAAATTATAGAAGAAAATATTCCTAACCTAAAGAAAGATATACCTATGAAGGTTCAAGAAGCATAAAGAACACCAAAAAGACTGGAGGAAAAAAAATCTCCTCACCATATAATAAGCAAAACACTAAGCATACAGAATAAAGAAAAAATATTAAGAACTGCAAAGGAAAAAGGCCAAGTTACTTATAAAGGTAAAACTATCAGACTTACACCTGATTTCTCTATGGAAACCGTGAAAGCCAGTAGGTCCTGGATAGAGGTACTAAGAGACCATTGATGGAAGCACAGACTACTATTCCCAGCCAAGCTTTCATTCACTATAAATGGAGAAAACAAAATTTCCCGGATAAAAACAAATTTAAACAATACATTGCCACAAATCCAGCCTTACAGAAAGTAATAGAAAGAAAATCAATAACCAAGGAGTCCAACAATGACAACAATAACTCAGACATCAAGAGACCCTTCACCCGCACAACCGAAAGAAGGGATACACACAAACTCTACTACCAAAAAGTGACCGGAGTTAATATCCACTGGACATTAATATCACTTAATGTCAATGGACTCAATTCACCTATTCAAAGGCACAGGCTAAGAGATTGGGTAAAAAAAGAGGATAAAACATTCTGCTGTTTACAAGAACACACCTCAACCCCAAAGACAGGCACCTACACAGATTAAAGTCCTCGAAAAAGACTTATCAAGCAAATGAACATAAGAAACAAGCAGGTGTGGCCATACTAATTTCTAACAAATTTGACTTCAAACTTAAATCAATCAGAAGACATGGAGAGGGACATTTTATACTCATAACAGGAACAATTCATCAGGATGAAGTCTCAATCCTGAATATCTATGCCCCTAATATAAAAGCACACACTTACGTACAAGAAACATTGCTAAAGATCAAGCCAGTCATCAAACCACACATACTAATAGTTGGAGACTTCAACATTCCTCTCTCAACAATGGACAGGTCAATCAGAATGAAACCTAACAGAGAAATAAGAGTTTTAATGGAGATAATGAAAGAAATGTACTTAACAGACATCTATAGAACATTCCACCCAAATAGGAAAGAATATACCTTCTTCTCTGCAGCTCATGGAACCTTCTCAAAAATTGACCACATACTCAGTAACAAAGCAAACTTCCAGAGTTACAAAAAAATACTAGTAACCTCCTCCATCTTATCGGATCACCATGGATTAAAGTTAGAATTCAACAACAATGCTACCCCATAAAGCCTACAAACTCATGGGAACTGGACAGTCAATTGCTGAACCACACCTGGATCAAGGAAGAAATAAAGAAAGATATTAAAGGGTTCCTTGAATTTATTGAAAATAAAGAAACAACATACTCAAATTTATAGGACACTATGAAAGCAGCCCTAAAAGGAAAGTTCATAGCATGAGGTGCCCACTTAAAGAAAACAGAGAAAGCACACATTTGAGACTTAACAGCCAAACTGAAAGCTCTCGAAAAACAGAAGCAGACTCACCTAGGAGTAGTAGAAGACGGGAAATAACCAAACTAAGGGCTGAAATTAAAAAAAGTAGAAACACAGAAAACAATCCAAAGAATCATGAAAGAAAAATCTGGTTCTTGGAGAAAATCAACAAGATTGATAAACCCCTATCCAAACTAATCAAACGGAGGAGAGAGAATATGCAATTTAATAAGATCTGTAATGAAAAGTGGGACATAACCACAGACACAGAGGAAATTCAGAGAATCATTAGATCTTACTAGAAAAGCCTGTAGGCCACAAAACGAGAAAATCTAAAAGAAATGGACACTTATTTAGATAAATACCATATACCAAAATTAAACTAGGAACAGGTGAACAATATAAATAGACCTGTTAGTCGCTAAGAATGAGAAGCTGTTATCCAAAACCTCCCTACCCAAAAAGCCCCAAACCAGATGGTTTCTATGTGGAATTCTGCCAGAACTTCCAAGAAGACCTAATACCTATACCCCTTAATGTATTTCAAAATATAGAAACATAAGAGTCATTGCCGAACTCCTTTTTATGAAGCTACATTTACTCTGATAGCAAAACCACAGAAAGACTCATCCAAGAAAGAGCATTATAGGCCAATCTACTCATGAACATTGACGCAAAAATCCTCAATAAAATACTGGCAAACCTAATCCAAGAACACATTAGAAAAATTATCCATTATGATCAAGTAGGCTTCATCCCAGAGATGCAGGGCTGGTTCAACAAAAGAAAACCTATCAATGTAATCCATCATAAAAATAAATAAGCAGAAAAAAAAAGCATATGATCATTTCATTAGATGCTGAAAAAGCATTTGACAAAATTCAACATCTCTTTATGATAAAAGACTTGGAGAGATTAGGGATGCAAGGGATATACCTAAATATGATAAAAGCTATTTACAGCAAGATGACAGCTAACATCAAATTAAACACGGTGAAATTCAAAACCATCCCACTAAAATCAGGAACACTCTTTCTGTACTTCTTCAATATAGTGTTTGAAGTTCTAGCAATAGCAATAGGACAACATAAGGGGATCAAAGGGATTTGACTTGGAACGAAAGAAGTTAAACTTTTGTTATTTGCAGATGATATGATAGTGTATATAAGCGACCCCAAAAACTCCACCAAAGAACTCTTACAGCTGATAAACACCTTTAGTAATGTGGCAGGATACTAAATAAACTCCAAAAAATCAATTACCTTGGTATACAAAAAGGATATGGAAGCAGAGAGGGAAATAAGAGAAACTTCAACTTTCACGATAGCCACAAACAGCATAAAATATCTCTGGGTAACTCTAACCAAGGAAGTGAAAGACCTATTTGACAAGAACTTTAAGGTATAGAAGAAAGAAATTGAAGAGGATACCAAAAAATTGAAGGATCTCCCTCCCTTGCTCTTGCATTGGGAGGTTCAACATAGTAAAAATGGCAATTCTACCAAGGGCAATTTAAAGATTCATTGCAATCCCCATCAAGGTCCCATCAAAATTCTTCACAGATCTTGAGAGGATAATCAACTTTATATGGAAAAACAAAAAAACCCAGGATAGCCAAAACAATCTTATACAATAAAGGAAATTCTGGAGGCATTAACATCCCTGACTTCAAACTCTATTACAGAGCTACAGTAATGAAAACAGCGTGGTATTGGCATAAAAACAGAGAATTCGAACAAAGGTATCATATAGAAGATCCTGTTTTGCTGGGCAGTGGTGGCGCATGCCTTTAATCCCAGCACTCGGGGGCAGAGGCAGGCAGATCTCTGTGAGTTCTAGGTCAGCCTGGTCTACAAGAGCTAGTGCCAGGACAGGCTCCAAAGCTACAGAGAAACCCTGCATCGAAAAACTAAAAGAAAAAAAAATGAAGAAGATCCTGTTTTTAGTCCACAAATATAGGAACACCTCATTTTCGATAAAGGAGCTAAAAGTACACAATGGAATAAAGAAAGCATCTTCAACAAATGGTGCTGGCACAACTGGATGTCAACCTGTAGAAGAATGAAAATAGACCCATACATATCACCATGCACAAAACACAAGTCCAAATGGATCAAAGACCTCAATATCAGTCTGAACACACTGAACCTGATAGATGAGAAACTAGGAAGTACCCTACAACATATGGGCACAAGAGATTGCTTCCTATATTTAACCCCAGCAGCACAGACATTAAGGGCAACATAGAATAAATGGGACCTATTGAAACTGCAAAGTCTCTATAAAGAAGAGGACACTGTGACTAAGGCCAAAAGAAATCTACTAACTGGGAGAAGATCTTTATCAACCCTGCAATAGACAAACATTTGATCTCCAAAATATATAAATAAATCAAAAAACTAGACTCTAAAATGCTAATTAACACAATTAAAAATGGGGCACTGTCCTGAACAGAGAATTCTCAACAGAAGAAGTTCAAATGGCCAAAAGACACTTAAGGTCATGCTCAACCTCCTTAGAGATCAGGGGAATGCAAATCAAAACAACTTTGAGATATCATCTTACACCTGTCAGAATGGCTAAAATAAAAATCACCAATGATAGCCTTTGCTGGGAGGTTGTGGAGGAAGGGGTACCCTCATCCATTACTGGTGGGAATGCAAACTTGTCCAACCACTTTGGAAATCAGTGTGATGGTTTTTTCAGGAAATTTGGGATTAACATACTGCAAGAACCAGCAATACCACTCTTGGGAAAATACCCAAGAGATGCCCTATCATATTACAAAAGCATTTGTTCAACTATGTTCATAGCAGAATTATTTGTAATAGCCAGAACCTGGAAACAATCTAGACGTCCTTCATTGGAATAATGGATGAAGAAAATTTGGAATATATACACATTAGAGTACTACTCAGTGGTAAGAAACAGTGACTTCTCAAATTTTGCATGAAAATGGATGGAAATAGAAAACACTTTCCTGAGTGATGTGTCCCAGACCCCAAAAGATGAACATGGATGTACTCACTCATGATTGGTTTCTAGCCATAAATGAAAGACATTTAGTCTATAATTTTTGATCCTAAAGAAGCTAAATAAGAAGGTGCACTCAAAGAAAAACATACAGTATCCTCTTGGATATGGGTAGTAGACAAGATTGTCAAGCAAAACTGGGATCTTGGGGGAGGGGTGAGATAGGGGTAAGAGGAGAAGGGGAGAGAAATGTGAGAAGGGGAAGATGGGGGGAACTTGGGTAATTGGGATGGTTGGGATAAAAAAAAAGATGGATATGAGAACAAGGAAGCATATATCTTAATTAAAGGATCCAGCTTAGGGTAGGCAACATACCTGAACCTAGAGGGGCTCCTAGGTGCCCAGAGGATGTCCCCAGTTAGTGCCTTGTGCAACTGATGATAACGAACCTGAAATGTCCCTATCTTAAAACTACACTGATGAACATCTTGCATATCACCATAGAAACTTCATTGGGCAATGGATGGAGATAGAGACAGAGACCTACATTGGAGCACTGGAAAAAGCATCCAACACCCCAGTGAGGAGCAGATGGAGGGAGAACATGAGCAAAGAAGTCTGGACCATGAGGGGTGCACCCACCCACTGAGACAGAGGGACTGATCTATTGGAAGCCCACCAAGGCCAGCTGGACTGGAACTGAAAAAGCATGGGATAAAACCGGACTCTCTGAACAATGAGGACTGATGAGAAGCCAAAGACAATGGCACTGGGGTTTGATCCTCTTTCATGTTCTGGCTTTGTGGGAGCCTAGCCAGTTTGGATGCTTACCTTTCATGACCTAAATGGAGGGGGGGGACCTTGGACATTCCACAGTGTAGGGAACCCTGACTTCTCTTCAGACTGGAAAGTGATGGGGAAAGGAGTGGAGGGAGGGAGAGTTGAGTGGGAGGAAGTTGAGAGAAATGGGAGGGTGGGAGGAGGCAGAATATTTTTTTAATAAAAATTAAAAAATAAATAAATACCCAAGTGAGAAGCAGAAGGAGGGAGAATATGAGCAAGGAAGTCAGGACCATGAGGGGTGCACCCACCCACTGTGACAGTGGATCTGATCTATTAGGAGCTCATCAAGGCCAGCGGGACTGTGACTGAATAAGCATGGGATGAAACTGGACATTCTGAACGTCCTTGGCGGACAATGAAGGCTGCTGTGAAGCCAAGGACAATGGCACTAGGTTTCAATGCTAATACATGAACTGGCTGTGTGGGAGCCTAGCCTGTTTGGATGCTCACTTTCTTGGTCCTAGATATAAGTGGGAGGACCTTGGACCTCCCACAGGGCCGGGAACATGCACTGCTCATCATTCTCGAAAGGCAGAGGGAATAGAGTGGGGGGAAAGGGGAGAGGGGTAGAAGACTGGAGGGAGAATGCAATGTGTCTGAGGAGGGTGAGGGAAATGGGAAACGGAGAGGAGGCCGTAATTTTTCCAAAAATATTAAATTAATTAAAAAATCAAATGTCTCTCATACGTGACATTGCCCATGATAACTATATGTATTTTTAACATTTTCTTGGATGTATTCAGAAGATAACAAAGGCCCCAGATTTCCTTTTGAAGATGCTGGTGGACTCAGTGATCAGATACATTAACTTCTGTATGCAGATAAGCAGAGAAGAAATGCTGGATCACTTGGGACATGTAATGAAAAGTCTTCTAGGCATTTTCTTAAATGGTGAAGACTATCTAGGAGCTGGGATAGATGGAGAGTTTACCACAGGCTAACTGATAGACCCAAATGACTGAGATTCATTTGGGCAGGTTGAGATGATTCTAGATTACCAGAGAAACAATGTAAAGGATAGAGTTCTCCTTGACAAAATAAAAAAGTCAGAGTTCCTTGTGCACACAAAGAAATTTCCAGAGGTGATTCGAAATATAGAAAATGTTCAGGATAACTTTTGTTATTTGCAGATGATATGATAGTATACATAAGCGACCCCAAAAATTCCACCAAAGAACTCCTACAATCATGTGGCAGGATACAAGATCAACTTCAAAAAATCAGTCGCCCTCTTATACACATATGATATGCAAGCTGAGAGGGAAAGCAGAGAATCATCACCTTTCACGATAGCCACAAAGAGCATAAATTATCTTGAGGTAACTCTAACCAAGGAAGTGAAAGATCTATTTGACAAAACTTTAAGGCATTGAAGAAAGAAATTGAAGAGGATAAAAGAAAATTGAAGGATCTCCATTGCTCTTGGATTGGGAGGATCAACATAGTAAAAATGGCAATTCTACCAAAGGCTTTTTATAGATTCAATGCAATCCCCATCAAGGTCCCATCAAAATTCTTCACAGATATTGAGAGGACAATAATCAAATTTATATGAAAAAAAAAAACCCAGGATAGCAAAAACAATCCTATACAATAAATGAACTTCTGGAGGCATTACATTCCCTGATTCAAACTCTATTACAGGGCTACAATAATGAAAACAGTGTCGTACTGGCATAAAAACAAAGAAGTCGACCAATGGAATCATATAGAAGACCCGGGTTTAGCCCACAAACATATGAACCCCTCATTTTCAATAAAGGAGCTAAACGTTTAAATGGAATAAAGAAAGCATCTTCAACAAATGGTGCTGGCACAACTGGATGTCAACCTATAGAAAAATGAAAATAAACCCATATCTATCACCAAGCAGGATACTCAAGTCCAAATGGATCAAAGACCTCAATATCAGTCCAAACACACTGAACCTGATAGAAGAGAAAGTGGGAAGAACCCTACAAACAGATGGACACAGGAGATCGCTTCATAAGTATAACCCCAGCAGCACAAACATTAAGGGCATCATTAAATAAATGGGACCTACTGAAACTGAGAAGCTTCTGTAAAGCAAAGGACACTATCACTAAGACAAAAAGGCAACCTACTGACTGGGAGAAGAACTTCACCAACCCTGCAAAAGACAAAGGTCTGATCTCGAAAATATATAAAGTACTCAAGAAATTAGACTTTAAAATGCTAATCAACCCAATTAAAAAATGAGGCACTGAACTGAACAGAGAATTCTTAACAGAAGAATTTCAAATTGCCAAAAGATACTTAAGGTCATGCTCAACTTCCTTACCGATCAGGGAAATGCAAATCAAAACAACTTTGAGATATCATCTTACACCTGTCAGAATGGCTGAAATCAAAAACACCAATGATAGCCTTTCTGGAGAGGTTGTGCAGAAAGGGGTACCCTCATCCATTGCTGGTGGGAATGCAAACTTGTGCAATCACTTTGGAAATCAGTGTGGTGGTTTCTCACGAAATATGGTATAAACCTACCCCTAGACCCAGCAACACCACTCTGGGGAATATACCCAAATATGCCCTCTCATATGTCAAAAGCATATGTTCAAGTATGTTCATAGCAGTATTATTTGTAATAGCAAGAACTTGGACACAAGCTAGATGTCCTTCAATGGAAGAATGGATGAAGAAAGTGTGGAATATATACACATTAGAGTACTACTCTGCCATAAAAAACAATGAATTCTCGAATTTTGCATGTAAATGGATGGAAATAGAAAACACTATCCTGAGTGAGGTAACTCAGACCCAAAAAGAGGATCATGGGATGTACTCACTCATAATTGGTTTCTAGCCATAAATAGAGGTCACCGAGTCTATAATTTGTGATCCAAAGAAGCCTAATAAGAAGGTGAAACCAAAGAAATAAATATAGTTATTATCCCTGCTATGGGAAATAGACAAGACTGCTGGGTAAAAAGTTGGGACCTTGGTGGTTGGGTGGGAAAGGGGGAAGGGGAGATGGGGAGAAAAAAGTGAGAAGGGGACAATGGGGGGAACTTGGGGAAACGGGATGATTGGGGATAAAACAAGGTTGGGTAGAGGAGCAGGGAATCCCATAATTTAATTAAGGGAACAACCTTAGGGTTGGTAATAGACATGGTACTAGAGTGGCGCCCAGGTTCCCCGGGCAATGTCCCCAGTGAGTTCCTTGGGCAGCTGAGGATAAGGAACCTGAAAAGACCCTATCCTATAGCCATACTGGTGAATATCTTGCATATCACCATAGAACCTTATCTAGCAATGGATGGAGATAGAGACAGAGACCCACACTGGAGCATCTAGGCTCCCAAAGTCCCAATATGGAGCAGAAAAGAGGGAGAACATGAGCATGGAAATCAGTACCACCCAAGAGTTGCGCCCATCTACTGAGAAAGTGGGGCTGATTTATTGGGAGCTAACCAAGGCCATCTGTACTGTGACTGAAAAAGAATGGAATAAAACCTGAAATTCTGAACATGGCGGACAATGAGGGCTGATGAGAAGCCAAGGGCAATGGCATTGGGTTTTGTTCCTTCTTCATGTTCTGGTTTTGTGGGACCTAGCCAGTTTGGATGTTCACCTTCATAGACCTGGATGGAGGGTAGAAGGCCCTCGAATTTCCACAGGGCAGGGATCCCTGACAGCTCTTCAGACTGGGGAGGGAAAGGGAGAGGAGTGGGGGGAATGGGGAAAAGGGCTGGAGGAGGGGGAGGGAAATGTGAGGCTGGGAGGAAGCAGGGATGTTTCTCTTCAATAAAAAATAAATAAAAACAAAAATAA
>JABTXL010017478.1:0-20355 GCA_025134845.1 Neodon shergylaensis
TTTTTTTTTTTTTCTTCTCAATAAAAAATTAATAAAAAAAAAACAAAAAAACCTTTCCTAGGAACTCTAGGAAGACTATAAAAAAAAATCTATGGATGCAAGGACAGATTATAAAACCCAGCCAAGCTTTCGTTCACTATAAATGGAAAAAATAAAACTTTCCAGGATTAAAAAATTTTAAACAATATGAAGCAACAAATCCAGCCATACAGAAAGGAAAAGAAGGAAATGCAGTAATCAAGGAGTCCAACAATGACCAGAATAACTCAGACATCTAGAGACCCTTCACCAGCACAACTCAAGGAAGGGAAACACACAAACTCTATGACTAAAAAAGTGACAGGAGTTAACAACCACTGGTTATTAATATCACTTAGTGTCAACGGAATCAACTCACCTATAAAAAGGCACAGGCTAAGAGATTGGATAAAAAAACAGGAATCAACATTCTGCTGTTTGCAAGAAACACACCTCAACCACAAAGACAGGCACCTACTCAGAGTAAAGGGCTGGGAAAAAGCTTATCAAGCAAATGAACCTGAGAAACAAGCAGGTGTGGCCATTCTAACCTCTGACAAAGTTGACTTCAAACTTAAATCAATGAGAAGAGATGGAGAGGAACATTTCATACTCATAACAGGAAGAGTTCATCAGGATGAAGTCTCAATCCTGAATATCTATGACCCTAATATAAAAGTAACCACGCATGTAAAAGAAACATTACTAAAACTCAAGGCTGCCATCAAACTGCACACACTACTAGTAGGAGACTTCAACACTCAACTCTCACCAATGGACAGGTCAATCAGACAGAAACCTAACAGAGAAATAAGAGAGTTAATGGAGGTAATGAAGCAAATAATCTTAACAGACATTTATAGAACATTCCACTCAAATAGGAAAGAATACACCTTCTTCTCGGCAGCTCAAGAAATCTTCTCGAAAATTGACCACATAGTCAGTAACAAAGCAATCATCCACAAGTACAAAAAAAATGAGTAACCACCAGTGTCATATCAGATCATCATGAATTAAATTTAGAATTCAACAACAAGGCTACCCCCAGAAAGCCTACAAATTAATTGAAACTGAACAGTCAACTACTGAAAAACGCCTGCTTTAAGGAAGAAATAAAGAAAGAAATTAAAGTCTTCCTGGAATTCAATGAAAATAAAGAAAAAACGTATCCATACGTATGGGACACAATGAAAGCAGTCCTAAGAGGAAATTTCATAGCACTAAGTGCCCACTTAAAGAAAACAGAGAAAGCACACATTGGAGTCTTAACAGCCCACCTGAAAGCTCTAGAAAAAAAAAGAAGCATACTCACCTGGATAGACTAGAAGTCTGGAAATAATCAAACTGTGGGCAGAAATCAATGAAATAGAAACACACAAAACAATCCAAAGAATCAATGAAACAAAAATCTGGTTCATGGAGAAAATCAACAAGATTGATAAATACCTATCGAAACTAATCAAGAAAGGAGAGACAATATGCAAATTAATAAGTTCAGAAATGAAAAGGGGGCATAACCACAGACACAGAGGAAATTCAGCGTATCATTTGATCTTACTACAAAAGTCTGTAGGCCACAAAACTAGAAAATCTGAAAGAAATGGACACTGTTTTAGATAAATACCATATGCCAAAGTGAAACCAGGAACAGGTGAACAATAGAAATAGACCTGTTATTCGTGAAGAATTAGAATTGGTTATCAAAAACCTCCCTACCAAAAATGCCCAGGAACACATGGTTTCAATGCAGAATTCTACCCGAACTTACAAGAAGACTTAATACCTATACTCCTTAATGTATTTCACAACATAGAAACAGAAGAATCATTGCCAAATTCTGTTTATGAAGCTACACAGTTACTCTGATACCAAAACCGCACAAAGAATCAACCAAGAAAGAGAATTATAGGACAATCTCACTGACTAACATCGATGCATAAATCCTCAACAGAATACTGGCAAACAGAATCCAACAACACATTAGAAAAATTATCCATTATGATCAAGTAGGCTTCATCCCAGAGATGCAGGGCTGGTTCAACATACGGAAATCTACCAATGTAATCCATCATATAAATAAACTCAAAGAAAACATGATCATTTCACTAAGATGCTGAAAAATCATTTGATAAAATTCTACATCCTTTATGTTAAAAGTCTTGGAGAGAATAGGGATACAAAGGTCATACCTAAATATAATAAAAGCTATTTACAGCAAGCCGACAGCTAACATCAAATTAAACAGAGAGAAACTCAAAGCCATCCCATTAGAATCAGCAACACGACAAGGCTGTCCCCCCTCTCCATACCTCTTCAATATTGTGCTTGAAGTTTTAGCAATAGCAATAAGACAACATAAGCAGATCAATGGGATTCAAAGTGGAAAGGAAGAGGGAAACTTTTGTTAATTGCAGATGATATGATAGTATACATAAGCGACCCGAAAAACCCCAAAAAATGTCTACTACATCTGATAACACCTTTAGTCATTGGCAAGATACAAGATCAACTCCAAAAAATCAGTCGCCCTCTTATACACAAATGATATGGAAGTTGAGAGGGAAAGCAGAGAATCATCATCTTTCACGATAGCCACAAACAGCATAAAATATCTTGGCGTAACTCTAACCAAGGAAGTGAAAGATCTATTTGACAAAACTTTAAGGCATTGAAGAAAGAAATTGAAGAGGATACCAGAAAATGGAAGGATCTCCTTTGCACTTTGATTGGGAGGAACAACATAGTAAAAATGTCAATCTACCAAAGGCTATTTATAGACTCAATGCAATCCCCATCAAGGTCCCATCAAAATTCTTCACAGATATTGAAAGGACAATAATCACCTTTATATGGAAAAAAGGAAAAAAAAAAACAAGGATAGCCAAAACAATCCTATACAATAAAGGAACTTCTGGAGGCATTACAATCCCAGACTTCAAACTCTATTACAGGGCTACAGTAATGAAAACAGCGTCTTACTTTCATAAAAACAGAGAACTCGACCAATGGAATCATATAAAAGACCCGGTTTTTAGCCCACAAACCTATGAACACCTCATTTTCAATAAAGGAGCTAGAAGTATACAATGTAATAAAGAAAGCATCTTCAATAAAAGGTGCTGGCACAACTGGATGTCAACCTGTAGAGGAATGAAAATAGACCCATATCTATCACCAAGCACAAAACTCAAGTCCAAATGGATCAAATACCTCAATATCAGTCCGAAACACTGAACCTGATAGAAGAGAAAGTGGGAAGTACCCTACAACAGATGGGCACAGGACATCGCTTCCTAAGTATAACACAAGCAGCACAGACATTAAGGGCAACATAAAATAAATGGGACCTACTGAAAGTGAGAAGCTTCTGTAAAGCAAAGGACACTGTCACTAAGACAAAAAGGTAACCTACTGACTGGGAGAAGAACTTCACCGACCCCGCAACAACAAAGGTCTGATCTCCAAAATATATAAAGTACTCAAGAAATTTGACTTTAAACTGCTAATCAACCTAATTAAAAACGGGGCACTGAACTGAACAGAAAATTCTTAACAGAAGAAGTTCAAATGGTCAAAAGATACTTAAGGTCATGCTCAACTTCCTTAGTGATCAGGGATCAGCTATGCTCTTAGCAGCATTATTTGTAATAGCCAGAACTTGGAATCAACCTAGATGTCCTTCAATGGAAGAATGGATGAAGAAAATGTGGAATACATACACATTAGAGTACTACTCTGCCATATGAAACAATGACTTCTCGAATTTTGCATGTAAATGGATGGAAATAGAAAACACTTTCCTGAGTGATGTGTCCCAGACCCCAAAAGATGAACATGGATGTACTCACTCATAATTAGTTTCTAGCCATGAATATATGTCACAGAGTCTATAATTTGTGGTCCTAAAGAAGCTAAATAAGAAGGTGAAACCAAAGATAAACATATAGTTATTATTCCTGCTATGGGAAATAGACAAGATTGCTGGGCAAAAATTTGGGACCTTGGGGTGGGGTCGGATAGGGGTATGGGGAGATGGGGAGGGAAATGTGAGAAGGGGAGGATTGGGGGAACTAAGGGAAACGGGATGATTGGGGATAAAAAAGGGTTGGATAGAGGAGAGGGAATAACATAACTTAATTAAGGAAACCACCATAGGGTTGGTAAGAGACATGATCCTAGAGTGGCGCCCAGGTGCCCAGGGCAATGTCCCCAGTTAGTTACTTGGGCAGCTGATGATGAGGAACCTGAAATGACCCTATCCTATAGCCATACTGGTGAATATCTTGCATATCACCATAGAACCTTCATGTAGCAATGAATGGAGATAGAGACAGAGACCCACGCTGGAGCATCTAAGCTCCCAAAGTCCCAATGTGGAGCAGAAAGAGGGAGAACATGAGCATGGAAATCAGTACCACCCGAGAGATGCGCCCATCTACCGAGAAATTGGGGCTGATCTATTGGGAGCTAAACAAGGCCATCTGGACTGTGACTGGAAAAGAATGGGATAAAACCTGACTCTCCGAACATGGCAGACAATGAGGGCTGATGAGAAGCCAAGGACAATGGCATTGGGTTTTGTTCCTTCTTCATGTTCTGTCTATGTGGGAGCCTAGCCATTTTGGATGTTCACCTTCCTAGACCTGGATGGAGGAGAGATTGCCCTAGACTTTCCACAGGGCAGGGAACCCTGACAGCTCTTCAGACTGGGGAGGGATGGGGAGAGGAGTGGGGATAATGGGGAGAGGGGCTGGAGGAGGGGGAGGGAAATGTGAGGCTGGGAGGAAGCAGGGATTTTTCTCTTCAATAAAAAAATGAATAAAAATGAATAAACATGCTTCTAGACAGGTGAGTGTGTGTGATCCATTGGTGGTCTGTCCCAGCGGAGAGCACAACCCCCCTTCCCCCTGCTCCTTCTGCAGGGCCTTCTTTCTTCCTCACGACTCAGCCACCCAGCACCCTCCCCCCAACCCTGCCCTGGTGTAAGTGAGCCAAGCACCTCCAGCTTGGGTGCTCCTGGCTCCCGTGTGCTCTCCTGGACCCCGCCCTGCGTGCCATTTTCTTCCTTTTGTCCCCTGAGCTGCGGCCCTGTGAAATTCCTTCTAAACGGGTGAGTTTGCATGATCCAGGGGCGGTCTGTCCCAGGGGAGAGCACAACCCCCCTTCCCCCTGATCCTTATGCAGGGCCTTCTTTCTTACTCACGACTCAGACCACCAGCACCCTCCCACCAACCCTGCCCTGGTGTAAGCTAGGACCAATGCTCAAGAACAATTTTAAGCTCCTACACTAAGGCTTGGGCCACAAAGCGGCCAGGTTTAGGTGCTGAGAAGTTCCATCTGGACGGCATGCCTGCAGCATGCAAGTCAGGCCCTTTGTTTAGGAGCTACCCAAGCAGCACGGAGAACCAATCCGGGCACCAGGAGAGTCATCACTGGGGCACTAGGAGAGCCATCACTGGGGAGCGACATCACTGGGAAGGTACAACAGTGGGCAAGGAAACCTGATCCTGTAAAAGAAGATCCATAGAGGAGCATTTGGAGGAAGAGACGGGCAGGCGCCAATGCAAGAATTGACCCAGCAATCTGAAGAAAAACATGAAACCACCAGAACCCAGTGACCTCACAACAGGAGCACAGGAACACCTTAACCAAGAAGAAGCAGAAAAATTTGACTTTATGAAAGTGATTGACGCCCTTAAACAGCATGTAAAAAATGCCCTGGTAGAAATGGATGAGAAGTATAACAAAAAGTTTGAAGAATTGCATAAATCAGTGAATGATACCCTAGGAAACCAAGGAAAAACAATCAAACAGATAATGGAAACAGTTCAAGACTTGAAAACTGAAATGGAGGCAAAGACAAAACACAATCAGAGGGCTGGCTGGACATTGAAAATTTAGGTAAACAAATAGAGTCTACAGAAACAAGCATAACCAGCAGAATACAAGAGATAGAAGAAAGAATCTCAGATGCTGAAGATAACATAGGGAAAATAAATGCACTGATCAAAGAAAACAGCAAGTCCAACAAGTTCTCATCACAAAACATTCAGGAAATATGGGACACAATAAAAAGACCAAACCTAAGAATAATTGGAGTAGAAGAAGGAGAAGAAGTGCAACTCAACGGTCCAGAAAATATATTTAATAAAATTATAGAAGAAAATTTTCCCAACCTAAAGAAGGAGGTACCTATGAAGGACCAAGAAGCATACAGAACACCAAATAGGCTGGATCAAAAAAAAAATCTCCTCGCCATATAATAATCAAAACACAAAGCATTCAGAATAAAGAAAGAATATTAAGAGCCGCAAAGGAAAAGGCCAAGTTACTTATAAAGGCAAACCTATCACACTTACACCGGACTTCTCTATGGAAACCATGAAAGCCAGAAGGTCCTGAATAGATGTACTACAAAAAGTAAGAGATCAGGGATGCAAGCCCAGACTACTATACCCAGCCAAGCTTTTGTTCACTATGAATGGAGAAAACAAAATTTTCCAGGATAAAAAGAAATTTAAACAATATGTAGCCACAAATCCAGCTCTAACATAAAGGAATAGAAGGAAAATCACTAACCAAGGAGTCCAACAATGACCACAATAACTCAGACATCTAGAGACCCTTCACCAGCGCAATTCAACGAAGGGAAACACACAAACTCTACTACTAAAAAAGTGACCGGAATTAACAACCCCTGGTCATGAATATCACTTAATGTCAATGGACTCAACTCACCTATTAAAAGGCACAGACTAAGAGAGTGGATACGAAAACAGGATCCAACATTCTGCTGTCTACAAGAAACACATATCAAACACAAAGACAGGCACCTACTCAGAGTAAAGGGCTGGGAAAAGGCTTATCAAGCAAATGGACCTAAGAAACAAGCTGGTGTGGCCATACTAATCTCTAAAAAAGTTGACTTCAAACTTAAATCAATCAGAAAAGATGGAGAGGGACATTTTATAATCATAACTGGAACAATTCAACAAGATGAAGTCTCAATCCTAAATATCTATGCCCCTAATTTAAAAGCACCCACGTATGTAAAAGAAACATTACTAAAATTCAAAGAAGCCATCAAAGCGCACACACTAATAGTAGGAGACCTCAACACTCCTCTCTCACCAATGGACAGGTCACTCAGACAGAAACCTAACAGAGAAATTAGAGAATTAAAGGAGGTAATGAATCAATTGGACTTAACAGACATCTATAGAATATTCCACCCAAATAGGAAAGAATATACCTTCTTCTCTGCAGCTCATGGAACCTTCTCGAAAATTGACCACATACTCGGTAACAAAGCAAACTTCCACAGATACAAAAAAATATTGGTAACCACATATGTCTTTTCAGATCACCATGGATTAAAGTTAGAATTCAACAACAATGCTACCCTCAGAAAGCCTAGAAACTCATGGAAACTGAACAGTCAACTATTGAACCACACCTGGATCAAGGAAGAAATAAAGAGAGAAATTAAAGTCTTCCTTGAATTCAATGAAAATAAAGAAACAAATACTCAAACTTATGAGACACTATGAAAGCAGTCCTGAGAGGTAAGTTAATAGCACTAAGTGCCCACTTAAGGAAAACAGAGAAAGCACACATTGGAGACTTAACAGCCCACCTGAAAACTCTAGAAAAAAAGAAGCAGACTCATCTCGGAGGAGCAGAAGATGGGAAATAATCAAACTGATGGCTGAAATCAACAAAATAGAAACACACAAAATAATCCAAAGAATCAATGAAACAAAAAGCTGGTTCCTGGAGAAAATCTACAACGTTGATAAACCCCTATCCACACTATTTAAACGGCAGAGAGAGAATATACTAATTAATAAGATCTGAAATGAAAAGGGGGACATAACCACAGACACAGAGGAAATTCAGAGAATCATTAGATCCTACTACAAAAGCCTGTATGCCACAAAACTGGAAAATGTAAAAGAAATGGACACGTTTTTAGATAAATACCATTTACCAAAGTTAAACTAGGTCCAGCTGAACAACGTAAATAGACCTGTTAGTCGCGAAGAATTAGAAGCTGTTATCAGAAACCTCCCTACCAAAAGGAGCCCAGGACCAGAAGGCTTCAATGCGGAATTCTACCAGAAATTCCAAGAAGACCTAATACCTATACTCCTTAATGTATTTCACAATATAGAAGCAGAAGAGTCATTACCAAATTCCTTTTATGAAGCTACAGTTACTCTGATACCAAAACCACACAAAGACTCTACAAGGAAAGAGAATTACAGGCCAATCTCACTCATGAACATTGATGCAAAAATCCTCAACAAAATACTGGCAAACTGAATCCAAGAACACATTAAAAAAATTATCCACTATGATCCAGTAGGCTTTATCCCAGAGATGGAGGGATACGAAAATCTATCAATGTATTTCATCACATAAATAAACTGAAAGAAAAAAACCATATGATCATTTCATTAGATGCTGAAAAAGCATTTGACAAAATTCAACATCCCTTTATCATAAAAGTCTTGGAGAGATTAGGGATACAAGGGTCATACCTAAATATAATAAAAGCTATATACAGAAAGCCGACAGCTAACATCAAATTAAATGGAGAGAAACTCAAAGCCATCCCACTAAACTCAGGAACACGACAAGGCTGCCCACTCTCGCCATATCTCTTCAATATAGTGCTTGAAGTTCTAGCAATAGCAATAAGACAACATAAGGGGATCAAGGGGATTCGAATTGGAAAAGAAGAAGTTAAACTTTCATTATTTGCAGATGATATGATAGTGTACATAAGCGACCCCCAAAAGTCCACCAAAGAACTCCTACAGCTTATAAACAGCTTTAGTAATGTGGCAGGATACAAGATCAACTCCAAAAAATCAGTCGCCCTCTTATATACGAAGGATATAGAAGCATAGAGGGAAATCAGAGAAACTTCACCTTTCACGATAGCCACAAACTATCTTGGGGTAATTCTAACCAAGGAAGTGAAAGACCTATTTGACAAGAACTTGAAGGCATTGAAGAAAGAAATTGAAGAGAATACCAGAAAATGGAAGGACATCCCTTGCTCTTGGTTTGGGAGGATCAACATAGGAAAAATGGCAATTCTACCAAAGGCAATTTATAGATTCAATGCAATCCCAACAAGATCCCAGTAAAATTCTTCACAGATCTTGAAAGGACAATAATCAACTTTATATGGAAAAACAAAAAACCCAGGGTAGCTAAAACAATCCTATACAATAAAGGATCTTCTGGAGGCATTACCATCCCTGACTTCAACCTCTATTACAGAGCTACAGTAATGAAAACAGTGTGGTACTGGCATAAAAACAGAGAAGTTGATCAATGGAATCGCATATAAGACATAAATTTTAACCCACAAACCTATGATCACCTCATTTTCGATAAAGGAGCTAAAAGTATACAATGGAGGAAAGAAAGCATCTTCAACAAATGGTGCTGGCACAACTGGATATCAACCTGTAGAAGATTGAAAATAGAACCATATCTATCACCTTGCACAAAACTCAAGTCCGAATGGATCAAAGACCTCAATATCAATCCGAACACACTGAACCTGATAGAAGAGAAAGTGGGAACCACCCTACAACAAATGGGCACAGGAGATCGCTTTCTATGTATAACCCCAGCAGCACAGACATTAAGGGCAGCATTGAATAAATGGGACCTACTAAAACTGAGAAGCTTCTGTAAAGCAAAAGACACTGTCACTAAGACAAAAAGACAACCTACTGACTGGGAGAAGATCTTCAAAAACCCTGCAACAGACAAATGCCCGATCTCGAAAATTTATAGAGAACTAAAGAAATTAGACTTTAAAATGCTAATTAACCCAATTCAAAAATGGGGCACTGAACTGAACAGAGAATTCTCAACAGAAGAAGTTCAAATGGCCAAACGACACTTAAGGTCATTCTCAACATCCTTAGTGATTAGGGACACCTGTCAGAGTGGCTAAAATTAAAAACACCAACGATATCCTTTGCTGGAGAGGCTGTGGAGGAAGGGGTACCCTCATACATTGCTGGTGGGAATGCAATCTTGTGGAACCACTTTGGAAATCAGTGTTTCGGTTTCTCAGGAAATTCGGGATCAACCTACCCCTGGACCCAGCAATACCACTCTTGGGAATATACCCAAGAGATGCCCTATCACATGACAAAAGCATCTGTTCAACTATGTTCATAGCAGCATTATTTGTAATAGCCAGAACCTGGAAACAACCTAATTGCCCTTCAATGGAAGAAAGGATGAAGAAAGTGTGGAATATATACACATTAGTGTACTACGCTGTGGTAAAAAACAATGACTTCTCGAATTTCGCATGCAAATGGATGGAAATAGAAAACACTATCCTGAGTGAGGTATCCCAGACCCAAAAAGTTGAACATGGGATGTACTCACTCATAATTGGTTTCTAGCCATAAATAAAGGTCACGGAGTATATAATTGGTGAACCTAAAGAAGCTAAATTAGAAGGTGAACCCAAGGAAAAACATGTAATTATTCTCTTGACTAAGGGAAGTAGACAAAATTGCCGGGGAGAAATTTTGGGATCTTGTGGGGGATGGGAGTATCAGGGGAAGGGGAGAGAAAAGTGAGAAGGGGAGGATGAGGGAAACTTGGGGAAACAGGAGGATTGGGATAAAGGAAGGTTGGATAGGGAAGCACGGAAGCACAATTTTTAGTTAAGGGAGTCACCTTAGGGTTGGCAAGAGACTTAAACCTAGAGTGGCTCCCAGGAGCCCAAGGCGAGGTCCCCAGTTAGTTCCTTGGGCAGCTGATTATAGGGAACCTGAAATGACTCTATGCTATAGCCATACTGATGATTATCTTGCATATCACAGTAGAAAATTCATCAGGTGATGGATGGAGAAAGTCAAAGAGACCCACACAGGAGCACCGGACTGAGCTCCCAAGTTCCCAATGAGGAGCAGAAGGAGGGAGAACATTTGAAAGGAAGTCAGAATCACGAGGGTGCACCCAACCACTCAGAGAGTGTGGCTGACCTATTGGGAGCTCACCAAGGCCAGCTGGACAGTGACGTAAGAAGCATGGGATAAAACAGGACTCTCTGAACATGGCGAACAATGGGGGCTGATGGGAAGCCAAGAAAAATGGCCCTGGGTTTTGATCCTACTTCAAGTTCTGGCTTTGTGGGAGCCTAGCCAGTTTGGATGTTCACCTTCTTAGACGTGGATGGAGGGGGGAGGACCTTGGACTTTCCACAGGGAAGGGAACACTGACTACTCTTTGGACTGGAGAGGGAGGGTGAGAGAAGTGGGGGGAGGGGGGATGGGTGGGAGGAGGGGGAAGGAATTGGAAGGCTCGAGGGAGGCAGAAACTTTTTTCTTTTTCTCAATAAAAATAAATAAATAAATAAATAAACATTGCCATTGTTCTTGAATTCTCAGTAGTCCTCATTGTTTGCTATGTTCAGCGAGTCCAATTTTATCCTAGGCTTTTTCACACCCAGCCCTGCTGGCCTTGGTGGGTTCCCGATAGAACATCCCCATTGTCCCAGTGTGTGGATGCACCCCTCACGGTGCACTGGGTCCGAAGCCTCATGGTACCCATGTGGGCGGGAGTTCCTTTGCTTCAATAGTCTGACTGTACCAAGCAAGGTAGGTGCTTTGTTTACAAACTAGGCAACCAGCAAGGAGACCTGAACTCGGCGACAGGAGAGACAGCACGGGAGACTGGAGAGCCAGCACTGGGCACAGAGACCTGATCTCAGTTCCAGGAGAGCTATCACTGGGGAGAGCCATCACTCAGAAGGTACATCAGTTGGCAAGACGACCCGATCCTGTTAAAGTAGTTCCATAGGGGAGCATTCGCGGTAAGAGATGTGCAGGCACCAATGCAAGAATTCACCCAACAATCTGAAAAGCAACCTGAAATCACCCGAAACCAGCAACCTCACAACAGGGGGACATGAACACCAACATCAAGAAGAAGTAGAAACAATTGACTTTATGATAGTGATTGACGCCATTAAACAACATGTAAAGAATGCCCTTATAGAAATGGATGAGAAATATAACAGAAAGTTTGAAGAATTGAATAAATTATTGAATGATACCCTAGGAAAACAATGAAAAACAATCAAACAGATAAAAGAAACAGTTCAAGACTTAAAAACTGAAATGGAGGCAAAGAATGAAACACAAACAGAGGGTCGGCTGGATAAGGAAAATTTAAGAAAACAAACAGAGCCTAGAGAAACAAGATTAACCAACAGAATACAAGAGATACAAGAAAGAATCTCAGATTCTGAAGATACCCAAAGAAAATAAACACACTGACCAAAAAAAAAAAAAACCCAAAAGTACAACGAACTCTCATCACAAAACATTCAGGAAATCTGGGACAAAATAAAAAGAACAAATCTAAGAATAATAGGAGTAGAAGAAGGAGAAGAAGTACAGTTCAATGATCCAGAGAATATATTTAATAAAATTATAGAAGAAAACTTTCCCAACCTAAAGAAAGGTATACCTATGCAGGTTCAAGAAGATTAGAGAGCACCGAAAAGGATTGATCAAAAAAAAATCCCCTCGACATATAATAATTAAAACAGAAAGTATACAGATTGAAGAAGGAATATTAAGAGCTGCAAAGGAAAGAGGCCCAGTTACTTATAAAGGTAAACCTGACAGACTTACATGTGACTTCCCCATGGAAACATGAAAGCAAGAAGGTAATGGATGGATGTATTGCAGAAAATAAGAAACTATGGATGCAAGCCCAGAATCCTATCCCCAGCCAAGCTTTCGTTCACTATAAATGGAAAAAATAAAACTTTCCAGTATTAAAAGAATTTTAAACAATATGTAGCCACAAATCCAGCCTTACAGAAAGTTATAGGAGGAAATGCAGTAACCAAGGAGTCCAGCAATGACCACAATAACTCAGACATGTAGAGACCATTCACCAGCACAACTCAAGGAAGGGAAACACACAAACTCTATGACTAAAAAAGTGACAGGAGTTAACAACCACTGGTTATAAAGATCACTTTGTGTCAACGGACTCAACTCATCTATAAAAAGGCACAGGCTAAGAGATTGGATAAAAAAACAGGATTCAACATTCTGCTGTTTACAAGAAACAAACCTCAACCACAAAGACAGGTACCTACTCAGAGTAAAGGGCTGGGAAAAAGCTTATCAAGCAAATGAACCTGAGAAACAAGCAGGTGTGGCCATACTAAACTCTGACAAAGTTGACTTCAAACTTAAATCAATCAGAAGAGTTGGAGAGAATATTTCATACTCATAACAGGAAGAGTTCATCAGGATAAAGTCTCAATTCTGAATATCTATGACCCTTATATAAAAGTACCCACGCATGTAAAAGAAACATTACTAAAACTCAAGGCTGCCATCAAACTGCACACAATTCTAGTAGGAGACTTCAACACTCAACTCTCACCAATGGACAGGTCAATCAGACAGAACCTAACAGAGAAATAAGAGAGTTAATGGAAGTAATGAAGCAAATGATCTTAAATGACATTTATAAAACATTCCACCCAAATAGGAAAGAATATACCTTCTTCTCTGCAGCTCAAGAAATTTTCTCTTAAATTGACCACATAGTCAGTAACAAAGCAATCATCCACAAATACAAAAAAAAATAAGAATCCACCAGTGTCTTATCAGATCATCATGGATTAAAGTTAGAATTCAACAACAATGCTACCCCCAGAAAGCTTACAAATTCATGGAAACTGAACAGTCAACTACTGAACCATGCCTGCATTAAGGAAGAAATAAAATAAGAAATTAAAGTCTTCCTGGAATTCAATGAAAATAAGGAAAAAACATATTCATACGTATGGGACACAATGAAAGCAGTCTTAAGAGGAAAGTTCATAGCACTAAGTGCCCACTTAAAGAAAACAGAGAAAGAACACATTGGAGTCTTAACAGCCCACCTGAAAGCTCTAGAAAAAAAAGAAGCATACTCACCTAGGAAGACTAGAAGTCTGGAAATAATCAAACTGAGGGCAGAAATCAACATAATAGAAACACACAAAACAATCCAAAGAATCAATGAAACAAAAAGCTGGTTCCTGGAGAAAATCAACAAGATTGATAAAACCCTATCCAAACTAATCAAGAAAGGAGAGACAATATGCAAATTAATTAGTTCAGAAGTGAAAAGGAGGCATAACCACAGACACAGAGGAAATTCAGTGAATCCTTTGATCCTACTACATATGTCTGTAGGCCACAAAACCAGAAAATCTGAAAGAAATGGACACTTATTTAGATAAATACCATATACCAAAGTTAAACTAGGAACAGGTGAACAATGGAAATAGACCTTTTAGTCGTGAAGAATTAGAAGTGGTTATCAAAAACCTCCCTACCAAAAATGCCCAGGAACACATGGTTTCAATGTGCTATTCTACCCGAACTTCCAAAAAGACCTAATACCTATACTCCTTAATGTATTTCACAATATAGAAACAGAAGAATCATTGCCAAGTTCTTTTTATGAAGGTACAGTTACTCTGATACCAAAACCGCACAAAGACTCAACCAAGAAAGGGAATTATAAGATAATCTCACTCATTAACATCGATGCAAAAATCCTGAACAAAATACTGGCAAACAGAATCCAAGAACACATTAGAAAATTTATCCATTACTTCTTCTTCTACTCCAATTATTCTTAGGTTTGGTCTTTTTATTGTGTCCCATATTTCCTGAATGTTTTGCGATGAGAACTTGTTGGACTTGCTGTTTTCTTTGATCAGTGCGTTTATTTTCTCTATGTTATCTTCAGCATCTGAGATTCAACGGTCCAGAAAATATATTTAATAAAATTATAGAAGAAAACTTTCCCAACCTAAAGAAGGAGGTACCTATGAGGATCCAAGAAGCATACAGAACACCAAATAGGCTGGATCAAAAAAAAAATCTCCTCGCCATATAATAATCAAAACACAAAGCATTCAGAATAAAGAAAGAATATTAAGAGCCGCAAAGGAAAAAGGCCAAGTTACTTATAAAGGCAAACCTATCAGACTTACACCGGACTTCTCTATGGAAACCATGAAAGCCAGAAGGTCCTGGATAGATGTACTACAAAAACTAAGAGATCACGGATGCAAGCCCAGACTACTATACCCAGCCAAGCTTTCGTTCACTATAAATGGAGAAAACAAAATTTTCCAGGATAAAAACAAATTTAAACAATACGTAGCCACAAATCCAGCTCTACAGAAAGTAATAGAAGGAAAATCACTAACCAAGGAGTCCAACAATGACCACAATAACTCAGACATCTAGAGACCCTTCACCAGCACAACTCAAAGAAGGGAAACACACAAACTCTACTACTAAAAAAATGACCGGAGTTAACAACAACTGGTCATTAATATCACTTAATGTCAATGGGCTCAACTCACCTATAAAAAGGCACAGGCTAAGAGATTGGATACGAAAACAGGATCCAACACTCTGCTCTTTACAAGAAACACATATCAAACACAAAGACAGGCACCTACTCAGAGTAAAGGGCTGGGAAAAGGCTTATCAAGCAAATGGACCTAAGAAACAAGCAGGTGTGGCCATACTAATTTCTAACAAAGTTGACTTCAAACTTAAATCAATCAGAAGAGATGGAGAGGGACATTTTATACTCATAACAGGAACAATTCAACAGGATGAAGTCTCAATCCTAAATATCTATGCCCCTAATTTAAAAGCACCCACGTACGTAAAAGAAACATTACTAAAACTCAAAGCAGCCATCAAACCGCACACACTAATAGGAGTATCAGGGGAAGGGGAGAGAAAAGTGAGAAGGGGAGGATGAGGGAAACTTGGGGAAACAGGAGGATTGGGATAAAGGAAGGTTGGATAGGGGAGCACGGAAGCACAATTTTTAGTTAAGGGAATCACCCTAGGGTTGGCAAGAGACTTGAACCTATAGTGGCTCCCAGGAGCCCAAGGCGAGGTCCCCAGTTAGTTCCTTGGGCAGCTGAGGATAGGGAACCTGAAATGACTCTATCCTATAGCCATACTAATGATTATCTTGCATATCACCATAGAACCTTCATCAGGTGATGGATGGAGATAGTCACAGAGACCCACACAGGAGCACCGGACTGAGCTCCCAAGTTCCCAATGAGGAGCGGAAGGAGGGAGAACATGAGCAAGGAAGTCAGGACCACGAGGGGTGCACCCAACCAC
The DNA here is from genome assembly GCA_025134845.1 of Neodon shergylaensis. Lineage (NCBI taxonomy): Eukaryota > Metazoa > Chordata > Mammalia > Rodentia > Cricetidae > Neodon > Neodon shergylaensis. The sequence continues at coordinate 16,251 of JABTXL010017478.1, forward strand.
TGAGACTGTGTGGCTGATCTATTGGGAGCTCACCAAGGCCAGCTGGACTGTGACAGAAGAAGCATGGGATAAAACAGGACTCTCTGAACATGGCGAACAATGGGGGCTGATGAGAAGCCAAGGACAATGGCCCTGGGTTTTGATCCTACTTCAAGTTCTGGCTTTGTGGGAGCCTAGCCAGTTTGGATGTTCACCTTCCTAGACATGGACGGAGGGGGGAGGACCTTGGACTTTCCACAGGGAAGGGAACCCTGACTAATCTTTGGACTGGAGAGGGAGGGTGAGAGGAATGGGGGGAGGTGGAGAAGGGTGGGAGGAGGGGGAGGGAAATGGGAGGCTGGGGGGAGGCGGAAACTTTTTTCTTTTTCTCAATAAAAAAAAAAAAAAGAAAAAAAATTTATCCATTATGATCATGTAGGCTTCATCCCAGAGATGCAGGGCTGGTTATACATACGAAAATCTACCAATGTAATCCATGATATAAATAAACTGAAAGAAAAAAAATGATCATTTCATTAAGATGCTGAAAAAGCATTTGACAAAATTCTACATTCTTTATGATAAAAGTCTTGGAGAGATTAGGGATACAAAAGTCATACCTAAATATAATAAAAGCTATTTACAGCAAACCGACAGCTAACATCAAATTAAACAGAGAGAAACTCAAAGCCATCCCACTAAAATCAGGAACACGACAAGGCTGTCCACCCTCCCCATACCTCTTCAAAATTGTGCTGGAAGTTTTAGCAATAGCAATAAGACAACATAAGCAGATCAAGGGGATTCAAAGTGGAAAGGAAGAGGGAAATTTTCGTTAATTGCAGATGTCATGATAGTATACATAAGCGACCCGAAAAACCCCAAAAAAGAACTACTACAGCTGATCACACCTTTAGTCATTGGCAGGATACAAGATCAACTCCAAAAAATCAGTCGTCCTCTTATACAGAATTGATATGGAAGTTGAGAGGGAAAGCAGAGAATCATCATCTATCACGATAGCCACAAACAGCATAAAATATCTTGGGGTAACTCTAACCAAGGAAGTGAAAGATCTATTTGACAAAACTTTAAGGCATTGAAGAAAGAAATTGAAGAGGATACCAGAAAATGGAACGATCTCCCTTGCTCTTGGATTGGGAGGATCAACATAGTAAAAATAGCAATCTACCAAAGGCTATTTATAGATTCAATGCAATCCCCATCAAGGTCCCATCAAAATTCTTCACAGATATTGAAAGGACAATAATCAACTTTATATGGAAAAATGAAAAAAACAAGGATAGCCAAAGCAATCCTATACAATAAAGGAACTTCTGGAGGCATTACAATCCCTGACTTCAAACTCTATTACAGGGCTACAGTAATGAAAACAGCATCTTACTTTCATAAAAACAGAGAAGTCGACCAATGGAATCATATAAAAGACCCGGTTTTTAGCCCACAAACCTATGAACACCTCATTTTCGATAAAGGAGCTAGAAGTATACAATGGAATAAAGAAAGCATCTTCAACAAATGGTGCTGGCACAACTGGATGTCAACCTGTAGAAGAATGAAAATAGACCCATATCTATCACCAAGAACAAAACTCAAGTCCAAATGGATCAAAGACCTCAATATCAGTCCGTACACACTGAACCTGATAGAAGAGTATGTGGGAAGTACCCTACAACAGATTGTCACAGGAGATCGCTTCCTAAGTATAACCCCAGCAGCACCGACATTAAGGGCAACATAAAATTAATGGAACCTTCTGAAAGTGAGAAGCTTCTGTAAAGCAAAGGACACTGTCACTAAGACAAAAAGGCAACCTGTTGCGGGAGGTCCTTTCCGCTCCTCCAAACAATAGCTACTGAGATACCAGCCCATTGGGGAGTGGTCTCTCCCCCTGTAAAAATAGACTACTTCCCTCAGTTCGCTCTCTTCACTTCCTGCTCTGCTGGCGACTTAACTCCCTTCCTGGTTGCACAGAGTGCTGTTGTCTGGGACAGTGATCTGTAAGTTTTTTCTCCTTTAAATAAATACTTCTCTATTAATCATAATTATAAACTGGTGTGGCATTGTTCGTGACTTACGCCTTTATCTGGCGCCCGAACGTGGGGCTCTTAGGACCTCTCCTTCCCTGCTTGACTGCCAGCCGTGAGTTCGGCTTGGCGTGAGCCTTCCCTTCCTCAGCCACGGCTGGTGGCCTTGTGGCCTGTGTCTTGTGGCAGCCTTGTATCCTGTGCCTTTGGCATGGAGCCAGCAGTTTAATATAAATTATCATGCACTGGCTTTTCTTGCTGCAGTTCTTTATATTTTCCCTTTAGACACCTCAGGTTGACTTCAAGTCCCCACGCACCCTATCATCTGCCTCCCCAAGTGGATTTAAATTCCACAGGCCCGCATAGTCTCTGCCTGCGTGGTTTGCTCTTTTCTGAGTCGTTTTTTAAATCTCCCTTGCAAGTACAGCTCTTAAGCTGTGCTAACCAGAGCACGCAGTTGCCGAAAGATACAACCCCTAGGGTGACTCTGTCACGTGGAGGCATACACGCCTTCTGGGTTACTCTTCTCTACCCCTGGATTCTGGGTTTATGGTTCCGTGTACGGAATTGATTTAATTACATTTACTTTGTTGAGCAACTTCCATTTCCCAGTTTTTAACAAATACTAGGTGGTGCTAGGCGGACCCCGTTTTCTTCGCGACTTGGCAACAGTGCCAACTGCTGGATAACAGGTAATATGGCAGATTTTGTTTCCAACATGAATTTCACTGTTTTGGCTGCCAGTACAATGGGATATATCATGCAAGATTTATATGACTATGAGGATAACTTAATCTACTGGTTACTAAGTTTCAGTACTCTTTTGCATATTCTGTCATTTAGGAAGAATATGGCACTCCCCAGAACCATACTATCTTTACTAGAAACTCATGCAGGTCAGGAGATTCAGGATTCAAAAGAGGCAATAATAAAGACAATAATAAAAAGACTTGAAATGATTGAAGAAATTATTGGAGCTGGTGAACAGAGTAATAAGGCACAAGGACAGGATACAATGACAACAGCAGCTATTAGAACTGCCTTACCCAGGGTTTTAGCGGCATACCCTATACTTAATTCTGACAAAGCGTCAACTTCTAAAGGCTCAAAGGGAGTCAGAGAAGCTAGATGGACGCCAATAGCAATGAATGATCTAAAAGAAATTAAGCAGGCTATTGTTAATTTTGGCTTGCACAATGCATATGTAAAGGAAATGATAAGGACTTGGGCTTCTAATGCTAGAGCTACCCCCTATGATTTCCATCAGTTAGTGTCTGCAGTTTTAGATAAGGGACCTTCCTTCATGTTTGGAATTTCTTTCAGAGAAGAATCCAAACATATGGAACAGCAAGGAAGAGCAAAAGGAGTGGAGGTTTCCCAAGATCAAATTCTTGGTGCAGGAGAATATGCTGATCCACAGGTCCAAACTTTTTATGATGATGAAGTACTGTCTCTATGTCACCAAGCCGCTTTAAATGATTGGAATAGGATACAAGATCCAACAAAAAGGGTTGAATCATATACCAGAATTAGTCAGGGACAGAGAGAACCCTTTATTGACTTTTTGCAAAGATTAATTAAGGCTCTGGACATAGGGGTAACAGACCCAGAATCTAGACGAATACTTCTTGAATCTCTAGCTTTTGAGAATGCAAACATAGAATGCAAAAAGATAATTGGGCCTTTAAAGTCTAGTTCAGCACCTATGGATTCAGCATACGATGAATGTTGAGACGTTTAGCTATAATGATGAATCTTGGATAGGAGAAGCGATTTCCACAGCAATGAGGAGACAACAAACTGCCAGGTGTTTTAATTGAGGTAAATTAGGACATCTGAAAAGGGATTGCAGGCACAGAATTTCTAGGAATAATATCTCCTCTGGGAATGATAAAAATAGGAGACCTAGGCCTTCAGGTATATGTAGGAGATGCGGTAAAGGCCGTCATTGGTCCAACGAATGCAGGTCAACAACAGACAAACAAGGCAACCCGATACCGTCGGGAAACTCCTTGAGGGGCCTCTCGCAGGCCCCCAAGCCAACAGTGGCCCAGTCATTCCCAGTCAAAGTGGAGAGC
>JABTXL010017479.1:0-27779 GCA_025134845.1 Neodon shergylaensis
TATGATCAAGTAGGCTTTATCCCAGAGATGCAGGGCTGGTTCAACATACGAAAATCTATCAATGTAATTCATCATATAAATAAACTGAAAGAAAAAAACCATATGATCATTTCATTAGATGCTGAAAAAGCATTTGACAAAATTCAACATCCCTTTATGATAAAAGTCTTGGAGAGATTAGGGATACAAGGGTCATACCTAAATATAATAAAAGCTATATACAGCAAGCCGACAGCTAACATCAAATTAAACGGAGAGAAACTCAAAGCCATCCCACTAAACTCAGGAACACGACAAGGCTGCCCACTCTCGCCATATCTCTTCAATATAGTGCTTGAAGTTCTAGCAATAGCAATAAGACAACATAAGGGGATCAAGGGGATTCGAATTGGAAAAGAAGAAGTTAAACTTTCGTTATTTGCAGATGATATGATAGTGTACATAAGTGACCCCCAAAACTCCACCAAAGAACTCCTACAGCTGATAAACACCTTTAGTAATGTGGCAGGATACAAGATCAACTCCAAAAAATCAGTTGCCCTCATATATACGAAGGATATGGAAGCAGAGAGGGAAATTAGAGAAACTTCACCTTTCACGATAGCCACAAACAGCATAAACTATCTTGGGGTAACTCTAACCAAGGAAGTGAAAGACCTATTTGACAAGAACTTTAAGGCATTGAAGAAAGAAATTGAAGAGAATACCAGAAAATGGAAGGACGTCCCTTGCTCTTGGATTGGGAGGATCAACATAGTAAAAATGGCAATTCTACCAAAGGCAATTTATAGATTCAATGCAATCCCCATCAAGATCCCAGCAAAATTCTTCACAGATCTTGAAAGGACAATAATCAACTTCATATGGAAAAACAAAAAACCCAGGGTAGCTAAAACAATCCTATACAATAAAGGATCTTCTGGAGGCATTACCATCCCTGACTTCAAACTCTATTACAGAGCTACAGTAATGAAAACAGTGTGGTACTGGCATAAAAACAGAGAAGTCGATCAATGGAATCGCATAGAAGACCCAAATTTTAACCCACAAACCTATGATCACCTCATTTTAGATAAAGGAGCTAAAAGTATACAATGGAGGAAAGAAAGCATCTTCAACAAATGGTGCTGGCACAACTGGATATCAACCTGTAGAAGAATGAAAATAGACCCATATCTATCACCTTGCACAAAACTCAAGTCCAAATGGATCAAAGACCTCAATATCAGTCCGAACACACTGAACCTGATAGAAGAGAAAGTGGGAACCACCCTACAACAAATGGGCACAGGAGATCGCTTTCTATGTATAACCCCAGCAGCACAGACATTAAAGGCAGCATTGAATAAATGGGACCTACTAAAACTGAGAAGCTTCTGTAAAGCAAAAGACACTGTCACTAAGACAGAAAGACAACCTACTGACTGGGAGAAGATCTTCACCAACCCTGCAACAGACAAAGGCCTGATCTCCAAAATTTATAGAGAACTCAAGAAACTAGACTTCAAAATGCTAATTAACCCAATTAAAAAATGGGGCACTGAACTGAACAGAGAATTCTCAACAGAAGAAGTTCAAATGGCCAAAAGACACTTAAGGTCATGCTCAACCTCCTTAGTGATTAGGGAGATGCAAATCAAAACAACTTTGAGATATCATCTTACACCTGTGAGAATGGCTAAAATCAAAAACACCAATGATATCCTTTGCTGGAGAGGCTGTGGAGGAAGGGGTACCCTCATCCATTGCTGGTGGGAATGCAATCTTGTGCAACCACTTTGGAAATCAGTGTTTCGGTTTCTCAGGAAATTCGGGATCAACCTACCCCTGGACCCAGCAATACCACTCTTGGGAATATACCCAAGAGAAGCCCTATCACATGACAAAAGCATCTGTTCAACTATGTTCATAGCAGCATTATTTGTAATAGCCAGAACCTGGAAACAACCTAGATGCCCTTCAATGGAAGAATGGATGAAGAAAGTGTGGAATATATACACATTAGAGTACTACGCTGCGGTAAAAACAATGACTTCTCGAATTTTGCATGCAAATGGATGGAAATAGAAAACACTATCCTGAGTGAGGTATCCCAGACCCAAAAAGATGAACATGGGATGTACTCACTCATAATTGGTTTCTAGCCATAAATAATTGTCACAGAGTATATAATTGGTGAACCTAAAGAAGCTAAATAAGAAGGTGAACCCAAGGAAAAACATATAATTATTCTCTTGACTAAGGGAAGTAGACAAAATTGCCGGGGAGAAATTTTGGGATTTTGGGGGGGGATGGGGGTATCGGGGGAAGGGGAGAGAAAAGTGAGAGGGGGAGGATGAGGGAAACTTGGGGAGACAGGAGGATTGGGATGGAGGAGGGTTGGATGGGGGAGCACGGAAGCACAATTTTTAGTTAAGGGAGTCACCTTAGGGTTTGCAAGAGACTTGAACCTAGAGTGGCTCCCAGGAGCCCAAGGCGAGGTCCCCAGTTAGTTCCTTGGGCAGCTGAGGATAGGGAACCTGAAATGACTCTATCCTATAGCCATACTGATGATTATCTTGCATATCACCATAGAACCTTCATTAGGTGATGGATGGAGATAGTCGCAGAGACCCACACAGGAGCACCGGACTGAGCTCCCAAGTTCCCAATGAGGAGCGGAAGGAGGGAGAACATGAGCAAGGAAGTCGGGACCACGAGGGGTGTACCCAACCACTGAGACTGTGTGGCTGATCTATTGGGAGCTCGCCAAGGCCAGCTGGACTGTGACAGAGGAAGCATGGGATAAAACAGGACTCTCTGAACATGGCGAACAATGGGGGCTGATGAGAAGCCAAGGACAATGGCCCTGGGTTTTGATCCTACTTCAAGTTCTGGCTTTATGGGAGCCTAGCCAGTTTGGATGTTCACCTTCCTAGACATGGACGGAGGGGGGAGGACCTTGGACTTTCCACAGGGAGGGGAACCCTGACTAATCTTTGGACTGGAAAGGGAGGGTGAGAGGAATGGGGGGAGGTGGAGAGGGGTGGGAGGAGGGGGAGGGAAATGGGAGGCTGGGGGGAGGTGGAAACTTTTTTCTTTTTCTCAATAAAAAAAAATGAAAAAAAAAAGGTATTAAGAACTAAAAAAAAAAAATCATTTACTTCATTACCTCCATTAACTCTCTTATTTCTCTGTTAGGTTTCTGTCTGATTGACCTGTCCATTGTTGAGAGTTTAGTGTTGAAGTCTCCTACTAGTAGTGTGTGCAGTTTGATGGCAGCCTTGAGTTTTAGTAATGTTTCTTTTACATGCGTGGGTACTTTTATATTAGGGTCATAGATATTCAGGATTGAGACTTCATCCTGATGAACTCTTCCTGTTATGAGTATGAAATGTTCCTCTCCATCTCTTCTGATTGATTTAAGTTTGAAGTCAACTTTGTCAGAGTTTAGTATGGCCACACCTGCTTGTTTCTCAGGTTCATTTGCTTGATAAGCTTTTTCCCAGCCCTTTACTCTGAGTAGGTGCCTGTCTTTGTGGTTGAGGTGTGTTTCTTGTAAACAGCAGAATGTTGAATCCTGTTTATTTATCCAATCTCTTAGCCTGTGCCTTTTTATAGGTGAGTTGAGTCCGTTGACACTAAGTGATATTTATAACGAGTGGTTGTTAACTCCTGTCACTTTTTTAGTCATAGAGTTTGTGTGTTTCCCTTCCTTGAGTTGTGCTTGTGAAGGGTCTCTAGATGTCTGAGTTATTGTGGTCATTGCTAGAATCCTTGGTTACTGCTTTTCCTTCTATTACTTTATGTAAGGCTGGATTTGTGGCTACATATTGTTTAAAATTGTTTTATTCCTGGAAAGTTTTATGTTTTTCATTTATAGTGAACAAAAGCTTGGCTGGGTATAGTAGTCTGTGCTTGCATCCATAGTTTCTTATTTTCTGCAATACATCCATCCATTACCTTCTCACTTTCATGATTCCATGGAGAAGTCACGTGTAAGTCTGACAGGTTTACATTTATCAGTAACTGGGCCTTTTTCCTTTGCAGCTCTTTATATTCTTTCTTCATTCTGTATGCTTTCTGTTCTAATAATTATATGGCGAGGGGATATTTTTTTGATCCATCCTATTCGGTGTTCTCTATGCTTCTTGAACCTTCATAGGTATATCTTTCTTTAGGTTGGGAAAGTTTTCTTCTATAATTTTATTAAATATATTTTCTGGATCATTGAACTGTACTTCTTCTCCTTCTTCTACTCCTATTATTCTTAGATTTGCCTTGTGTCCCCGATTTCCTGAAAGTTTTGTGATGAGATTTTGTTGTACTTCCTGGTTTTTTTTGTCTCTGTGTTTATTTTCTTTGGGTATCTTCAGAATCTGAGATTCTTTTTTCTATCTCTTGTATTCTGTTGGTTATGCTTGTTTCTCTAGTCTGTGTTTTTTTTCTTAAATTTTCCATATCCAGCCGACTCTCTGTTTGTGTTTCCTTCTTTGCCTCCATTTCAGTTTTCAAGTCTTGAACTGTTTCTATTATCTGTTTGATTGTTTTTCATTGTTTTTCTATGGTATCATTCAATGATTTATTCAATTCTTCAAACTTTCTGTTATATTTCTCATCCATTTCTATAAGGGCATTCTTTACATGTTGTTTAAGGGCGTCAATCACTTTCATAAAATCAATTTTTTCTACTTCTTCTTGATGTAGGTGTTCATGTCCTCCTGTTGTGAGGTTGCCGGCTTCGGGATATTTCAGGTTCCTTTTCAGATTGTTGGGTGAATTCTTGCATTGGCGCCTGCCCATCTCTTCCCGCGAATGCTCCCCGGTGGCACTTCTTTAACAGAATTGGGTCATCTTGCCTACTGATGTACTTTATCAGTGATGGCTCTCCCCAGTGATAGCTCTCCTGGCACCGAGATCAGGTCTCTGTGCCCAGTGCTGGCTCTCCAGTTGTCCATGCTGTCTCTCCTGTCACCGAGATCAGGTCTCCGTGCTGGTTGCATAGATCGTATACAAAGCACCTACCTTCCTTGGTACAGGCAGGCTATTGAAGCAAAGGAACTCCCGCCCACATGGGTGCCATGAATTTCGGACCCAGTGCCCAGACAGGCTGAACTGGGTGATATTACATGCCCAAAGAGAACAGAGTGGCGAAAGCAAGGAGGTTTCCTGATGCAAGCTAAGTAGGATAGGAAGAAAGAAGCAGTAGGCAGGGCATAGAGGCCATGCAGAGAGCTCAGGAAGGATAGGGGGTTGAGGAACTTCTGCGTTCCCTGTTCCGGGCTGATGCCGTGGGGTCAGCAACTCACCCTGTGCCCAGATTGTTTCTTATTCAAATCTAATGACTTGAAAGTCTCCATCCAAAAGTAAAGTAACCAAGGTGCTTAAAGTTCTATAGCAGTACAACATCTAGCAGTGCTGTAAACAGTGTGTGTACCTTAATTTGATAAGAAGAAATAAAGAAAATAAAGAAAGAACATAATCAGAAGGTGTTAACTGAATTGGTCTGGAACCTAGATGAGAATTTCCTCCCAGCATTTGGAGATTGTTCACACTGCTTCCTGCCCTGCACAACATGATATTGTAAATTCCCATGAAGATTTGATCAGGAAAATGTTCAGGCTTCTCTAATTTCTCAATTGAACCTTCATATACCATGTGCCCCAAAAGAGTCATTGACCTTTCTGCATTCCCCACAGCATAAGAATTGCTGTCTCTGAAGAAAAATAATTTTGTATTCAAAATTCCCTGTTTGACTATGGATGCAACATTCTCATTCTGTACAGAGGTCTCCACTTTTTTCTAACAAAGAGGCCTCAGAATTATTCCTTCAGGCCCAGGAGGTCTCATTATTTTCTGCAGTAACTGAAGTTGACCTCAAAATATTTTCATGGACTCACTGGGTTCTCAGGCACATTTCTTCTGAACCAGGATGCAGAATGAACTCCACTAATTCTCAAGCAGGCTATAATCCAACCATGACATTATAAGAGATTTTCCAAAGAGATGTATAGGTGAAGGGAGCTTCTGACTACTTCTTCAGAACTGGGGGTTTCAGATCTTCCTGAATCGCCCAGTTTGCCTCAATCTTTACTGCCTAGAACAAAAGTAACTCAAAGCTTTTACCAATAAACTAATAACCTGTCAACAAGACAGGCTTCAGCCATTACCCTGTCTTTAAAGGAAGACTGACACACCTTTCTTTGAGAATCAGGAGAACTCATTCCTTTATTGTTCTAAGGGACCTCATACTTACAACTTCAGAACAAGAGTGTCATGCAGCATCTTCAATGCTGAAGGGCTCCTGAAATATAACTTAGAAGCAAAGGCATGTCTTTCTGTGATGTACCATCCACAAGACACAATCAAGCATTGACCAAACAACACAACATGTTCACAAACATTTTATTTTTAAAGCAAGAATATTCCATTGGAAAAGATACCAGGATTAATAGAAGACCTGAAGTATCTGAAAAAAAAAAACATTCCCCAAACACAGTTTAAGTGTGTCCCTCAAAATTTGAGAATTTCACTTTAACAGATCTTCACCAAATCATAGACATAGATATGGAAGTCATTATCAAACTTGATGAAATACACGGATGGTTTGATGGGAACTTGGTAAATAATTTTACCTATCTCTTGGATTCCATCTTGTTTGTTGTACTGCACACTTTTGCCTGCCAAGGAATCCCTGCCTACTTACAAAGTCACCTCTACTGGAGGACATTCTGGCATGATATTGAGGTTGTCTTTTATGTAGTCATCTAGATGGTGGTAAAGGTACAGGACTGGATCTTCCTTGTAGATCATGTAGAAACAGGTCATCATGGTCTGGATATCTTCTGGGACCACCCCAATCAACTCCTCCTTAGAGACCGGCATGATGTGGAGGTTGCCTTCAAGGTAGTCTTCCAGGAGGTGGTAAATGTACAAGACTGGATCTTACTTGTAGGTAATATAGAACCAGGTCTTCATGATGGGCACCTCCTCTAGGACCATCCCCTTCCAGTCATTCTTAGAGCCATTTGTGCCCATGAATGTATGTTTCACTGCTCTGCCAAGTATGGTGTTTGAGAGATGAGTGTCTGTTACCTGAGGAAATGGCACGTTATTAGGCAGGAACTTAAGGTTTAAAATCCTTTCATCGCTGTGAAGCTCCAAGCCATAGACACAATCAATCCCATCATATTTCAACAAATAGAGATAGGGATTTGTTGGCAGTTGATCTAGAATGATGGCTTTCCAGTGGGTGACTGGTTCATTGGCTTCCTTCCAGCCATGAGAAATTCTGCATCCTACAATATTCTCCATGAGCTCAAAAGGCCTACTCAGGTTTTGCTTCTGGAGAGAAGGCAAATTCCTCTTCTGGAGAGGTTGCATGGATCTCATACTAAGAGGCATCTTTATCATGGCGGTAGACTTACTGAGGTAGGCCACAGCACTCCTGTTCTGCAGTCTCTTGGCTATCTTTCTGTGCTTGGGCTTCATAGCTGTCCACTCTCTAGGTTGGAAAAACTCTTCAGTTTAAATCAGACACAAAGTGGTTTACTCCACCATGAGTGCCTGCAAGGATAAGAAGGGGAGAATGTGAGGTCAAAGCTCTTTTTTGGACGAACTTTGAGGCAGGTGACAAAGGCAGTTCTGAATACGTTTGGATACCTAAATGTAATTTTGTCTTAAGAAATTAATAGGAAAATTATCAAACTATTGTCTACAGCTCAGTATATCTGTATCAGAGACACATTGCTGCTGCCCAAAGGCAATTGACCTCTGCTGAGAAACCTATTCCTGACTGACTAAGACAGGTATGCCTATGCCCAAATTGAGTAAGAAAAATCTGAACAGATGGCAAAGAATTCAAAGTACAGCCACTTCTCTCCTTCCCCCTCAAGCTATTAGTTAGTTGCCTGATACAAAACCTCCTGCCCAAGGTCATGGCACTCTAGTACAATGGCTATCTGTGTTGGGTCCTCCTGATCCAGTCCCAGCTTTATTACATGAAGCCATTCTGTGTCTTCATTAGACAAGGAGTACTGTGAGACCCACTGCAACAAGAAAGACTCACTAGTCTGGGCAAGAACTCCATTTTGAATTAATTAATACCTTCTAAAACATATATGTACAAAGAAGATCTGTGCCATTTAATGGACTGATGAATTGGATATTGTTAGCAAAGATAAAGTGGGAAGAATAGCTGGCATTCCCCATCCACATAGCTATAAAATATAGGAGCTGGTAACAACATAAATAGTGGAGCAGCAGGAGATTTGCAGGAAAACTTTCTGGACTACAGAGGTCCCAGTTGCCTTCTAAAGATATTTACCAAAAGAAAATGTCTGGCTCTCCATATTCAATCTTCTGGAAATATTCAGCTGCCAAATCCTGTTGAACAGTTGTGGAGCTCAGGAGCTGAACTGACCTCCTGAGCCACCATGAAGATAGTAAACCCACCTTCACAGAAGTCTAGTGCTTCAAGTGGAACAGAGTTGCCACCCCCAACCACGGCTTTGTGACATCACCAAGGCTCTACTTTTGTCATAAAACCCCTCATAGGCTGGTGTCTTCCCTATTTACCCACAGAAACATCCAGCATACAGGTCCTAAAATGCTGCTTATACAGACCCCTGTGGACCTAAATTAAAAACCACACAATCTTCCCAATTACATGAGTCATACTCTTGCCCAAGTAACTCAATCAATTTATCAGTGTTTTTTTAAATCTTTGGTGTCTGAGTCAACAAAACCCATGAATGATTTTTTCCTGTCTCCTATCTCTCCATTGGTTAATTTCTATAGATATTTTATTTCTTCATAAAGAGTAAATTTCAAAATTTCCACTTCCTTCCTCCTCCCACTTTCTTCTCTCTCCCCCACTAAACCTCTCTATTCCAACTCCAATCCAAATAGAGTCAGGGTACCATGACCTGTTGGAAGTCAAGCCCACTCTTCATCCTTCCAGATTTAGGAAGTTATGCATCCACATAGAATTGGATCACAAAAAACCTTTCTATGTAGTGCAGACAAATGCCAGTGCCATGATCATTGGCTTTTCAGTCTCCCCCAATTGTCAGCCACATTCAGAGCTGCCAGTTTGATCCTATGCTTTTTTATTCCCAGTCCAGCTGGTTTTGATGAGCTCCCATTAGCTCAGGCACAGGGTCGCTGTGTGTGGACCATGCCATGGTTTTCCTGACTTCCTTGCTAGTATTCTCAAACCTTCTGCACTTCACCTGGAGCTTGGAAGCTCTGTTTAGTTTTCTGATGTGGGCCCTGTCTTTAACTCCATAGACTGCCAAACAAAAGTTCTGTGGTGATATTCAAGGTATTCATCATTCTGACTATAGGACAAGGAACCCATAGTTCCTAGGGACATGGCACAGTGCAGGCACCCTCTCCTCACCTGACAAAAGTCTTAGTTGGGGTCACCTCATGGCCTTCTAAGATCCCCTCTAGAGATAAGGATTTTGACAACACCAGAATAACTCCCTAAGTTGAAATATCATCAGTGAGTGTGCATTAACTTGCATGTGTGTGTTTAAATCACAGTAAAAACAGATGGATTGTAATATTGGAATTTATCTTTTACTACTGAGTAGTACTCCAATATGTATATATTCCCTACTTTGTTCATCCATTCTTCGATTGAAGGGCATCTAGGTTTTTCCAGTTTCTGGCTATTACAAACGACGCTGCTATGAACATAATAGTGCATATACTTTTGTTGTATAATTAGGCTCTCTTGGGTATATTCCCAAGAGTGGTATTGCTGGCTCCAGGGATAGGTTGATCCCGAATTTTCTGAGAATCCGCCAAACTGCTTTCCAAAGTAATTGCACAAGTTAGCATTCCCACCAGCAATGGATGAGTGCACCCCTTTCTCCACAACCTCTCCAGCAAGGGCTATCATTGGTGTTTTTTATTTTAGCCATTCTTACAGGTGGAAGATGGTATCTTAAAGTTGTCTTGGTTTGCATTTTCCTGATAGATAAGGAAGTTGAGCATGACCTTAAGTGATCAAGGAATTCTTGAAATTTGCATAAAAATGGATGGAAATAGTAAACACTCTCCTGAGTGAGGTAAGCCAGACCCAGAAAAAGGATCATGGGATGTACTCCCTCATATTTAGTTTCTAGACATAAGCCCAGGACATTGAGCTTATAATTAGTGATCCTAGAGAAGCTAAATGAGTAGAACTCAAAGAAAAACATATAGGCATCCTCCTGAATATTAACCTTCATCAGGCTATGAAAGGAGACAGAGACCAACCTTGGAGCACTGGAAAGAAATCTCAAGTTCCAAATCCGGAGGAGAAGGAGAGAGAGCACGAGCATGGACCTCAGGACTGTGAGGGGTGCACCCACACACTGAGACAATGGGGATGTTGTATCGGAACCCACCAAGGCCAGCAGGCCTATGTGTGAAAAAGCCTAGGATAAAATTGGACTCGCTGAACATAGCCAACAATGAGGACTACTGAGAATTCAAGAACAATGGCAATATGGGTTTTTAATTTTGTTTTTATTTATTTTTTATTGAAGAGAAATATCCCTGCTTCCTACCAGCCTCACATTTCCCTCCTCCTCCTCCAGCACCTCTCCCCATTCTCCCCACTCTCCCCATCCCTCCACTGTCTGAAGAGCTGTCAGGGTTCCCTGCCCTGTGGATCGTCTAGGGCCTTCTCCACTCCATCCAGGTCTAGGAAGGTGAACATCCAAACTGGCTAGGCTGCCACAAAGCCAGAACATGAAGAAGGAACAAAACCCAATGTCATTGTCCTTGGCTTCTCATCAGCCCTCATTGTCCGCCATGTTAGGAGAGTCAGGTTTTATCCCATTCTTTTTCAGTCACAGTCCAGATGGCCTTGGTTAGCTCCCAATAGATCAGCCCCACTTTCTTGGTAGATGGGCACACCTCTAGTGGTACTGATTTCCATGCTCATGTTCTCCCTCTTTTCTGCCCCACATTGGGACTTTGGGAGCTTAGATGCTCCAGTGTGGGTCTCTGTCTCTATCTCCATCCATCGCTAGATGAATGTTCTATGGTGATTTGCAAGATATTCACCAGTATAGCTATAGGATAGGGTTATTTCAGGTTCCTTATCTTCAGCTGCCCAAGTAACTAACTGGGGACTGATATGGGAGTGATTTCTTATTAATAAAGAAACTGCCTAGGCCCCTTGATAGGCCAACCCTTAGGTGGGTGGAGTAAACAGAACAGGATTCTGGGAGAAAGAGCTGAGTGAGGAGTCGCCATGATGCTCCCACTCCAGCGAGGTGCGGGTTAAGATCTTTCCTGGTAAGCGCACCTCGTGGTGCTGCAGAGATTTTTAGAAATGGGTTAAGAGGCTAAAACTAATGGGCCAGGCAGTATTTAAAAGAATACAGTTTTCCGTGAAATTATTTCGGGCATAAGCTAGAGCCAGCTGGCGTCCGGGAACTGGGGCAGCAGGGAAGCGGCCCACAGCTCCTTACAACAGAGTGGCACCCAACATGCTAATGAACTCCACGTAAAACCTGAGAGGGCTTAAAAAGGATAAAGAGAAAATTTAAGACAGCTTTTTGCTGTTTCTGGGTTGCTTGCCGCAAAGAAATTGTCCTAACTCGGCAGCAGGAAAAAACTAGCTGTTTTAAAATGCCGGCTTTCTGGGCTATGCCGCCATTGCGATCTCTGTCTGGCTCTGGCGGGAGACAGAGCTTTTAAATAGAGCATTTGAAATAAAGCTCTAAGGCTTGCTTGGTGCCAATGTGGACTTACTGTGTGCCTGGAACTGTGCTCAGCTCAGGGGCACCAAAAGGCTCTGAGGCAGGAGCGGCTGCTCCATGCTGAACTGTGCTGACCTCAGGCAGGAACTACCGTAATTACCATAATAACAGCGCACAGTTAAGGTTTAGACTGGGCAGGACACACAGGACTGTATTACCTGTACATGCTGCAACTTAAGTTTTTAAGAACTGCTTAACATTTTAAGAAATGCTCCTGGATATTAAAAAAAATGTTACAGATTCACAATAAAACAGATTCAGGCATAAAAGACCACACTGTTGGATGAATGTGCATAGGCTTGAGAGAGGAAAGAAAAAGAATATAGAGAATAAAGTTAATGGTTTAAAAAAAGGGTAAAGTCTTTAAAGAGACAGAGTACAGATAGTTATAGATTAAAAGAAAAAAAGAAAAATAAGCCACGTAAAAATGGAAAATTCACAGAGAGTCTGGATTCTTTGTATCATTATGTTTTCTTTAAAATTTTTGACTGTGAAGGAGCTAAGTACAGAGAGACATTTCATTACATGGGCTGCCAAGCTAAACCAGAATGGATATAAGGGTATTACAATTTCAAAATTTGGGTCTAAGGATATGATGCTTTGGAGAGGGTCTTCTTTTGTTTTCACAGAGGACCAGACGCTGTGGATTGATTCTATCCCGATATGGTATGATAGACCACACCCTCCTGAAAGGTTGCTGTGAACATCCTCAAAAAAATAACTTCACTCAACTGCCAACTGAGATGACCCTGGCATACAGGTTATACCATGAAAGACCTAATTAACAACGCCCCCATTCAGCAGGAAGCAGTTTGGAGAGAAAAAACCACGCCCATGTTCCCAAATATTGTTTATAAATGTTCTTTTACATTTAAAGGGGGATATGATAGAGATATGAATAATTTGCATTGGTATGGATTTTAAGGTCAATTTTGTTATACGTATATGTATTTCTGATCTTGATTAAGATATTGTGATTGTGTAGTTCATTTAAAAATGTAATGTATATAGGTTGTTAATGGATAATCATTTATAATAGTCAAGTTTATAGTTATGTTAGATATTCTAGATATATAGATATATATTTCAGTTAGATAGGCATTCTTCATATCTTTCAAAGACTGCAGAATATGGCATTTAAATGTTTTAATAACTTAGGGCTTTTTATGACTATGAGACACATCTGCTCCTGGCAGCACCAGCTACTTCGAGAGGAAGATGGGCATCGAAGAGGTTCCTTATGGAGTTGGATAGTCATTTGGGCAAGAAACTGCTCTTGCCTGGACTGTTGCATAAACTGGACACAGAAAACCCGCAGAAAGAGGACTGCTGAACTTGCCTAAAGGTGAGATGGTCTTTCGGGGTTCCTGATCTATAAAAGAGTCTACGAGACATTCTGCAGGACACAGCAGAAAGTGACTAAACTGTCTTTGAAATTTCCTGCTTCATGGAAATGTCTGCTGGATACTGTGGGCCTGAAGGCCGAAGACGGATGCCCCAACGGTACAAAAGAACTTTGGGTGACTGTCCAGGCAGCAAGATGTCTCTGTCATTTCTAGAGTTTTGGACTTCCTGTTTACTTAGGTATTATTATATCCTTCTGGAGTCTTTGATGGAGTTGAAGAATAAATAGTTATAATTTTCCTTAGTTATTATAAGAGATAAAATAGATATAAATATTGTAACTGTAATTCTTACTTGATAACTGTTTTGTTATATGTAATTTTACTATGTTAAAGCCTTTCTTTTTTGTTTAAACAGAAAAAGGGGAAATGATATGGGAGTGATTTCTTATTAATAAAGAAACTGCCTAGGCCCCTTGATAGGCCAACCCTTAGGTGGGTGGAGTAAACAGAACAGGATTCTGGGAGAAAGAGCTGAGTGAGGAGTCGCCATGATGCTCCCACTCCAGCTAGGTGCGGGTTAAGATCTTTCCTGGTAAGCGTACCTCATGGTGCTGCATAGATTATTAGAAATGGGTTAAGAGGCTAAAACTAATGGGCCAGGCAGTATTTAAAAGAATACAGTTTTCCGTGAAATTATTTCGGGCATAAGCTAGAGCCAGCTGGCGGCAGGGAACTGGGGCGGCAGGGAAGCGGCCTGCAGCTCCTTACAACAGGGGACATTGCCCTGGGCACCTGGGCGCCACTCTAGGATCATGTCTCTTACCAACTCTATGATGGTTTCCTTAATTAAGTTATGTGATTCCCTCTCCTCTATCCAACCTTGTTTTATCCCCAATCATCCAGTTTCCCAAGTTCCCCCCATCCTCCCCTTCTCACTTTTCTCTCCCCATCTCCCCTTACCCCTATCCCACACCACCCCCAAGGTCCCAATTTTTTGCCCAGCTATCTTGTCTATTTCCCATAGCAGGGATAATAACTATATGTTTATCTTTGGTTTCACCGTCTTAATTAGCTTCTTTAGGACCACAAATTATAGACTCTGTGACCTATATTCATGGCTAGAAACTAATTATGAGTGAGTACATCCCATGATCCTCTTTTTGGGTCTGGGTTACCTCACTCAGGGTAGTGTTTTCTATTTCCATCCATTTACATGCAAAATTCGAGAAGTCATTGTTTTTTATGGCAGACAAGTACTCTAATGTGTATATATTCCACACTTTCTTCATCCATTCTTCAATTGAAGGACATCTAGGTTGTTTCCAGCTTCTGGCTATTACAAAGAATGCTGCTATGAACATATTTGAACATATGCTTTTGTCATATGATAGGGCATCTCTTGGGTATATTCCCAAGAGTGGTATTGCTGGGTCCAGGGGTAGGTTGATACCAAATTTCATGAGAAACCGCCACACTGATTTTCAAAGTGACTGCACAAGTTTGCATTCCCACCAGCAATGGATTAGGGTACCCCTTTCTCCAAAACCTCTCCAGCAAAGGCTTTCATTGGTGTTTTTGTTTTTAGCCATTCTGACAGGTGTAAGATGATATGTCAAAATTGTTTTGATTTGCATTTCCCTGATCGCCAAGGAAGTTGAGAATGACCTTAAGTATCTTTTGGCCATTTGAACTTCTTCTGTTAAGAATTCCCTGTTCAGTGCCCCATTTTTTAATTGGGTAGATTAGCATTTTAAAGTCAAATTTCTTGAGTACTTTATATATTTTGGAGATCAGACCTTTGTCTGTTGCGGGGTTGGTGAAGATCTTCTCCCAGTCAGTAGGTTGCCTTTTTGTCTTAGTGACAGTGTCCTTTGCTTTACAGAAGCTTCTCACTTACAGTAGGTCCCATTTATTTTATGTTGCCCTTAATGTCTATGCTGCTAGGGTTATACTTAGGAAGCGATGTCCTGTGCCCATCTGTTTAGGGTACTTCCCACTTTCTCTTCTATCAGGTTCAGTGTGTTCGGACTGATATTGAGGTCTTTGATCCATTTTGACTTGAGTTTTGTGCTTGGTGATAGATATGGGTCTATTTTCATTCTTCTAGAGGTTGACATCCAGTTGTGCCAGCACCATTTGTTGAAGAAGCTTTCTTTATTCCATTTTATACTTTTAGCTCCTTATTCGAAAATGAGGTGTTCATAGGTTTGTGGGCTAAAAACCGGGTCTTTTATATGATTCCATTGGTCGACTTCTCTCTTTTTATGAAAGTAAGACGCTGTTTTCATTACTGTAGCCCTATGATAGAGTTTGAAGTCAGGGATTGTAATGCCTCCAGAAGTTCCTTTACTGTATAGGATTGTTTTGGCTATCCTGGGTTTTTCGTTTTTCCATATAAAGTTGGTTATTGTCCTTTCAATATCAGTGAAGAATTTTGATGGGACCTTGATGGGAATTGCATTGAATCTATAAATAGCCTTTGGTAGATTGCCATTTTTACTATGTTGATCCTCCCATTCAAAGAACAAGGAAGATCCTTCCATTTTCTGGTATCCGCTTCAATTTCTTTCTTCAATGCCTTAAAGTTTTGTCAAATAGATATTTCACTTCCTTGGTTAGAGTTACCCCAAGATATTTTATGCTGTTTGTGGCTATCGTGAAAGATGATGATTCTCTGCTTTCCCTCTCAACTTCCATATCATTTGTGTATAAGAGGGCGACTGATTTTTTGGAGTTGATCTTGTATCCTGCCAATTACTAAAAGTGTTATCAGCTGTAGTAGTTCTTTGTTGGGGTTTTTCGGGTCGCGTATGTATACTATCATGTCATCTGCAATTAACGAAAGTTTCCCTCTTCCTTTCAACTTTGAATCCCCTTGATCTGCTTATGTTGTCTTATTGATATTGCTAAAACTTCAATCACAATATTGAACAGGTATGGAGAGGGTGGACATCCTTGTCGTGTTCCTGATTTTAATGGGATGGTTTTGAGTTTCTTTCTGTTTAATTTGATGTTAGCTGTTGGCTTGCTGTAAATAGCTTTTATTATATTTAGGTATGACCTTTGTATCCCTAATCTCTCCAAGACTTTTATCATAAAGGATGTAGAATTTTGTCAAATGCTTTTTCAGCATCTTAATGAAACGATCATTTTTTTCTTTCAGTTTATTTATATGATGGATTACATTGGTAGATTTTGGTATGTTGAACCAGCCCTGCATCTCTGGGATGAAGCCTACTTGATCATAATCGATAATTTTTCTAATGTGTTCTTGGATTCTGTTTGCCAGTATTTTGTTGAGGATTTTTGCATCGATGTTAATGAGTGAGATTGTCTTATAGTTATCTTTCTTGGTTGAGTCTTTGTACGGTTTTGGTATCAGAGTAACTGTAGCTTCATAAAAAGAATTTGGCAATGATTCTTCTGTTTCTATATTGTGAAATACATTAAGCAGTATAGGTATTAAGTCTTCTTGGAAGTTCGGGTAGAATTCCGCATTGAAACCTTGTGTTCCTGGGCATTTTTGGTAGGGAGGTTTTTGATAACCACTTCTAATTCTTCACGACTAACAGGTCTATTTCTATTGTTCACCTGTTCCTGGTTTAACTTTGGTATATGGTATTTATCTAAAAAAGTGTCCATTTCTTTCAGATTTTCTAGTTTTGTTGCCTACAGACTTTTGTAGTAAGATCAAATGATTCGCCGAATTTCCTCTGTGTCTGTGGTTATGCCCCCTTTTCATTTCTGAACTTATTAATTTGCATATTGTCTCTCCTTTCTTGATTAGTTTGGATAGGGGTTTATCAATCTTGTTGATTTTCTCCAGGAACCAGCATTTGTTTCATTGATTTTTTGGATTGTTTTGTGTGTTTCTATTTTGTTGATTTCTGCCCTCAGTTTCATTATTTCCAGACTTCTAGTCTTCCTAGGTGAGTATGCTTCTTTTTTTCTAGAGCTTTCAGGTGGGCTGTTAAGACTCCAATGTTTGCTTTCTCTGTTTTCTTTAAGTGGGCACTTAGTGCTATGAACTTTCCTCTTAGGACTGCTTTCATTGTGTCCCATACGTATGAATATATTTTTTTTTCTTTATTTTCATTGAATTCCAGGAAGACTTTAATTTCTTTCTTTATTTCTTCCTTAATGCAGGTGTGGTTCAGTAGTTGACTGTTCAGTTTCCATGAATGTGTAGGCTTTCTGTGGGTAGCCTTGTTGTTGAATTCTAACTTTAATCCATGATGATCTGTTAAGACACTGGTGGTTACTTATTTTTTTTTTGTACTTTTGGATGATTGCTTTTTACTGACTATGTGGTCAATTTTTGAGAAGATTTCTTGAGTTGCCGAGAAGAAGGTATATTCTTTCCTATTTGGGTGGAATATTCTATAAATGTCTGTTAAGATCATTTGCATCATTACCTCCATTAACTCTCTTATTTCTCTGTTAGGTGTCTGTCTGATTGACCTGTCCATTGTTGAGAGTTTAGTGTGGAAGTCTCCTACTAGTAGTGTGTGCAGTTTGATGCCAGTCTTGAGTTTTAGTAACGTTTCTTTTACATGCGTGGGTACTTTTATATTATGGTCAAAGATATTCAGGATTGAGACTTCATCCTGATGAACTCTTCCTGTTATGAGTATGAAATGTTCCTCTCTATCTCTTCTGATTGATTTAAGTTTGAAGTCAACTTTGTCAGAGTTTAGTATGGCCACACCTGCTTGTTTCTCAGGCTCATTTGCTTGATAAGCTTCTTCCCAGCCCTTTACTCTGAGTAGGTGCCTGTCTTTGTGGTTGAGGTGTGTTTCTTGTAAACAGCAGAATGTTGAAAACTGTTTTTTAATCCAATCTCTTAGCCTGTGCCTTTTTATAGGTGAGTTGAGTCCGTTGACACTAAGTGATATTTATAACGAGTGGTTGTTAACTCCTGTCACTTTTTTAGTCCTAGAGTTTGTGTGTTTCCCTTCCTTGAGATGTGTTAGTGAAGGGTCTCTAGAAGTCTGAGTTATTGAGGTCATTGCTGGACTCCTTGGTTACTGCTTTTCCTTCTATTACTTTCTGTAAGGCTGGATTTGTGGCTACATATTGTTTAAAATTGTTTTAATACTGGAAAGTTTTATTTTTTCCATTTATAGTGAATGAAAGCTTGGCTGGGTATAGTAGTCTGGGCTTGCATCCACAGTTTCTTATTTTCTGAAAAACATCCATCCATTACCTTCTCCCTTTCATGTTTCCATGGAGAAGTCACATGTAAGTCTGACAACTTTACCTTTATAAGTAACTGGGCCTTTTTCCTTTGCAGCTCTTAATATTCTTTCTTCATTCTGTATGTTTTCTGTTTTAATTATTGTATGGCAAGGGGATTTTTTTTATCCATCCTATTCAGTGTTCTCTATGCTTCTTGTACTTTCATAGGTATAACTTTCTTTAGGTTGGGAAAGTTTTCTTCTATAATTTTATTAAATACATTTTCTATATCATTGAACTGTACTTCTTCTCCTTCTTCTACTCCTATTATACTTAGATTTGTTCTTTTTATTGTGTCCCAGATTTCCTGAATGTTTTGTGATGAGAGTTTGTTGTACTTGCTGTTTTTTTTTTTTTTTTTTTTTTTGGTCAGTGTGTTTATTTTCTTTGGGTATCTTCAGAATCTGAGATTCTTTCTTTTATCTCTTGTATTATTTTGGTTATTCTTGTTTCTCTAGTCTCTGTTTTTTTCTTAAATTTTCCATATCCAGCCGACCCTCGGTTTGTGTTTCCTTCTTTGCCTCCATTTCAGTTTTCAAGTCTTGAAACGTTTCTATTATTTGTTTGATTGTTTTTCATTGTTTTTCTAGGGTATCATTCAATGATTTATTCAATTCTTCAAACTTTCTGTTATATTTCTCATCCATTTCTGTAAGGGCATTCTTTACATGATGTTTAAGAGCGTCAATCACTTTCATAAAGTCATTTTTTTCTACTTCTTCTTGATGTCGGTGTTCATGTTCCCCTGTTGTGAGGTTGCTGGTTTCAGGTGATTTCAGGTTGCTTTTCAGATTGTTGGGTGAATTCTTGCATTGGCGCCTGCCCATCTCTTCCCGCGAATGCTCCCCGGTGGCACTTCTTTAACAGGATTGGGTCGTCCTGCTTACTGATGTACCTTCTCAGTTATGGCTCTCCCCAGTGATAGCTCTCCTGGCACCGAGATCAGGTCTCTGTGCCCAGTGCTGGCTCTCCAGTTGCCCATGCTGGCTCTCCTGTCGCCGAGATCAGGTCTCCATGCTGGTTGCGTAGATCGTAAACAAAGCACCTACCTTGCTTTGTACAGGCAGGCTATTGAAGCAAAGGAACTCCCGCCCACATGGGTGCCATGAGGATTCGGACCCAGTGCCCAGACAGGCTGAACTGGGTGATATTACATGCCCAAAGAGAACAGAGTGGCCAAAGCAGGGAGGTTTCCTGGTGCAAGCTACGTAGGATAGGAAGAAAGGGGCAGTAGGCAGGGCCTAGAGGCCATGCAGAGAGCCCAAGAAGGATAGCGGGTTGAGGAACTTCTGAGTTCCCTGTTCCAGGCTGATGCCGTGGGGTCAGCAACTCACCCCGTGCCCAGAGTGTTTCTTATTCAAATCTAATGACTTCAAAATCTCCAACCAAATGTAAAGCAACCCAGGTGCTTAAAGTTCTAGAGCATTACAACATCTAGCAGTGCTGTAAACAGTGTGTGTACCTTAATTTGATAAGAAGAAATAAAGAAAATAAAGAAAGAACATAATCAGAAGGTGTTAACTGAATTGGTCTGGAACCTAGCTGAGAATTTCCTCCTAGCTTTTGGAGATTGTTCACACTGTTTCCTGCCCTGCACAACATGATATTGTAAATTCCCATGAAGATTTGATCAGGAAAATGTTCAGGCTTCTCTAATTTCTCAATTGAGCCTTGATATACCATGTGCCCCACAAGAGTCATTGACATTTCTGCATTCCCCTAAGCATAAGAATTGCTGTCTCTGAAGAAAGAAAATTTTGTATTCAAAATTCCTTGTTTGTCTGTGGATGCAACATTCTCATTCTGTACAGAGGTCTCCATTTTTTTTCTAACAAAGAGGCCTCAGAATTATTCCTTAGGCCCAGGGGGACTCATCATTTTCTGCAGAAACTGAAGTTGACCTCAAAATATTTTCATGGACTCACTGGGTTCTCAGGCACATTTCTTCTGAACCAGGATGCAGAATGAACTCCACTAATTCTCAAGCAGGCTATAATCCAACCATGACATTATAAGAGATTTTCCAACGAGATGTATAGGTGAAGGGAGCTTCTGACTACTTCTTCAGAACTGGGGGTTTCAGATCTTCTTGAATCGCCCAGTTTGCCTCAATCTTTACTGCCTAGAACAAAAGTAACTCAAAGCTTTTACCAATAAACTAATAACCTGTCAACAAGAAAGGCTTCAGCCATTACCCTGTCTTTAAAGGAAGACTGACACACCTTTCTTTGATAATCAGGAGAACTCATTCTTTTATTGTCCTAAGGGACCTCATACTTACAACTTCAGAACAAGAGTGTCACGCAACATCTTCAATGCTGAAGGGCTCCTGAAATATAACTTGAGAAGCAAAGGCATGTCGTTCTGTGAAGTACCATCCATAAGACACAATCAATCATTGACCAAACAACACAACATGTTCGCAAACATTTTATTTTTAGAGCAAGAATATTCTATTGGAAAAGATACCAGGATTAATAGAAGACCTGAAGTATCTGAAAAAAAAAACATTCCCCAAACACAGTTTAAGTGTGTCCCTCAAAATTTGAGAATTTCACTTTAACAGATCTTCACCAAATCATAGACATAGATATGGAAGTCATTATCAAACTTGATGAAATACACGGATGGTTTGATGGGAACTTGGTTAATAATTTTACCTGTCTCTTTGGTTCCATCTTGTTTGTTGTACTGCACAGTTTTGCCTGCCAAGGAATCCCTGCCTACTTACAAAGTCACCTCTACTGGAGGACATTCTGGAATGATATTGAGGTTGTATTCTATGTAGTCATCTAGATGGTGGTAAAGGTAAAGGACTGGATCTTCCTTGTAGATCATGTAGAAAAAGGTCATCATGGTCTGGATATCTTCTGGGACCACCCCACTCAACTCCTCCTTAGAGACTGGCATGATGTGGAGGTTGCCTTCAAGGTAGTCTTCCAGGAGGTGGTAAATGTACAAGACTGGATCTTTCTTCTAGGTAATATAGAACCAGGTCTTCATGATGGGCACCTCCTCCAGGACCATCCCCTTCCAGTCATTTTTAGAGCCATTTGTGGCCATGAATGTATGTTTCACTGCTCTGTCAACTATGGTGTTTGAGAGGTGGGTGTCTGTTACCTGAGGAAATGGCACATTATTAGGCAGGAACTTAAGGTTTAAAATCCTTTCATCGCTGTGAAGCTCCAAGCCATAGACACAATCAATCCCATCATATTTCAACAAATAGAGAGAGG
The DNA here is from genome assembly GCA_025134845.1 of Neodon shergylaensis. Lineage (NCBI taxonomy): Eukaryota > Metazoa > Chordata > Mammalia > Rodentia > Cricetidae > Neodon > Neodon shergylaensis. Next base: position 21,565 of record JABTXL010017479.1, read on the forward strand.
GATTTGTTGGCAGTTGATCTAGAATGATGGCTTTCCAGTGGGTGACTGGTTCATTGGCTTCCTTCCAGCCATGAGAAATTCTGCATCCTACAATATTCTCCATGAGCTCAAAAGGCCTACTCAGGTTTTGCTTCTGGAGAGAAGGCAAATTCCTCTTCTGGAGAGGTTGCATGGATCTCATACTAAGAGGCATCTTTATCATGGCGGTAGACTTACTGAGGTAGGCCACAGCACTCCTGGTCTGCAGTCTCTTGGCTATCTTTCTGTGCTTGGGCTTCATAGCTGCCCACTCTCTATGTTGGAAAAACTCTTCAGTTTAAATCAGACACAAAGTGGTTTACTCCACCATGAGTGCCTGCAAGGATAAGTAGGGAAGAATGTGAGGTCAAGGCTCTTTTTTGGAAGAACTTTAAGGCTGGTGACAAAGGCAGTTCAGAATAAGTTTGGATACCTAAATGTAATTTTGTCTTAAGAAATTAATAGGAGAATTATCCAACTATTGTCTACAGCTCAGTATATCTGTATCAGAGACACATTGCTGCTGCCCAAAGGCAATTGACCTCTGCTGAGAAACCTACTTCCTGACTGACTAAGACAGGTATGCCTATGCCCAAATTGAGTAAGAAAAATCTGAACAGATGGCAAAGAATTCGAAGGACATCCATTTCTCTCCTTCCCCCTAAACCTATTAGTTAGTTGCCTGATTCAAAACCACCTGCCCAAGGTCATGGCACTCTAGTACAATGGCTATCTGGTTTGGGTTTTCCTGATCCAGTCCCAGCTTTATTACATGAAGCCATTCTGTGTCTTCATTAGACAAGGAGTACTGGGAGACCCACTTCAACAAGAAAGACTCACTAGTCTGGGCAACAGCACCATTTTGAAGTAATTAATATCTTCTAAAACATATATGTACAAAGAAGATCTGTGCCATTTTAGTGGACTGATGAATGGGATATAGTTAGCAAAGATAAAGTGGGAAGAATAGCTGGCATTCCCCATCCCCACTGCTATCAAATATAGGAGCTGGTAACCACAAAAATGGTGGACCAGCAGGAGATTTGAAGGAAAACTTACTGGACTACAAGGGTCCCAGTTGCTTTCTAAGGATATTTACCAAAAGAAAATGTCTGGCCCTCCATATTCCATCTTCTGGAAATATTCAGCTGCCAAATCCTGTTGAATAGTTGTGTAGCTCAGTAGCTGAACTGACTTCCAGAGCCACTGTGAAGATAGTAAAACCACCTTCACAAAAGTCTAGTGCTTCAAGTGGAACAGAGTTGCCACCCCCAACCACGGCTTTGTGACATCACCAAGGCTCTACTTTTGTCATAAAACCCCTCTTAGGCTGGTTTCTTCCCTATTTACCCACAGAAACATCCAGCATACAGGTCCTAAAGTGCTGCTTATACAGACCCCTGTAGACCTAAAATAAAAACCACACGATCTTCCCAATTACATGAGTCATCCTCTTGCCCAAGTAACTCAATCACTTTATCTGTTTTTTGTTTTTTTTTTTGGAAAAAAAAATCTTTGGTGTCTGAGTCAACAAAACCCATGAATGATTTTTTCCTGTCTCCTATCTCTCCATTGGTTATCTTGTATAGATATTTTATTTCTTCATAAAAAATAAATTTCAAAATTTCCACTTCCTTTCCTCCTCCCACTTTCTTCTCTCTCCCTCACTAAACCTCTCCATTCCAACTCCAATCCAAATAGAGTTCAGGGTAACATGACCAGTTGCAAGTCAAGCCCACTCTTCATCCCTCCAGAGTTAGGAAGGTATGCATCCACATAGAATTGGATCACAAAAAACCTTTCTATGCAGTGCAGACAAATGCCAGTGCCATTATCATTGGCTTCTCAGTCTGCCCCAATTGTCAGCCACATTCAGAGCTGCCAGTTTGATCCTATGCTTTTTTATTCCCAGGTCAGCTGGTTTTGTTGAGCTCCCATTAGCTCAGGCACAGGGTCGCAGTGTGTGGACCATGCCATGTTTTTCCTGACTTCCTTGCTAGTATTCTCAATCCTTCTGCACTTCACCTGGAGCTTGGAAGCTCCGTTTAGTTTTCTGATGTGGGCCCTGTCTTTAACTCCATAGACTGCCAAACAAAAGTTCTATGGTGATATTCAAGGTAGTCATCAGTCTGACTATAGGCCAAGGCACCCATAGTTCCTAGGGACATGGCACAGTGCAGGCACCCTCTCCTCACCTGACAAAAGTCTTAGTTGGGGTCACCTCATGGCCTTCTAAGATCCCCTATAGAGATAAGGCTTTTGACAAACCCAGAATAACCCCCTATGTTGAAATATCAACAGAGAGTGTGCATTAGCTTGTATGTGTGTGTTTAAATCACAGTAAAAACAGATGGATTGTTATATTGGAATTTATCTTTTACTACTGAGTAGTAGTCCAATATGTATATATTCCCTACATTCTTCATCCATTCTTAGATTGAAGGGCATCTAGGTTTTTTCCAGTTTCTGGCTATTACAAACAACGCTGCTATGAACATAGTAGTGCATATACTTTTGTTGTATAATTAGGCTCTCTTGGGTATATTCCCAAGAGTGGTATTGCTGGCTCCAGGGATAGGTTGATCGCGAATTTTCTGAGAAACCGCCAAACTGTTTTCCGTAGTGGTTGCACAAGTTAGCATTCCCACCAGCAATGGATGAGTGCACCCCTTTCTCCACAACCTCTCCAGCAAGGGCTATCATTGGTGTTTTTTATTTTAGCCATTCTTACAGGTGGAAGATGGTATCTTAAAGTTGTCTTGGTTTGCAATTTCCTGATAGATAAGGAAGTTGAGCATGACCTTAAGTGATCAAGGACTTCTTGAAATTTGCATACAAATGGATGGAAATAGAAAACACTCTCCTGAGTGAGGTAAGCCAGACCCAGAAAAAGGAACATGGGATGTACTCCCTCATATTTGGTTTCTAGACATAAGCACAGGACATTGAGCCTATAATTAGCGATCCTAGAGAAGCTAAATGAGTAGAACTCAAAGAAAAAGATATAGGAATCCTCCTGAATATTAACCTTCATCAGGCGATGAAAGGAGACAGAGACCGAACTTGGAGCACTGGAAAGAAATCTCAAGTTCCAAATCCGGAGGAGAAGGAGAGAGAGCACGATAATGGACCTCAGGACCGTGAGGGGTGCACCCACACACTGAGACAATGGGGATGTTCTATCGGGAACCCACCAAGGCGAACAGGCCTGTGTGTGAAAAAGCCTAGGATAAAATTGGACTCGCTGAACATAGCCAACAATGAGGACTACTGAGAATTCAAGAACAATGGCAATGTTTTTTTTATTTTTGTTTTTATTTATTTTTCATTGAAAAGAAAAATCCCTGCTTCCTCCCAGCCTCACATTTCCCTCCCCCTCCTCCAGCCCTTCTCTCCATTACCCCCACTCCTCTCCCCATCCCTCCCCAGTCTGAAGAGCTGTCAGGATTCCCTGCTCTGTGGAAAGTCTAGGGCCTTCTCTCCTCCATCCAGGTCTAGAAAGGTGAACATCCAAACTGGCTAGGCTCCACAAAGCCAGAACATGAAGAAGGAACAAAACCCAATGCCATTGTCCTTGGCTTCTCATCAGCCCTCATTGTCCACCATGTTCGGAGAGTCAGGTTTTATCCCATTCTTTTTCAGTCACAGTCCAGATGGCCTTGGTTAGCTCCCAATAGATCAGCCCCACTTTCTCGGTAGATGGGTGCACCTCTCATGGTACTGATTTCCATGCTCATGTTCTCCCTCTTTTCTGCTCCACATTGGGACTTTGGGAGCTTAGATGCTCCAGTGTGGGTCTCTGTCTCTATCTCCGTCCATCGCTAGATGATGGTTCTATGGTGATATGCAAGATATTCACCAGTATGGCTATAAGATAGGGTCATTTCAGGTTCCTTATCATCAGCTGCCCAAGTAACTAACTGGGGACATTACCCTGGGCACCTGGGCGCCACTCTAGGATCATGTCTCTTACCAACCATATGGTGGTTTCCTTAATTAAGTTATGTGATTCCCTCTCCTCTATCTAACCTTGTTTTATCCCCAATCATCCCGTTTCCTCAAGTGCCCCTCTTCCTTCCCTACTCACTTTTCTCTCCCCATCTCCCCTTACCCCTATCCCACCCCACCCCCAAGGTCCCAATGTTTTGCCCAGCAATCTTGTCTATTTCCCATAGCAGGGATAATAACTATATGTTTATCTTTGGTTTCACCTTCTTATTTAGCTTCTTTAGGACCACAAATTATAGACTCTGTGACCTATATTCATGGCTAGAAACTAATTATGAGTGAGTACATCCCATGATCCTCTTTTTGGGTCTAGGTTACCTCACTCAGGGTAGTGTTTTCTATTTCCATCCATTTACATGCAAAATTTGAGAAGTCATTGTTTTTATGGCAGACGAGTACTCTAATGTGTATATTCCACACTTTCTTCATCCATTCTTCCATTGAAGGACATCTAGGTTGTTTCCAGCTTCTGGCTATTACAAAGAATGCTGCTATGAACATAGTTGTACATATGCTTTTGTCATATGATAGGGCATCTCTTGGGTATATTCCCAAGAGTGGTATTGCTGGGTCCAAGGGTAGGTTGATATCAAATTTCATGAGGACCGCCACACTGATTTCCAAAGTGATTGCACCAGTTTGCATTCCCACCAGCAATGGATTAGGGTACCCCTTTCTCCACAACCTCTCCAGCAAAGGCTATCATTGGTGTTTTTGATTTTAGCCATTCTGACAGGTGTAAGATGATATCTCAGAGTTGTTTTGATTTGCATTTCCCTGATCGCTAAGGAAGTTGAGCATGACCTTAAGTATCTTTTGGCCATTTGAACTTCTTCTGTTAAGAATTCTCTGTTCAGTTCAGTACCCCATTTTTTAATTGGGTTGATTAGCATTTTAAAGTCAAATTTCTTCAGTACTTTATATATTTTGGAGATCAGAACTTTGTCTGTTGCGGGGTTGGTGAAGATCTTCTCCCAGTCAGTAGGTTGCTGAAGGCACAAGTCACGCACAATGCCACACCAGTTTATAATTATGATTAATAGGGTTATATTTATTTAAAGGGGAAAAAACTTACAGATCACCGTCCCAGACAACAGCCCTCTGCGCAACCAGGAAGGGAGTCTAGTCACCGGTGGGAGCAGGAAGTGAAGAGAGTGAATGGAGGGAAGTAGTCACTTTTTACAGGGTGAGAGACCACGCCCCAGTGGGCTGGTATCTCAGCAGCTATTGGTTGGAGGAGTGGAAGGACCTCCCACAACACCTCCCCCTTCTGTTTAAGTAAGAGAGTTCTAAACCTACTACGAGATTATATACAATAAGTACAAATATCCTATTCTAACTAGCTTAGGTCTTGTATAATAAATAACTTAGCCAAGTCATGAGAGAAAAGTAACTACATTTATAGTCTTCAACCCCATCGAAGACCTGAGAAGGGAAATAATGTTACCTGGGTAATTAGGAAGTTCAGTAAAACAACTTCCAAAACATGCAACAAATCACAGAGACAACTAGCTACCTGGGCAATCACCCAAAGTCACGTTTGCAGCATTGAAGCAACCAACTTTGGCTAAGGCCTAACATAACTGACATACTATTTTCAAAGGCAGGCAACTTTTCAAAACTATCTTACCCTGTCTTGGGAGGATATGACAGTCCTGTTTTATCCATTGATGCACGCTCTGTATCTCTGTCAGTGGTTGAGGTATGGGCATTTCTTTGCCCCAAGGCCAGTTCTGCCAAAAAGAAAGGCTCCAGGTGGAGTGTCCTTGGTGCTCAACATTCTCTCGGAAATAGAGTGGTGTTGCCAGGAGCAATTGTGTCTCACTACCACAAAACTCTGAGTTAGATTAAAGGCCATTTTCTACAACTCTTTGAAGAGGTTGAAGATTATCTATCTATACTGAGTATAATCTCTATATATCTAAAGAACCTGATTAGTCTAATTATAAATGACAAACTTAGATGACTATTAATCTATTTAATTCTCAATATCTATCTGACTTAAAGAGTAAGACAATAAATGACTGTGAAACAAATGAGGACAATGATGTCCAAATATAAACAATGTACAAATATACATTGCAATATGGTAAATATATATCAATACACAAACAATATATAAGTATCTCAATCAGAGGTAGAAATGTACACTGCAATATGGTAAATACATACTAAATATATATATATAT
>JABTXL010017525.1:0-11025 GCA_025134845.1 Neodon shergylaensis
CGACACTTCCAGTCATGCCTCTGCGCATGCTGCAAGCATACTAGAAATTACATTTTTGAGTGTTTGAGACAGGGTATCTCCCTGTAGCTCTGGCTGTCCTGTAACTCACTATGTAGACCAAGCTGGCCTTGAACTCTCAGAGATCTGCCTACCTCTGTCTTCTGGGTGCTGGGATTTCAGGTATAAGCCATCAAGCTTGACTTAGAAATTGCTTGAAATAAAAAGTTTATTTATTTTACTTTACAAGTGCGAATCTCCCAGAACTTGGGTTATAGATGATTATGAGCCACCATGTGGGTGATTGGAATTAACCCCAGGTCTTCTGCAAAAGGTAACATGTCTGGTGCACACCTTTAGTCCCAGCACTCAGGACACAGTGACAGGTGGATAGCTGTGAGTTTGAGGCCAGCCTGGTCTACAGAGCTACTTTCAGGACAGCCAAGGTTACACAAACCTTGCCTCGAAAAACAAACAAAACAAAACCAAAAAAGCGACATATACTCTTAACTGATGAGCCATCTCTCCAGATGTAGAAATGACTCTTTATATTGGCTATACTTTACTGATTCTTCATGATAGAACTTACTGTGGAAGGAGAAAATAGACTTCACAAAGTTGTCCTCTGACTTCCTCACATGCACTGTGCCATGCGTGCCCACATACTAATACACAGACAATAAAGAAGAGAAGTGAAGAGATAGCTCAGAGGTTGAGCACACTCACTGCTCTTCCAGAGGTCCCGAGTTTCATTTCCAGCAACCTCATGGTGGCTCACAACTGTCTATAATGAGATAGGTACACTTTATAGTGACAATGGCACCCTCTTCTGCTTTGTAGAGATGCAGGCAGAACACTGGAAATAAACCTTTAAATAATAAAAAATACTAATAAAAGAATTTAGGCAGGCAGATCACTATGAGTTCGAGGCCACCCTGGTCTACAAGAGCTAGTTCCAGGACAGGCTCCAAAGCCATAAAGAAACTCGGCTCGAAAAACAAAACAAACAAAAAAAAAGAGATTAATATCTTTTTTTTTTCCAAACCGGGTTTCTCTGTGGCTTTGGAGCCTGTCCTGGAACTAGCTCTTGTAGACCAGACTGGCCTCGAACTCATAGTGATCTGCCTGCCTAAATTCTTTTATTAGTATTTTTTATTATTTAAAGGTTTATTTCCAGTGTTCTGCCTGCATCTCTACAAAGCACTCAGAGATCTGCCTACCTCTGCCTCCCGAGTGCTGGGATTAAAGCGTGAGCCACCACAGTCCGGTTAAGAATTTAATATCTCAGCCCGGCGGTGGTGGCGCACGCCTTTAATCCTAGCACTCGGGAGGCAGAGGCAGGTGGATCTCTGTGAGTTCAAGACCAGCCTGGTCTACAAGAGCTAGTTCCAGGACAGGCTCCAAAACCACAGAGAAACCCTGTCTCGAAAAACCAAAAAAAAAAAAAAAAGAATTTAATATCTCAGAGAGAAGTTTGAATCTACATTTGTGGGGTCTTGGATATCTGAAGGGAGCAACAAACACTCAAAAAGAGTTACATACTTTTTGTATAATGTTCTTCCTACAAGCCAGCCAATGTAAAAGACTCTCTATTTAGTTTTTTATATTTATTTATTATGTATATAATATTTTGTCTTTGTGTATGCCTGCAGGTCAGAAGAGGGCACCAGACCCCATTACAGATGGTTGTGAGCCACCATGTGGTTGCTGGGAATTGAACTCAGGACCTTTGGAAGAGCAGGCAATGCTCTTAACCTCTGAGCTATCTCTTCAGCCCTCTATTTAGTTCTTTATCGCATCTAAAGCCTCACCAGCTCTTTAACATGGTAGCAGGTGTTAACTGTGCATGACACTGTCTGTGAGAGGCAGACAAGAAGTCCATGCAGTAAGCCCGTCTGCCACAGCACAGCTTTCCGACTTAATATAGTTTACCTGTTGAATTCTCCTGCAGAGATTTTGAGTTAGATTAAAAATGTACAGCGAAACTGGGCAGTGGTGGAACACATCTTTAATCCCAGTACTCAGGAGACAGAGGCAGGTAGATCTCTGTCAGAGTTGAGGCCAGCTTGGTCTACAAAGTGAGTTTCAGGATAACCGGGGCTATTAAAGAGATAAACCGTGTCTTGAAAAAACAAAAACACTAACAAGAAGAATTTACAGTTAACAGACCAGCATGGTGCCAAACACCTTTAATCTCAGCATTCAGGAGGCAACAAGAACCTGTGAGTTCCAGGGCAGCCTGGTCTACACAGTGAGTTCCAGTCAGCCAGCACTATGTAAAGACCCTGATTCAACAAACAAACCAAACCCATAATACCAAGAAGAATTTACAGCTTATAACTTGAATTTGAGTCAGACAGCCTGACTCATGGCTAAAACCTAAGTAATTTAAGGCAGATTCCCAGATCTCTTGTGAAATGCAATACTAACTCACGAATTTGAGGGTTTTGAGAAAATATAAAACAAGGCAAGTTGGGTAGTGCATGGCACAAAACTTTCAGAGTGCTGCTGCTTCTTCTGTGAATGTTTTAATATTTGGCTTTTGTTCAAGGTGGCACCTTCAGCTGGGTGTAATGGCACATGCATTTCATCCCAACATTCGAAGGTAGGGACAGGAGATCTCTGTAAATTCGAAGCCAGCTTGGCTTACAATGTGAGCTTCAGCCCAGCCAAGGATGTATTGTGAGACCCTGTCTGGAAAAAAATGGCTCCTTCCATGGTCAACATAAGACTTGGTGATGTCCCAGAAGCATCTGTTGCTCTCTAGGCGCTGGAGCCTCAGAACAGCAGATACCCACTTTCGTGGATGCATTGGGAAATACAACACAGACAGGGTTCGCGCCTTCGACGTCGTCTGGGCTTCGTGCAACTTGGCCCGAGCAAAAGGCGCGCCCCCCCACCCCGCTTCCGCGCAAGATTCGCGGCAGGAAGTGGCCGGGCGACTTCCGGCGCTCGCGGATGACGCACGGCACCCGGCTTCCGCATTGGGAGCCGGCAGTGGAACCTGGGACGCAGAGAGCTGGTGTCCCGGCTGCGGGGCGGCCCGCCGGCCCGGGGTGGGGATGCACCGGCGCGGGGTGGGAGCTGGCGCCATCGCCAAGAAGAAACTCGCCGAGGTGAGCGGGGAGGAGGGCGGGCCGCAGCCTACTCTCCCCGCGAGACACCCAATTCTCCCGGAGCGGAGTTGTCTTCCCTTAAATTGCCTTCTAACAATTGATAGAAGACAGGCTTCTCCGGAGCTCCGGAATGAGTGCCCTGGAGTGCCAGGAAGCCGCCGATGAAATCGGCTACACAGAGAAACCTTGTCTCATAAAAAGAGTGCTTACTGCTCTTGGAGAGGACCGGTTTTGATTTCCAGAACACGTGGCAGCTCACAAGTGCCTGTAATTCCAGTTCCAGGGCATCCAAAACCCGTATTACCTCTTTAGGCTCTTGTCACATGTGGTACACGTATATAGACTCAAACATGCACACATAAAATAAATAAATATTAAAAGATAAATAAATAAGACTGGGCAGTGGTGGTTCATGCTTTTAATCCCAGCACACATAGGGATCTCTGTGAATTCGAGACCAACCTGGTCTAAAGAGCAAGTTCCAGCGCAGCCTCCAAAGTTACACAGAGAAACCCTGTCTTGAAAAATCAAAACGAAAAAATAAATAAATAAAATTTTAAAAGTTTCTAGGGAAGATGGCACATGAGCTTTAACTGAGAGAGGTTATTAAGAGAACACAGAGATTTGGAGTAATTTTCTGTGAAATATGAGGAGATGTTGGACCAGGAGTGATTCCTCTCAGTAGCCTAAAAGCTGTTCTTTGTTAATTAGGGACAGAGAGAGTTTATACAGCTCACATAAAGATCCTACAATCGCTGAAGTCTTATACTTGGCTTTGGGCTGCAGCATGCTACACCATAGCAATTCTTTATCTGGAGGTACAAGATTTAAAGGTTCAGTAAGCAATACAATCCCAATTCTTAGTCTTCACTCTTCCTGTCCAGCCTTTCTTCTGGGGCAAACCATTTCTGTCTGTTTCTCTCATTTTTAAGAAAAAATAGATCGTTAGATGTACCTTCAGCTGAATGAATTTCTCCAGGAAGAAGAGAAAAACGCATTAGACATGCATGTTGCTCTTCAGGACAGGGATACATGAACACAAATACAGATTTTGGAATGGAAGGGACAATATCATCTCCCTTCTGCCTGCAACACAACTGTGCGACGTATAGGTAGGGAGAGCACCGAGCGGAACACCACTGCACATGCTCACCATCTCAGGACCTGGCGAGTACAGGCAGGAGGATTATCTTCCACTATTTTATAGTGAACTCAAACCCAGATGGGCTCCATGAGACCTTGTCTCAAGAAGAGGACCCAAACAAAAAGAGAAAGCACATAATAAATAGGGTAGAGATGGATCTGAAGAAAACTGCTTTTTTTGTTGTTGTTGCATTTATTTGTGTGTAGTATATGGTCTCCACCACAATACATGTGACATGGTCAGAGAACAATTTAAATGTACAGGAATTGATTCTCTCCTACCATGTGTGGTCCAGGGATAAAATTCAGAATGTCAGGCTTGATAGCAAGTACCTTTACCGCTAGAGCCATCTCACCAGCCAGACACTGGTTATTTTAAACTTTTCTCTGCCACCAGGCTAGGGACCTATCTTTAGCCTTGATTACATTTGGGTTGCTCAGGTTTCCCTCCTTGTCTTTCTTAACAGATGTCAAAACAGTTGGACATGTTTAAGACCAACCTAGAAGAATTTGCCAGCAAGCACAAGCAAGAGATCCGCAAGAACCCTGAGTTTCGAGTCCAGTTCCAAGATATGTGTGCTACCATTGGGGTGGATCCTCTGGCCTGTAAGGGACTGTCTGTGGGGCCTGGTGTTCTCGTAAGACCCTTAAGGGAGGGCTGGAGAGATGGCTCAGCTGTTAAGAGCACTGGCTGCTCTTCTGGAGGTACTGAGTTCAATTCCCAGCAACCACATGGTGGCTCACAACCATCTGTAATGCGATCTGGTGTCCCCTTCTGGCCTGCAGGCATAACACAGTATACATAATAATAAATATTTTAAAATATTTAAAAAAAACCCTTAAGGGAGAGAAGCTCCCCTGTTAACCTCACTTTTGTGGGATTCTCTGGATGCCAGCAAGGAAATACGGAGGATATGTGTTTAGGGAGCATGTAGGAGGATGGTGTGTGCCCTTCTGATGTGCAGGCTGTAGTCTGTGGGTATCAACTTTCCTTGGACAATTTGTAGTGCACCTTTTCTCTTTTCCTGAATTTCCTCTTATTAGAAAAAGGGAAGTATTTTAAAGATTTTTTTTATTATGTTGAGGTACGTGAGCGTGGGGTCTGATGTGCACGTGAGTACAGGTGCCCTCTGGAGTCGGAGACGTCAGAACTCTTTGGAGCTGTAGTTAGAGGCTGTGTGAGCTGCCTGACTTGGGTGCAGGAATGGAACCTGGGTCCTCTGGAAGAGCAAGAAATGCTCTTAACTGGTGTGTCATCTCCAGCCCCATAAAGGGAAGAATTATTCTCACTCTTGACTAGGCCGGCCTCCAACTCAGAGCTCTGCTCCCCTATGCCTTTCTAGTCCTGGGATTAAATTGTTTTAATCATGGGATTTTATTATCTTCTATTCTATTTATTTATTAATTTATCTATCTATCTATCTATCTATCTATCATTTATTTATTTATTTATTTTGTGTGTATGTAGTTTTTCGAGACATGGTTTCTCTGTGTAACAGTCTTGACTGTCCTGGAACTCACTCTGTAGACCAGGCTAGCCTCCAGTTTACTGAGATCTGCCTGCCTTTGCCTCCTGAGTGCTTGGCTTCAAGTGCTCTTAATTGCTGAGGCATCTCCAGTGGCGTGTCCCCCACCCCCTTACTCCCTTTTGAAAATTTTATTATGTAGCTCTGCTGGCCTGGAATTCACTGTGTAGCCTAGGCTGGCCTTGAACTCAGCATCTCAGCATCTCATATAGATTAGGTTGGTTTCAAACTAGCTATATCCTGTAGCTTTCAAATGTTGGATTACAGTTGTGTGCTACTATAGCTCCCTAGAGTGTATTTTCAGTTCACAATGAGGGGGTTTTACTAGGACATGATCAGAAGCTTCTGTGTGTGTTTATTTTTAATTATTATTTTCAGCTGGAAAATGGTTTTGGTCTGAGATGCTGGGCATTGGTGACTTCTATTGAGCTGGGTGTCCAGATTATTGAAGTTTGCTTGGCCCTAAAACATCGGAATGGAGGTAGGGATGGTTCGGTCTTATGGACTGGCCTCTTCTGATTTTCTTTTCTAAAACCCTATAGCCTGAAGGCCTGCAAGGTCTTGAGGCATATCTTAGCTGTTTCACATGGTCTAATCCCTGGCTAGTCTCCACAGCCAAGGTTAAATAATACGGAGGTAGGAGGTCGGCTCTGGACTGGGCCATGATGATCTCATTGTGACTGCAGGCAGACCTGTAGGCCAGACCTGCCTTTCTGAAGTCTGTACACGTCATCTTAGAGGTGATGCCTGCTAAGCCTTTGCGTTACCAGATACCCTGAAAGTGAGTCATGGAGGATCAGTGAGCTGACTCAGCATGCAGTACATTTGCTGCGCAAGCCTGATTTCATGAATTCAATCCCCGTATTCTACATAATGGTGGAAGAAGGAAACTGAGTCCACAGCATTGCTCTCTGACCTCCGTACGCACATCATGGCATGGCTAAACATGTATCCCGCACATAATAAAGACACACAGTATAGTAAATCAAAATTTAAAAAAAACTTGAAAAATCTTGCTGCCTAATAAGGGACACACCTGTAATTTCATTAGAAAAGTCTCAGGAAGAATCATGAATTGGAGGCCAACCTGGACTAGGTAGAAGGTAAGGCTACCTGGATTACATAGTGACCCTATCTCAATAAAAAAAACAAAGCGGGGGCTGGAGAGATGGCTCAGCGGTTAAGAGCACTGCCTGCTCTTCCAGAGGTCCTGAGTTCAATTCCGAGCAACCACATGGTGACTCACAACCATCTGTAATGAGATCTGATGCCCTCTTCTGGCCTGCAGGTGTACATGCAGAGAGAACACTGTATACATAATAAATTAATTAATTAACTAATTAATAAAAAAAAACAAAGCCAGGTGTGCACTCAGGAGGAAGAGGCAGACAGGTTTCTGTGAAATTCAGCTGAACCAGGGCTATCTAGTGAGAGACCTTTTCTCAAAAAAAAACGTTCATAGTCACTGTGAGTTGTTGGAGGCCAACTCTGCTTATATAGTTGGAGGCCTGTCTGCTCTACCAGGCAGAGACCTTGTTTCAAACCAAACAACAATCAAATCGGTCATCTGGTGGTGCCGTCTTTTTGTTGTTTGAGACAAGGTCTGGCTGGCTCCGTAGCCCAGGCCAGCCTGGAACTCATGGTCTACCTTTGTCTCCTGAGTGAGGGAATCCTGGGGGAAGCCACCGTGTTCATCTGTTGCCTTCATTTTCAGATTTTCCTGGGCCTTCCCTATGGAAACAGGGTCCCAGTCCTCACTTTTGTGGTCTGGCCTGTTACTTTAGGAGAGGTTGGCGAACTAGAGCGACCTTTGTTGTTTGAGGTTGAGTGGAGAGGGTCCATATATCTGAAGTGGTGTTTTTATTTTCTCTCTGCCCTCTCTAACAGGTCTGATAACTCTGGAGGAGCTACATCAGCAGGTGTTGAAAGGAAGGGGCAAGTTTGCTCAGGACGTTAGCCAGTAGGTCCTGCTTCCAATCCCTTGGGGTATTACAGAGTGTTTTTAAGAAAGGGTTTCTGTGTAGCCTAGACTGTCCTGGAATCTCACTAAGGATCCCAGAGTGGCCTGGAACTCCTCCTGATGGCCTATCCACCTACTTTTTTTAAAAATATATCTTTTATGTGTCTGGGTTTTTTTTTTTTTGCCTGTATGTGTCTGTATACCTATACAGTACCCATGGAGGCAGGCCATAAGTGGTTTCAGATTCCCTGGAGTTGGAGTCAGAGATGCTTGCGAACTGTCATGTGGGTGCTCCGTGCTCAAGGCAGTCCTGCCCTGCACATCAATTGCTGAACCCCTTCCCTGAGTTGAGTCAAACAGCCTGAACATCCTTCTCCGGGCAGGCCTTCAGGTAGGCAGGCAACTACGTCAGCTGCTTGCCACATGCCTGATTGTGCTGGACTCCCCTGGGGCCAAACAGCCAGGCTAGCAATCCCAGAGAAGGACCCTACTCAATGCTGGAGTTCCTAGCTGTGGGATCATGTTCTCCAATACACTGGAAACCACAGGACATCATCCATCCTGCTTCCTCTCTCTAAGTGAGTGGTCTTCATTCTTTTCACCACATGGACCCTGTTATACCTCCACGAGCTCAGTGGTTTGAAAAATGTGACCTATCAAAAATTCCATCGATCAAGGAATAACAAAGGATTCTGTGGGCACACAGAGCATCTGCTCGGTACAAATTGCAAAATTCCACCAACAGCAAAGACACTGAAATTTGCCCATACGAGCCTGGTGTGGTAACCTTCGCCTTTAATCCCAATGCTCAGGAGGCAGAAGCAGGCGGATCTCTGTGAATTAAAGGCCTACTTAGTCTACACAGTGAGTTCCAGGACACCCAGGGCTGTATAGAAAGACACCATCTTAAAAAGAAAAAAAGGAAGGAAAGAAAGGAGGAGGGAAATTGCCTTTACTAAAGTCTTGCCTACCTTTCTTCTTTCCTAGAGTCTGGTCTATCTGGAATTGGATTTAAAAAATAATAATAATAATAATGAAAAATAATAAGAACTTGAACAAGGTCTCCCTTTCTGTGAGCCACCAACACCTGGCTTCCAGTTTCACTTTTTAAAAATAACTTTTGCCGGGTGCTGGCGGTGGCAGCATATACCTTTAATCCCAGCACTAAACGAGTTCCAGGACAGCCAGGACTGTTGAACTGTTCCACAGAGAAACCCTGTCTTGACATACCAAAGAAAAACAGGTTTTTGTTTGTTTTTTGTTTTTTTAAAATATGTATTTATACTTATGTGCATTGGTGTTTTGCCTGTGTAAGGGTGTCAGGTCTCCTGGAACTGTAGTTACAGACAGTTGTGAGCTGCCATGTGGGTGCTGGGTATCGAACCCGGGTCCTCTGGAAGAGCAGTCAGTGTTCTTAACTGTTGAGCCATCTCTCCAGCCTCAAGACAAACAGTTTTAATTAGTTCTTTGACAGTTTCATGCATATATATTTTTGGTCACACTTCCACCCCACCTTCCTCTCTCTTTCCCTCCCACTACCCTGAAGCTTTTCTAAATGAAAATTGTAAGCCGGGCGATGGTGGCGCACACCTTTAATCCCAGCACTCGGGAGGCAGAGACAGGCGGATCTCTGTGAGTTCGAGACCAGCCTGGTCTACAGAGCTAGTCCCAGGACAGGCTCCAAAGCCACAGAGAAACCCTGTCTCGAAAAACAAAAAACAAAAAAAAAAAAGAAAATTGTATTTTATATTCCTTTATATTTTCGATAGGGCCTCACTCTGTAGCTCTGAGTAGCCTGGAATTGGCTATGGACAACACGCTGGGTTCACAGAGCCCCTCCTGCATCTACCTGCTGGGATGAAAGAATAAAGGTGTGCACACCATGCCAGGCTGTGTTCTGAATGTCTGACCTCCGAGCCACTGTTTCAGCCCTTCCGCTGAAAATCCAATAGTCTCTTTTACTATTTTCATAGTTTTAAATGAACAACAATAACAGTAACCAGCACCCACTGGGAGCAGGCAAGGTGGCTTAGAGGCTAATGGTGCCTCCAATCCTGATGGCCTGAGTTCAAACACCAGGACCCACATAACAGAGGAACTCATTTCCAAAAGTTGTCCTTAGACCTTCACACACCCCACAAATGTACAAAATATTTTAGCTGGATGTGGTTGTACACATCTTTGATTCTAGTGCTTGGGGGGCAGGGGCAGGGGGATCTTTGAGTTCAAGACTAATCGCATTGACAGAGTGAGTTCCAGGACAGTCAGAGCCCCACAGAGAAACCATATCTCAAGGAAAACAAAACAAAAAAGGGAATAATACCAGGAATAAAGATGCATGCCTTTAAGCCTCAGGACACAGGCAGACAGAACTCTGTGAGTTTCTGGTTAGCCTAGTTTATATAGCAAAAGTTGCAGGCAGGATTGCAAAGTGAGACAGCCTCAAAAAAATAGAAATGAGGGCTGGAGAGATGGTTTAGTGGTGAAGAGCACTGGCTCTCTTCCAGAGGTCCCAGCAACCACATGATGGCTCATAACCATCTGTAATAAGACCTGATGCCCTATTCTGGCCTGCTGGTGTATATTCAGGTAAAAAATTATATATATACAGAGTGGGGGGATAGAGGGCAAGTGAGACAGATGTCCTGATAGAATTGGTCATTCAATAGTCAGTTATCCTCAGGAGTGTCTGCATTACCACGGCCCAATGCAAGAGGAAGCTCCTCGCTCTGACCAATGTTCAGAGCACTTTTGGGTATCAATATAATTTTTTTTTTTTTGATTTTTCGAGACAGGGTTTCTCTGTGGTTTTGGAGCCTGTCCTGGAACTAGCTCTTGTAGACCAGGCTGGTCTCGAACTCACAGAGATCCGCCTGCCTCTGCCTCCCAAGTGCTGTGATTAAAAGCGTGCACCACCACCGCCCGGCTCAATATAATTTTTTTAAATAAATTTTATTTATTTATTATGTATACAGTGCTCTGCCCACATGTATGCCTGCAGGCCAGAAGAGGGCACCAAATCTCATTACAGATGGTTGTGAGCCACCATGTGGGTGGTGGAAATAAAACTCAGAACCTTTGGGAGAAGGCAGAAGTCTTAACCACTGAGCCATCTCCCCAGCCCCAGTATCAACATAATTTTAAGATTTATTCTTATTATGTGGAAGTGTGTGTGTGTGTGTGTGCGTGCGTGTGTTTACAGCTGCTCTGGAGTTACAGGCAGCTGTGAGCACTCCGACATTGTTGCCAGAAATTGAACTCTGGTCTACCCTCTGCAGGAGAG
>JABTXL010017533.1:0-12508 GCA_025134845.1 Neodon shergylaensis
TTTCTTTTGAAAGTGTATGAATTTGAAGAAATGCTTTAGTGAGAACCACATGAGTGTTTCACTGTAAAGAGTAGACGTTGTTTGTGATATGTCAAAGCATGGCTAGAAAAGAGAGCAGTGTTCATTTTCTCTGTAGAAGCTTTACTTTGAAAGATAATGACTTTCATTTCAAAGTGTTTTAATAACATGAAATGCTTTTTTAAGAAACGCACAAGTGTTTCTCTGAGAAGAGAATCAGTTGTTAGGGATATGTCACAGTATAGCTAGAAGTGAGAACAGTGTGCCTTTTCGCTATGAAATCTTTACTTTGAAAGATAATCACGTTCTTTTGAAAGTGTATGAATTTCAAGAAATGCTTTCGTGAGAACCAAACGAGTGTTTCATTGTAAAGAGTACACTTTTTTTGTCATATGTCAAAGCATGGTTAGAAATGAGAACAGTGTTCCTTTTCTCTGTAGAAGCTTTACTTTGAAGATAATCACGTTCTTTTGATAGTGTTTTAATTCCATTAAATGCTTTTGTTAGAAACGCACATGTGTTTCTCTGAAAAGAGAATCAGTTATTAGAGATAGGTCACAGTATTGCTGGAAGTGAGAACAATGTTCCTTTTCTCTGTAGAAGCTTTAATTTGAAAGATAATCACGTTCTTTGAAAGTGTATGAATTT
The DNA here is from genome assembly GCA_025134845.1 of Neodon shergylaensis. Taxonomy (NCBI): domain Eukaryota; kingdom Metazoa; phylum Chordata; class Mammalia; order Rodentia; family Cricetidae; genus Neodon; species Neodon shergylaensis. The sequence goes on from JABTXL010017533.1 coordinate 667, forward strand.
GAAGAAATGCTTTCGTGTGAACCACACGAGTGTTTCACTGTAAAGATTAGACGTTGTTAGGGATATGTCAGTGTATTGTACGAAGCGAGAACACTGTGCCTTTTCTCTGTAGAAGCTTTACTTTGAAAGATAATCACGTTCTTCACAAAGTGTTTTTATTCCATGAAATACTTTTGTGAGAAACGCACATGTGTTTCTCTGAAAAGAGATTCAGTTGTTGGAGATATGTCACAGTATTGCTAGAAGTGAAAACAGTGTGTCTTTTCTCTGTAGAAGCTTTACTTGGAAAGATAATCACGTTCTTTTGAAAGTGTATGAATTTCAAGAAATGCTTTAGTGAGAACCACACGAGTGTTTCATTGTAAATAGTAGACGTTGTTTGTCATATGTCAAAGCATGGTTAGAAATGAGAACAGTGTTCCTTTTCTCTGTAGAAGCTTTACTTTGAAAGATAATCACGTTCTTTTGAAAGTGTATGAATTTGAAGAAATGCTTTCGTGTTAACCACACGAGTGTTTCACTGTAACGATTAGATGTTGTTAGGGATATGTCAATGTATTGTAAGAAGCAAGAACACTGTGCCTTTTCTCTGTAGAAACTTTACTTTGAAAGATAATCACGTTCTTTTGAAAGTGTTTTAATTCCATGAAATGCTTTTGTTAGAAACGCACATGTGATTCTCTGAAAAGAGAATCTGTTATGAGAGATACGTCACAGTATTGCTGGAAGTGAGAATAGTGTGCCTTTTCTCTGTAGAAGCTTTACTTTGAAAGATAATCACGGGCTTTTGAAAGTGTATGAATTTCAAGAAAAGTTTTTGTGAGAACCACACGAGTGTTTCACTGTACAGAGTAGACGCTGTTTTTGACATTTCAAAGCATGGTTAGAAAAGAGAGAACTGTTCATTTTTTTATACAAGCTTTACTTTGAAAGATAATCATGTTCTTTTGAAAGTGTTTTAATCCCATGAAATGCTTTTGTGAGAAACGCATATGTTTTTCTCTGAAAAGAGAATTAGTTATTAGAGATATGTCACAGTATTGCTAGAATGGAGAACAGTGTGCCTTTTCTGTGTAGAAGCTTTACTTTGAAAGATAATCACGTTCTTTTTACAGTGTTTTAATTCCTTGAAATGCTTTTGTGAGAAACACACATGTGTTTCCCTGAAAAGAGAATCAGTTATTAGAGATATGTCACTGTTTTTCTAGAAGGGAAAACAGTGATCCTTTTCTCTGTAGAAGCTTTTCTTTGAAAGATAATTACGTTCATTTGAAAGGGTTTTAATTCCATGGAATGCTTTTTGTGAGAAACGCACATGTGTTTCTCTGAAAAGAGAATCTGTTGTTACAGATATGTCACAGTATTGTTAGAAGTGAGAACAGCGTGCCTTTTCTCTGTAGACGCTTTACTTTTAAAGATAATCACGTTCTTTTGAAAGTGTTTTTGTTCCATGAAATGCTTTTGTGTGAAACGCACATGTGTTTCTCTTAAACGTCATTTAGTTTTGAGGATATGTCACAGTATTGTTAGACGTGAGAACAGTGTGTGTATTCTCTGTAGAAGCTTTACTTCGATTGATAATCACGTTCTTTGAAAGTGTAAGAATTTCAAGAAATGCTTTGGTGAGAAACAAACTAGTGTTTCACTGTAAAGACTAGACGTTGTTGGGGATATGTCAATGTATTGTAAGAAGCGAGAACACTGTGCCTTATCTCTGTAGAAGCTTTGCTTTGAAAGATAATCACGATCTTTTGAAAGTGTTTCAATTCCATGAAATGCTTTTGTGAGAAACGCACTTGTGTTTCTCTTAATAGAGAATCAGTTGTTAGAGATATGTCATAGTATTGCTAGAAGTGAGAACAGTGTGCCTGTATCTTTAAAAGCTTTTCTTTGAAAGATAATTACGTTCTTTTGAAAGTGTATGAATTTCAAGAAATGCTTTCGTGAGAACCAAACGAGTGTTTCATTTTAAAGAGTAGACATTGTTTGTCATATGTCAAAGCATGGTTAGAAATGAGAACAGTGTTCCTTTTCTCTGTAGAAGATTTACTTTGAAAGATAATCACATTCTTTTGAAAGTGTTTTAATTCCATGAAATGCTCTTGTGTAAAACACATATGTTTTTCTCTGAAAAGAGAATCAATTGTTAGAGATATGTCACAGTATTGCTACAAGTCAGAAGAGTGTGGCTATTCTGTGTAGAAGCTTTACCTTGAAAGATAATCAAGTTCTTTTGAAAGTATTTGAATTTGAAGAAATGCTTTAGTGAGACCCACACGAGTGTTTCATTGTAAAGAGTAGATGTTGTTTGCGATATGTCAAAGCATGGTTAGAAATGAGAGCAGTGTTCCTTTTCTCTGTAGAAGCTTTACTTTGAAAGATAACCACTTTCTTTTGAAAGTGTATGAATTTGAAGAAATGCTTTAGTGAGAACCACACTGTAAAGAGTAGACGTTGTTTGTGATATGTCAAAGCATGGTTAGAAAAGAGAGCATTGTTCCTTTTTTCTATAGAAGCATTACTTTGAAAGATAATCACGTTCTTTTGAAAGTGTTTTAGTTCCATAAATGCTTTTCTGAGAAACTCACGTGTGTTTCTCTGAAAAGTTGGTAGAGATGTGTCACAGTATTGCTAGAAGTGAAAACAGTGTGCCTTTTCTCTGTAGAAGCTTTAATTTGAAAGATAATCACGTTCTTTTGATAGTGTTTTAATTCCGTGAAATGCTTTGGTGAGAAACGCACATGTGTTTCTGTGAAAAGAGAATTAGTAATTAGAGATATCTCACAGTATTGTGAGACATGTGAACAGTGTGTGTTTTCTCTGTAGAAGCTTTAATTTGATAATCACGTTCTTTTGAAAGTGTATGAATTTCAAGAAATGCTTTCATGAGAACCAAACGAGTGTTTCATTGTAAAGAGTAGCCTTTTTTTGTCATATGTCAAAGCGTGGTTAGAAATGAGAGCAGTGTTCCTTTTCTCTGTAGAAGCTTTACTTTGAAAGATAATCACGTTCTTTTGATAGTGTTTTAATTCCATTAAATGCTTTTGTTAGAAACGCACATGTGTTTCTCTTAAAAGAGAATCAGTTATTAGAGATATGTCACAGTACTGCTGGAAGTGAGAACAATGTTCCTTTCTCTGTAGAATCTTTACTTTGAAAGATAATCACGTTCTTTGAAAGTGTATGAATTTGAAGAAACGCTTTCGTGTGAACCACACGAGTGTTTCACTGTAAAGAGTAGACGTTGTTTGTGTCATGTCAAATCATGGTTAGAAAAGAGAGAACTGTTCATATTTTTATAGAGGCTTTACTTTGAAAGATAATCACGATCTTTTGAAAGTGTTTTAATTCCATGAAATGCTTTTGTGAGTAACGCATATGTTTTTCTCTGAAAAGAGAATTAGGTATTAGAGATATGTCACAGTATTGCTAGAATGGAGATTAGTGTGCCTTTTCTCTGTAGAACCTTTACTTTGAAAGATAATCACGTTCTTTTGAAAGCGTTTTAATTCCATGAAATGCTTTTGTGAGAAACGCACATGTGTTTCTCTGAAAAGAGAATCTGTTGTTACAGATATGTCACAGTATTGTTAGAAGTGAGAACAGCGTGTGTTTTCTCTGTAGACCCTTTTCTTTGAAAGATAATCACGTTCTTTTGAAAGTGTTTTAATTTCATGAAATGCTTAAGTGAGAACCACACGAGTGTTTCACTGTAAAGACTAGACTTTGTTCCTGTAAAAGAACATCCATAGGGGAGTATTCGGAGGAAGAGATGGGGAGGCGCCAATGCAAGAATTCACCCAACAATCTGAAAAGCAACATGAATCCACCAGAAACCAGCGACCTCACAACAGGAGGACAGGAACACCTTAACCAAGAAGAAGTAGAAAAAATCGACTTTATGAAAGTGATAGACGCCCTTAAACAGCATGTAAAGAACACCCTTATAGAAATGGATGAGAAATATAACAGAAAGTTTGAAGAATTGAATAAATCAGTGAATGACACCCTAGAAAACCAAGGAAAAACAATCAAACAGATAATGGAAACAGTTCAAGACTTGAAAACTGAATTGGAGGCAAAGAAGAAAACACAAACAGAGGTTCGGCTGGACATGGAAAATTTAAGTAAACAAACAGAGACTACAGACACAAGCATAACCAACAGATTACAAGAGATAGAAGAAAGAATCTCAGATTCTGAAGATACCATAGAGAAAATAAACACACTGATCAAAGAAAACAGCAAGTCCAACAAACTTTCATCACAAAACATTCAGGAAATCTGGGACACAATAAAAAGACCAAACCTAAGAATAATAGGTGTAGAAGAAGGGGAAGAAGTGCAGCTCAACGGTCCAGAAAATATATTTAATAAAATTATAGAAGAAAACTTTCCCAACATAAAGAAAGATATACCTATGAAGGTTCAAGAAGCATACAGAACACCAAATAGGCTGGATCAAAAAAAAATCCCCTCGCCATATAATAATCAAAACACTAAGCATACAGAATAAAGAAAGAATATTAAGAGCCGCAAAGGAAAAAGGCCAAGTTACTTATAAAGGTAAACCTATCAGACTTACACCTGACTTCTCCATGGAAACCATGAAAGCCAGAAGGTCCTGGATAGATGTATTGCAGAAACTAAGAAATTACGGATGCAAGCCCAGACTACTATACCCAGCCAAGCTTTCGTTCACTATAAATGGAGAAAATAAAACTTTCCAGGATAAAAACAAATTTAAACAATACGTAGCCACAAATCCAGCCTTACAGAAAGTAATAGAAGGAAAAGCACTAACCAAGGAGTCCAGCAATGACCACAATAACTCAGACATCTAGTGACTTTTCACCAACACTACTCAAGGTAGGGAAACACACAAACTCTACGACTAAAAAAATGACTGGAGTTAACAACCACTGGTCATTAATATCACTTAATATCAATGGACTCAACTCACCTATAAAAAGGCACAGGCTAAAAGATTGGATAAGAAAACAGGATCCAATATTCTGCTGTTTACAAGAAACACACCTCAACCACAAAGACAGGCACCTACTCAGAGGAAAGGGCTGGGAAAAGGCTTATCAAGCAAATGGACCTAAGAAACAAGCAGGTGTGGCCATACTAATCTCTAACAAAGTGGACTTCAAACTTAAATAAATCAAAAGAGATGGAGAGGGGCATTTTATACTCATAACAGGGACAGTTCATCAGGATGAAATCTCAATCCTGAATATCTATGCCCCTAATATAAAAGCACCCACATACATAAAAGAGACATTGCTAAAACTCAAGGCAGCCATCAAACCACACACACTAATAGTAGGAGACTTCAACACTCCTCTCTCACCAATGGACAGGTCAATCAGACAGAAACCTAACAGAGAAACAAGAGAATTAATGGAGGTAATGAAGCAAATGGACTTAACAGACACCTATAGAACATTCCACCCAAATAGGAAAGAATATACCTTCTTCTCTGCAGTTCATGGAACCTTCTCAAAAATTGACCATATACTCGGAAACAAAGGAAACCTCCAAAGATACAAAAGAATATCAGTGTCCACCTGTGTCTTATCGGATCACCATGGACTAAAGTTAGAATTCAACAACAAGGCTACTTCCAGAAAGCCTACAAATGCATGAAAACTGAACAGTCAACTACTGAACCACACCTGGATTAAGGAAGAAATAAAGAAAGAAATTAAAGTCTTCCTGGAATTCAATGAAAATAAAGAAACAACATATTCAACTTATGGGACACAATGAAAGCAGTCCTAAGAGGAAAGTTCATAGCACTAAGTGCCCACTTAAAGAAAACAGAGAAAGCACACATTGGAGACTTATCAGCCCACCTGAAAGCTCTAGAAAAAAAAGAAGCAGACTCACCTAGGAGGAGTAGAAGACTGGAAATAATCAAACTGAGGGCCGAAATCAACAAAATAGAAACGGAGAAAACAATCCAAAGAATCAATGAAACAAAAAGCTGGTTCATGGAGAAAATCAACAAGATTGATAAACGTCTATCCAAACTAATTAAACGGCAGAGAGAGAATATGCAAATTAATAAGATCAGAAATGAAAAGGGGGACATAACCACAGACACAGAGGAAATTCAGAGAATCATTAGATCTTACTACAAAAGCCTGTATGCCACAAAACTGGAAAATGTAAAAGAAATGGACACTTTTTTAGATAAATACCATTTACCAAAGTTAAACCAGGACCAGCTGAACAATCTAAATAGACCTGTTTGTCGTGAAGAATTAGAATTTGTTATCAAAAACCTCCCTACCAAAAAGAGCCCAGGTCCAGATGGCTTCAATGCGGAATTCTACCAGAACTTCCAAGAAGACCTAATACCTATACTCCTTAATGTATTTCACAATATAGAAACAGAAGAGTCATTACCAAATTCCTTTTATGAAGCTACAGTTACTCTGATACCAAAACCACACAAAGACTCTACCAGGAAAGAGAATTACAGGCCAATCTCACTCATGAACATTGACGCAAAAATCCTCAACAAAACACTGGCAAACTGAATCCAAGAACACATTAGAAAAATTATCCATTATGATCAAGTAGGCTTTATCCCAGAGATGCAGGGCTGGTTCAACATACGAAAATCTATCAATGTAATTCATCATATAAATAAACTGAAAGAAAAAACCATATGATCATTTCATTATATGCTGAAAAAGCATTTGACAAAATTCAACATCCCTTTATGATAAAAGTCTTGGAGAGATTAGGGATACAAGGGTCATACCTAAATATAATAAAAGCTATATACAGCAAGCCGACAGCTAACATCAAATTAAACGGAGAGAAACTCAAAGCCATCCCACTAAACTCAGGAACACGACAAGGCTGTCCACTCTCGCCATATCTCTTCAATATAGTGCTTGAAGTTCTAGCAATAGCAATAAGACAACATAAGGGGATCAAGGGGATTCGAATTGGAAAAGAAGAAGTTAAACTTTCGTTATTTGCAGATGATATGATAGTGTACATATGTGACCCCCAAAACTCCACCAAAGAACTCCTACAGCTGATAAAAACCTTTAGTAATGTGGCAGGATACAAGATCAACTCCAAAAAATCAGTCGCCCTCTTATACACAAAGGATATGGAAGCAGAGAGGGAAAACAGAGAAACTTCACCTTTCACGATAGCCACAAACAGCATAAAATATCTTGGGGTAACTCTAACCAAGGAAGTAAAAGACCTATTTGACAAGAACTTTAAGGCATTGAAGAATGAAATTGAAGAGAATACCAGAAAATGGAAGGACGTCCCTTGCTCTTGGATTGGGAGGATCAACATAGTAAAAATGGCAATCCTACCAAAGGCAATTTATAGATTCAATGCAATCCCCATCAAGATCCCAGCAAAATTCTTCACAGACCTTGAAAGGACAATAATCAACTTTATATGGAAAAACAAAAAACCCAGGATAGCCAAAACAATCCTATACAATAAAGGATCTTCTGGTGGCATTACCATCCCCGACTTCAAACTCTATTACAGAGCTACAGTAATGAAAACAGTGTGGTACTGGCATAAAAACAGAGAAGTCGATCAATGGAATCGAATAGAAGTCCCAAATTTTAACCCACAAACCTATGAACACCTCATTTTCGATAAAGGAGCTAAAAGTATACAATGGAGGAAAGAAAGCATCTTCAACAAATGGTGCTGGCACAACTGGATATCAACCTGTAGAAGAAGGAAAATAGACCCATATCTATCACCTTGCACAAAACTCAAGTCCAAATGGATCAAGGACCTCAATATTAGTCCGAGCACACTGAACCTGATAGAGAGAAAGTGGGAAGCACCCTACAACAAATGGGCACTGGAGATCGCTTTCTAAGCATAACCCCAGCAGCACAGACATTAAGGGCAACATTGAATAAATGGGACCTACTAAAACTGAGAAGCTTCTGTAAAGCAAAGGACACTGTCACTAAGACAAAAAGGCAACCCACTGACTGGGAGAAGATCTTCACCAACCCCGCAACAGACAAAGGTCTGATCTCCAAAATTTATAGAGAACTCAAGAAACTAGACTTCAAAATGCTAATTAACCCAATTAAAAAATGGGGCACTGAACTGAACAGAGAATTCTCAACAGAAGAAGTTCAAATGGCCAAAAGACACTGAAGGTCATGCTCAACCTCCTTAGTGATTAGGGAGATGCAAATCAAATCTACTTTGAGATATCATCTTACACTTGTCAGAATGGCTAAAATCAAAAACACAAATGATAGCCTTTGCTGGAGAGGCTGTGGTGGAAGGGGTACCCTCATCCATTGCTGGTGGGAATGCAATCTTGTGCAACCACTTTGGAAATCAGTGTTTCGGTTTCTCAGGAAATTCGGGATCAACCTACCCCTGGACCCAGCAATACCACTCTTGGGAATATACCCAAGAGATGCCCTATCACATGACAAAAGCATTTGTTCAACCATGTTCAGAGCAGTATTATTTGTAATAGCCAGAACCTGGAAACAACCTAGATGCCCTTCAATGGAAGAATGGATGAAGAAAGTGTGGAATATATACACATTAGAGTACTACGCTGCGGTAAAAAACAATGACTTCTCGAATTTTGCATGCAAATGGATGGAAATAGAAAACACTATCCTGAGTGAGGTATCCCAGACCCAAAGAGAGGAACATGGGATGTACTCACTCATAATTGGTTTCTAGCCATAAATAACGGTCACGGAGTATATAGTGGTGAACCTAAAGAAGCTAAATAAGAAGGTGAACCCAAAGAAAAACATATAACCATCCTCTTGGATACGGGAAGTAGACAAAATTGAGGGGAGAAAATTTGGGACCTTGGGTGTGGGGTGGGATGGGAGTATTGGGGGATGGGGAGAGAAAAGTGAGAAGGGGAGGATGAGGGAAACTTGGGGAAACAGGAGGATTGGGATAAAGGAAGGTTGGATAGGGGAGCACGGAAGCACAATTTTTACTTAAGGGAGTCACCTTAGGGTTGGCAAGAGACTTGAACCTAGAGTGGCTCCCAGGAGCCCAAGGCGAGGTCCCCAGTTAGTTCCTTGGGCAGCTGAGGATAGGGAACCTGTAATGTCCCTATCCTACAGCAATGCTGACGAATATCTTGCATATCACCATAGAACCTTCAGCTGGTGATGGATGGAGATAGTCACCGAGACCCACACTTGAGCACCGGACTGAGCTCCCAAGTTCCCAATGAGGAGCGGAAGGAGGGATAACATGAGCAAGGAAGTCGCAACCACAAGGGGTGCACCCAACCACTGAGACAGTGTGACTGATCTATTGGGAGCTCACCAAGGCCAGCAGGACTGTGACAGAAGAAGCATGGGACAAAACCAGACTCTCTGATCATGGCGAACAATTGGGGATGATGAGAAGCCGGGGACAATGGCCCGGGGTTTTGATCCTACCTCAAGTTCGGGCTTTGTGGGAGCCTAGCCACCTTGGATGTTCACCTTCCTAGACATGGACAGAGGGGGGAGGGCCTTGGACTTTACACAGGACAGGGAACCCTGACTGCTCTTTGGACTGGAGAGGGAGGGGGAGAGGAGCGGGGGGAGGAGGAGAAGGGTGGGACAAGGGGGAGGGAAATGGGAGGCCGGGAGGAGGCGAAAATATTTTTTTCTTTTCTTTTTCTCAATAAAAAAAAAAAGAGTAGACGTTGTTTGTCATATTTCAAAGCATGGTTAGAAAAGAGAACAGTGTTCCTTTTCACTGTAGAAGCTTTCCTTTGAATGATAATTACTTTGTTTTAAAGGGTTCTAATTTTATGAAATGCTTTTGTGAGAAACGCATGTGTGTTCCTCTGAAAAGAGAGTCAGTTGTTAGAGATATGTAACAGTATTGCTGGAAGTGAGAAGAGTGTGTCTTTTCCTTGTAGAAGCTTTACTTTGAAAGATAATCACGTTCTTTTGAAAGTGTATGAATTTCAAGAAATACTTTCGTGAGATCCAAACGAGTGTTTCATTGTAAAGAGTAGACGTTAGTTGGGATATGTCAATGTATTGTTAGAAGTGAAAACAGTGGGCCTTTTCTCTGTAGAAGCTTTTCTTTGAAAGATAATTACATTCTTTTGAAAGTGTTTTAATTCCATTAAATGCTTTTGTGAGAAACGCACATGTGTTTCTCTGAAAAGAGAATCAGTTGTTAGAGATACGTCACAGTATTGCTGGAAGTGAGTACAGTGTGCCTTTTCTCTGTAGAAGCTTTACTTTGAAAGATAATCACCTTCTTTTGAAAGTGTTTTAATTTTATGAAATGCTTTTGTGAGAAACGCATGTGTGTTTCTCTGAAAAGAGAATCAGTTGTAAGAGATTTGTCACAGTATTCCTGAAAGTGAGAACAGTGTGCCTTTTCTCTGTAAAAGCTTTACTTTGAAAGATAATCACGTTCTTTTGAAAGTGTATGAATTTCAAGAAATGCTTTCGTGAGAACCAAACGAGTGTTTCATTTTAAAGAGTAGAGGTTGTTTGTCATATGTCAAAGCATGGTTAGAAATGAGAACAGTGTTCCTTTTCTCTATGGAAGTATTAATTTGAAAGATAATCACGTTCTTTTGAAAGTGTTTTAATTTTATGAAATGCTTTTGTGAGAAACGCATGTGTGTTTCTCTGAAAAGAGAATCAGTTGTTAGAGATATGTCACAATATTGCTGGAAGTGAGTACAGTGTGCCTTTTCTTTGTAGAAGCTTTACTTTGAAAGATAATCACGTTCTTTTGAAAGTGTTTTAATTTTATGAAATTCTTTTGTGAGAAACGCATGTGTGTTTCTCTGAAAAAAGAATCAGTTGTTAGAGATTTGTCACAGTATTGATGGAAGTGAGAACAGTGTGCCTTTTCTCTCTATAATCTTTACTTTGAAAGATAATAATGTTCTTTTGAAAGTGTATGAATTTCAAGAAATGCTTTCGTGAGAACCAAACGAGTGTTTCATTTTAAAGAGTAGAGGTTGTTTGTCATATGTCATAGCATGGTTGGAAAAGAAAACAGTGTTCCTTTTCTCCGTAGAAGCTTTACTTTGAAAGATAATCACGTTCTTTTGAAAGTGTTTTAATTCCATGAAATGCTTTTGTGAAAAACGCACATGTGTTTCTCTGAAAAGAGAATCTGATTTTACAGATATGTCACAGTATTGTTAGAAGTGAGAACAGTGTGCCTTGTCTCTCTAGAACCTTTACTTTGAAAGATAATCACGTTCTTTTGAAAGTGTATGAATTTCAAGAAATGCTTTTGTGAGAAACGCACATGTGTTTCTCTGAAAAGAGAATCAGTTCTTAGAGATATGTCACAGTATTGCTGGAATTGAGTACAGTGTGACTTTTCTCTGTAGAAGCTTTACTTTGAAAGATAATCACGTTCTTTTGAAAGTGTTTTAATTTTATGAAATGCTTTTGTGAGAAACGCATGGGTGTTTCTCTGAAAAGAGGATCAATTGTTCGAGATTTGTCACAATATTGCTGGAATTGAGTACAGTGTGCCTTTTTTCTGTAAAAGCTTTACTTTGGAAGATAATCACGTTCTTTTGAAAGTGTATGAATTTCAAGAAATGCTTTCGTGAGAGCCAAACGAGTGTTTCATTTTAAAGAGTAGAGGTTGTTTTTTATATGTCAAAGCATGGTTAGAAATGAGAACAGTGTTGCTTTTCTCTGTAGAAGCTTTACTTTGAAAGATAATCTCGTTCTTTCTAAACTGTTTTAATTCCATGAAATGCTTTTGTGAAAAACGCACATGTGTCTCTCTGAAAAGATAATCTGGTGTTACAGATATGTCACAGTATTGTTAAAAGTGAGAACAGTGTTCCTTG
>JABTXL010017538.1:0-27590 GCA_025134845.1 Neodon shergylaensis
TAAAAATAGCAAGAACTATTTTTGCTTTTAATATACATTTGTTATGTGTTTGAGAAATTAGACATTACTAGTCACACGAATATATTTGTTATACTGACTCATTAAAGAGATTTTTTTTATATGTTAGGGTGGGGAAGGTTTCTTTTTTGCTTTATGTTAAAAAAAACATTTATGAGTGAGTATATGTGATAATTGTTTCTGTATCTGGGTTACGTCACTCAAAATGATGTTTTCTACTTTCACCCACTGTGTAAATGTACCACATTTTCCTTATCCATTCTTTGGTTGAAGGGCTATGACAAACAATGCTGCTATGAACATAGTTGAGCACATGTCCTTGTGGAACGATTGAGCATTCTTTGGATATATACCCAAAAGTGGTATTACTGGGTCTTGAAGAAGGTTGTTTCCTAATTTTCTGAGAAATTGCCTCACTGCCATCTGAAAGGGCTGTATCAGCTTGCATTTTCACCAGCAATGCAGAAGTGTTCCCTTTAATTTAATAACTGCATTGAATTGTGCTCACTGTTTACCTTGTATCTGTAAAAGCATCTACACTTCACTAGTTGTCCAGCAGAGGGAGATATAGTAATTTAAAACTGGAGACCATTAAACCTGTCGCCCTGTCAGTCTCTTCTTTTTTTTTTTTTTTGTTTGTTTGTTTGTTTTTAGTTGTTGAAAAAAAATTATTTCCGGCTCCTACCTGTTTCCCATTTCCCTCCCCCTCCTGCCACACATAGCCCCCTCCCTCCACTCCCCTCCCCTTTTCCCACTCCTCTCCCCCTCCCCCCACTCCATTCCTCCTCCCTCTGGAGTCTGAAAAGCAGTCCAGATTCCCTGCCCTGTGGGAAGTCCAAGGTCCTCCCACTTCTATCCAGGTCCAGGAAGGTGAGCATCCAAACAGGCTATGCTCCCACAAGGCCAGTTCATGCAGTAGGATCAAAACCTAGTGCCATTATCCTTGGTTTCTCATCAGCCTTCATTGTCCGCCATGTTCAGAGTCTGTTCTCATCCCATGCTTATTCAGTCCCAGTCCAGCTGGCCTTGGTGAGCTCCCAATAGATCAATTCTACTATCACAGTGGGTGGGTGCACCCCTCGTGGTCCTGACTTCCTTGCTCATGTTCTCCCTTCTTCTGCTCCTCATTTGGACCTTAGGAGCTCAGTCAGTTGCTCCAATTTGGGTCTCTGTCTCTATCTCGATCCATCGCCAGATGAAGGTCCTAAGGTGATATGCAAGATATTCATCAGTATGGCTATAGGATAGGGTCATTTCAGGTTCCCGCTCCTCCATTGCCCAAGGTACTATCTGGGGACATCTCCCTGGACACCTGTGAGCCCCTCTAGAGTCACGTCTCTTGCCAACCCTAAGATGGCTCCCTTAATTAGGATATATATTTCTCTGCCCCCATATCTACCCTTCCTTTATCCCAACCATTCCATTCCCCCAAGCTCCCCCCATCCTCCCCTTGTCACATTTCTCACCCCATTTCCCTTTAGCCCCATGCCACCTCACCCCCAAGTTCCCAGTTTTTGCCCGCCAATCTTGTCTACTTCCCATATCCAGGCAGATGACTAAATGTTTTTCTTCGGGTTCACCTTCTTATTTAGCTTCTCTAGGATCACAAATTATATGATCAATGTCCTTTATTTATGGCTAGAAACCAATTATGAGTGAGTACATCCCATGTTCATCTTTTCTAAAACAGTATAAAACTCTCATTACTTATGTAAGTACCTCTTTTAACTCATCTCACTGATTCATTCTTAGAACATTATAAGACAAACTGCTGCTGTAATATGGTTTGTTAGACATACATGGAGAAAGCAAGGAGAGCTCATTGGGCTTTGGGATTTTAGGTCACACTACTGGAAATGTATTGATATTGCATAAATATTATATTCCTTTCTTCAAATTGTGCTCCATATAATTGTCACTGTCTAAGTATAAATTTGATAAAACAATATTCTTTACACATTTCAAGGTGGGTTAGAGATATGTTTTATTTATCAGCCATGTTTTAATTAATGGTCCATGTGTGGTTTCAGCGCCCATAGGTAACATTATGCCAACCCAGTCTCCAGACGCCTTGTCTGTGACTCTATTTGAGTTAGTCAATACCACCTCTCATTCCAGTGAGGACAGTGCCATACGTACACACTGGTACCCACTTAACTGAGCCAGACTCCAAGATTCCTCATCAAGTATGCCATTGATACCATCTCTGGAATCTCCTAGAGTTTCAGAGGTAGCAGGTGAGGGACAAATTTTACTCTTAAAACCAATAGCCTGGAATCAGAAGACAATTGAAGTTCTTACTCTCAATACAGTTATGATTTTACACTCAGAGTATAATAGATAATAACATAAACTAGCCAGAGAAATGGCTGCCTCTAGTATCACATTTAACTGTTTGGAAGTTTTTCTGAGATACAACTAAGCTTGAAGCTTATGGACACATTTAGTTGAGAAAACACAAGAGGATGTCTTCTAGATGAACTGACTTTATGCCACTTCAACTGCACAATCACGTCTGATAATGATTTTTCTAATTCCATATTAAAATTAATCCATCTGAGCCACAACCCATAACAGTAGACAGTGAAGGCTGGATGAAGAGTTTGATTGATATATACTCTTTTCATTTTCCTAATTGCAATTAGAGCAATATATGAAGAAATCTAATTTAGGCCCTCAAAGGTTGACTTTGTTAGGCTTTCTATTGCTGTGACGATAAACTATGACCACAGCAAGTCTTGTAAATAGAACATTTTATAGGGACTTACTTACAGTTTCAATTTTTCCATCCATTATTATCATGGCAGGAATCATGACAACAGGTAGGCACATGTAGTACTAAATAAATAGCTAATATTCCCACATCTTGCAGATAATTGGAAGTCAACTGGGTGATATTCTGAGAATATGAAACTTCCAAGCTTTTTCTCACAGTGAGACACTTTCCTCATTAAGGCCATAAATAATCCAAAAAAGCCACTTCTCCTAATAGTACCATTACTTATGATAATATTGGAGGCAAGAACATTGAAACTACCATTGAAATCACTGATAATACTTTCTATATTTTTATGTTGAGTGAACAGTCTTTTACAAGTAAAATCATTTCTGTTCTTCTGACTTACATGAACCCTCCATGATAGGTAAAAACAAAAAAAAAAGTTAAGCAAAACAAAACAAAACAAATCCAAATAACCTTCAAATTTCTTGCTGTATGAACACAGTGACTAACTTATGGGAAATAGCTAGAACTGAAAACAAAAAATGTGTGGGACATGAAGTATTTATCATTTTGCAAACCAAAGTTTAGTTCTCATGGTTCAAATTATCAGCATATTTAAGACGATTTTGTGAATATTTATATCACAGATGTTAGAGTCCTTTTGGACTCTGAGAAGTTTTATTGAGAATTAATGAAGTGCTATATGTCCCTACTTTCCATGAATGTGTGTAGCTGCTCCCATTATGAGTATCTCTTACCATAGAAGTGCATTTTTTAGGTTGTGTGACACCACTGCTCTGGATGATTTACCATTCAGAGAACCTGATTTCCTCAGGGCACTGCTATGGTTTCATATAATAAATGCTTCTTAACTATTATATTATGGGATGCATCCTCTATTGAGAAACATATTAAGTTGTTCCACTGCCCTGGAGGAATCTGTATACCATGCAGTACTCCTTCCTTCTAACAAGTGGAAAACACATTTTTTCTACCCCAGTTTTTTTTTAATACAATATAATTTGAATCATAAGGCAACGAAGTTTTTAGAATGGTTTCTCTAGGGAATATATTTTTTTTTACTTTCCTTCTATCAATTTTCAGATACAATATTTTATTTCTTCTTTGTCCTCAATGCTATTTCATGGCTAGATATGTGACAGATTATTCATTGATATACCCATAAAGAGGGACATTGCCAGTTTTTAATAAAGCTCAAAAAATGTCTATTTTTGTATAGACAAAAGGTTTTAAATCCTTCTGACAAATACAACAGGTCCAGAATGACAGGGTTAGAACATTCTTTATATATTCTTCATATAAATCATCAGTCTGTCCTTATATATCTTCTCATCATTTCCATTTCCATCAAGATTGAAAAGAAACTCAGGTTTTTCCCTAACACATTCCAGCATTTTGTTTTGACAGTGTTCTGTATTTTCAGTATATTCATGGATACATAGCAGTTTATAACAAGCTTTATTTGTTTCAGGAGCATAAATTATATCATATATTTTCTCATACTAAACTAATGTGTGAGATATAATAATGAGCATAAAATGTGAGAATGTCATTTTTAAGAGGTGCATTTTGAGGAAAATGCATCATCTTATAAAATAACATAATTAGAATTAAAAAAATAAATATGTAAAAATGAATAAAATGATTTATGGCTTCATTTTTCAACTGAATAGTTTATTCAATATTTAAGACAGTTATCTTTCAAGAAAAAGATTTTGAAAAATTCCATGTCTTTTGTCAGTGTATTTCACAGATAAATATATGGTATGTTATTAAGGTCTGTCATACATATTATCTTCACAGATCTTAATTTTGGTCTTCATCTAAGTCATATTAAAACACAAGGCTCACTACAATTTCTATACATTATACTTAATGATTGCTCTAGTTTTATGTTTGTGTTCAGTTCTTTGATAATTTTTAGTGAGTTTACATGAGGGTTGAATTTGTGACAATAAATTTAGGTTTTAAATATGAATATCCATTTGTTATGTTATTTTTCAGAAGACTGTAATTTGCTCATTGTCTTTCCTTTAGTTAATTAAGGATAAATTTCAAGCCTTCCTGAACTGTCATTTCTTTCTCCACATATGGGAAGTAAGATAATTATGAAAATAATTGCTAACATAGAAATGTTATTGAAGTAGTTTCCATTTGTTATCAACACCCTTTTACAGTCAACCATATTTTTAAAATGGACATTTATTTAATAGCAGTAGCCACATTTTGTCAAAAATATGAAATGCACCAGCATCAAAATGATGTTCATGCTTAGCAGTCAATTACCAAGAGAAAATTTTTAAAAAGGAGAAAAGTTTAAGAAGAAATGTGGACAAAATATACACAGGTCATTTACATTTATACTTTAGGATATGGTATTTTCCTTGTACCACGAAACAAGCTGATAAACACCTTTCGTAATATGGCAGGATACAAGATCAACTCCAAAAACTCAGTTGCCCTCCTATACACAAAGGAAAAGGAAGCAGAGGAGGAAATCAGAGAATCATCACCTTTCACGATAGCACAAACAGCATAAAATATCTTGGGGTAACTCTAACCAAGGAAGTGAAAAATCTATTTGACAAGAACTTTAAGTCTTTGAAGAAAGAAATTGAAGAGGATACCAGAAAATGGAAGGATCTCCGTTGCTCTTGGATTAGGAGGGTCAACAGAGTAAAAATGGCAATTCTACCAAAGGCAATTTATAGATTCCATGCAATCCCCATCAAAATTATTCACAGATCTTGAGAGGACAATAATCAACTTTATATGGAAAAACAAAAAACCCAGGATAGCCAAAACAATTTTATCCAATAAAGGAACTTCTGGAGGCATTACCATCCCTGACTTCAAACTCTATTATAGAGCTACAGTAATGAATACAGCTTGGTATTGGCATAAAAACAGAGAAGTCGACCAATGGAATCGAATAGAAGACCCAGATATTAACCCCCAAACCTATGAACATCTGATTTTCAACAAAGGAGCTAAAAGTATACAATTGAAGAAAGAAAGCATCTTCAACAAATGGTGCTGGCACAACTGGATATCAACCTGTTGAAGAATGAAAATAGACCCATATCTATCACCATGCACAAAACTCAAGTCCAAATGGATCAAAGACCTCAATATCAGTCCGAACACACTGAACCTGATAGAAGAGAAAGTGGGAAGTGCCCTGCAACATATGGGTACAGGAGATCACTTCCTACGTATAACCCCAGCAGCACAGACATTGAGGGCAACATTGAATAAATGGGACCTACTGAAACTGAGAAGCTTCTGTAAAACAAAGGACACTGTCACTAAGACAAAAAGACAACCTACTGACTGGGAGGATATCTTCACCAACCCTGTAACAGACAAAGGTCTTATCTCCAAAATATATAAAGAACTCAAGAAACTAGACTTTAAAATGCTAATTAACCCAATTAAAAATGGGGCACTGAACGGACCAAAATTTTAAAATAAGGATAAAATGTATCTCTTGCAAGTATAAGTGAATGTAACAATGACTAGGAGAAGGATGTACATTACAGAATATTGACAATAGTATGCAAAGCAATCTATATTTAATAAACTATAGTAGGTTTCACTTTTTTTATCTATGCCAGATTAAAAAAACTAAATAAACTGCTATGTTTCCTCTAAAAATAAATGAAAATATATGTTCATTTATAATATGATTGAAAATATTCTTAGTATGTTTATTAACTTCTGAAAGTAAAATATAAATCTGTCCTGGTAGAAGAACAAATTTTATCATTACTAGAAGATTCAGCAATCGATATACACTATATGTTTATTTACAAAACATGAATGAACTTGTAAAAAATCACCTTTACCTTGAAAATGAAGGTGGGTTCCTGAGGGATATATACTGAATAATATAATTCAAATGAGTTTGGATAGTAAAAAAAAAAAAAACCCACATACACTTAATTGACAACAGAAAACCTAGATGTTGTCTGACATGTAATATTAAAAAAATTGATGCAAAAGAGCATTTCAATGTTATGAAAACCATGTGGTGTGTAAAGTAATGTCTATACTTATGCTTTTGTGCATTTCTTCGTGAATGTATAGTATATATGATTTTTATGGCAATTCTTATTGGGTTTATTTCTTTTTGGAATATATTGGTAAATTAGCTGAGTCACCTGTAATCAGAAGTTTATGTTCTATTACTGAATAAGAGTACAGTCAATAATTTGAAGAAAAACTGGAATGATTTACTTCCATTTTGCATTACATACTATGAGCAAAAATTTTGGGAGCTCATAACATCAAGAGAAAAATTAGCTGTGTGTTTTAACCACATTAAATTTTCTGCAATTACGTTGTGTTGTTTTAGATGAAATTTAAGTATATTTCAAATTAGACAACTAGACTACTTTGTTAATCCCATATTTTGAACTGATTTATTCAACATTGCCAGCTTTTCAGCATCCTGCCAGTCTCTCATCCGTCAAGATGTTTTGCTCTTTTACTTTCACTCCATTTAAAGATCATTGTCAGTCATTCTTCAAAATTTAATAAGCTGACATAACTGTCTCCTCTGTGTACATGGCTAGGCAGACCATGGTATTTGCATATTGCTCCCTAGGGAAGTCCTTGCTTTGCTGAGCTGAGATAAAAGCTCAACTGTGTTCTTGCCATCATTAATAGCCCTTCTTTGTTCATCTCCTCAAAATGTTGTGTCTTGTCCATTACCTGTTTCTGTTCATATTCTGGATTTTGGGTAAGGAAAGAGGGAGATAAAATCAGAGAATGGGGAGTGAGGGTGAACCCTGGTTGCCAGTGAGAATTGTTTTTGATCAGGCAGGGCTTGTTCTCCAGGATGAGCATGTAATGTTTACTTATGTGGCAATTAGAATTTAAAGGGAAAAGAGCTGCACTTAGGTAAAGATTCTGACTTATATGGGATGGAGTGGTGAAGATTATGACCTTAGGACATACAAATTGTGTGTGTGTGTGTGTGTGTGTGCATGTATGTGTGCATGCACATGGAAAAGCATTTAATATATTTTTTATAAGGAACCACAAAAGGTACCACAATCTCATTTGAAATGAATAGAATAAAGGATTTCAGAAAGATATTTTCAGGACATTTTAATATGATTTTTTGCTACTCTATTATAATTTCAGAAACTAGTGGTGATATTGTGATGACCCAGACACCACTCTCATTGTCAATTACCATTGGACAATCAGCCTCCATCTCTTGCCAGTCCAGTCAGAGCATCTTATACAGTGATGGTAAAACCTATTTGAATTGGTTCCTACAGAGACCAGGCCAGCCTCCACAGCAACTAATTTATCAGGTGTCCAAACGTAGGTCTGGAGTCCCAGAGAGATTCAGCGGGAGTGGGTCAGGGACAAATTTCACTCTTAAAATCAGCAAAGTGGAGCCTGAAGATTTGGGAGTTTATTACTGCAACCAAGCTTCATATGTTCCTCCCACAGTGATGTAGATTCTTACAAAAACCTCCTTACTTGAAGGGGCCCAGCTGCAATGTATTGTTTTATTGTACAGTAGCATTTCACTCAGTATCATTGCGAGACAAAGGCACAAGGGAACTTGGGCATTTGTTTGGAGCTCAGAAATCTGGTTAGACCCTTCTTGCTTAATTACAGATTTGGTTAGACTTAAAATAACATCAAATTCTGGGCCTTTTAACTGTAACAGCAAGAATACTGTCTCTGTACCAGAATAATAACATATCCTTATTTATTTTATTGTTGACAATATAAATCATTTAAAATTTTTTCATTAATTTCTTGAGCTTTATTTTTAATGCTTTCCTTTAATGATTTATGTGTGTTCGCAAATTTGTGCAACCACTTTGGAAATCAGTGTGGTGGTTTCTCAGGAAACTGGGAGTCAATCTACCTCAGGATCCCGCAATTCCACTCTTGGGATTATACCCAATAGATGCCCAGTCATACTACAAAAGCATTTGTTTAACTATTTTCACAGCAGCACTGTTTTTTGTAGCTCTTTTTTATTTTTAATTAAAAATTTCCACCTCCTCCACTCCTCCCATTTCCCTCACCCTCCACCCATCCCCATATCCCTCCCTCTCCAATCCAAAGAGCAGTCAGGGTTCCCTGCCCTGTGGGAAGTCCAAGGTCCTTCCCCCCCTCTATCCAGGTCTAGGAAGGAGTACATCCAAACAGACTAGTTTCCCACAAAAGCCGGTACATGCAGTAGAATCAAAACACAGTGCCATTGTCCTTGGCTTCTCAGTCAGCCCTCGTTGTCCAACACATTCAGAGAGTCTGGTTTAATCACATGCTTCATCATTCCCAGTCCAGCTGGCCTTGGTGAGCTCCCATTAGATCAGCCCCACCATCTCCATGGGTGGACATGTGTCCTGACTTCCTTGCTCATGTTCTCCCTCCTTCTGCTCCTCATTTGGACCTTGGGAGACCAGTCCAGTGCTCCAATGTGGGTCTCTGTCTCTAGCTTCATCCATCACCATATGAAGGTTCTATGGTGATATGCAAGATATTCATCAGTATGGCTACAGAATAGGGCCATTTCAGGATCCCTTATCTCAGCTGCTCAAAGATCTAGCTGGGGACATCTCCATGGACCTGCGAACTCCTCTAGAGACAACTCTCTTGCGAATTGTAAAATGGCTCCCTTAATTAAGATATATACTTCCCTCCTCCCATATCCATCCTTCCTCCATCCCAACCGTCCCATTCCTGCAAGCTCTCCCCATCCTCCCCTTCTCACTTCTCTCTCCCCATCTCCCCTTACTCACACCCCACCCCCACCCCCGAATTTCCAATTTTTGCCTGGCAATCTTGTCTCCTTACAGTATCCAGGAGGATAACTATATGTTTTTCTTTGGGTTCACCTTCTTATTTAGCTTCCTAGGATTACAAATTATAGGCTCAATGTCCTTTATGTACGACTAGAATCCACTTATGAGTGAGTACATGCCATATTCATCTTTTTTGGTCTGGGTTACCTCACTCAGGATAGTGTTTTCTATTTCTATCCATTTGCATGCAAAATTCAAGATGTCATTGTTTTTTACTGCTGAGTAGTACACTAATGCATATATATTCTACACTTTCTTTATCCATTCTTCATTTGAGGGTCATCTATGTTGTTTCCAGGTTCTGGCTTTTACAAATAATGCTTCTAGGAACATAGTTGAACAAATGTTTTGTAGTATGATAGGGCGTCTCTTGGGTATATTCCCAAGAGTAGTATTGCTGGATCCTGGGGTAGGTTGATACCGAATTTCCTAAGAAACCACCCCAATGATTTCCAAAGTGGATGTACAAGTTTGCATTCCCACCAGCAATGGATGAGTGTTCCCCTTACTCCATATCCTCTCCAGCAAAGGCTATTATTGGTGTTTTTAATTTTAGCCATTCTGACAGGTGTAAGATAGTATCTCAAAGTTGTTTTGATTTGCATTTCCCTGATCGCTAAGGAGGTTGAACATGACCTTAAGTGTCTTTTGGCCATTTGAACTTCTTCTGTTGATAATTTTCTGTTCAGTTCAGTGCCCCATTTTTTAATTGAGTTAATTAAAAATTTAAGGTCTAGTTTCTTGAGTTCTTTATATATTTTGGAAATCAGACCTTTGTCTGTTGCAGGGTTAGTGAAGATATTCTCCCAGTCAGTAGGTTTTTTTATATGTCTTAATGACAGTGTCCTTTGCTTTACAAAAGCTTCTCAGTTTTGGGAGGTTCCATTTATTCAATGTTTTCCTTAATGTCTGTGCTACTGGGGTTATACGTAGGAAGAGATCTCCTGTGCCCATGCATTGTAGAGTACTTACCATTTTTTCTTCTATCAGGTTCAATATGTTCAGATAGATATTGAGGTCTTTAATCCATTTGGACTTGAATTTTGTACATGGTGATAGATAAGGATCTATTTTCATTCTTTTACAGGTTGACATCCAGTTATGCCAGCACCATATGTTGAAAATGCTTTGTTTCTTCCATTGTATACTTTTAGCTCCTTTTCAAAAATCAGGTGTTCATAGGTTCGTGGGTTAAAATCCAGGACTTCTATTCCATTCCATTGGTCAATATCTCTGCTTTTGTGCCAATACCAAGCTGTTTTCATTACTGTAGCTCTGTAATAGAGTTTGAAGTCAGGGATGGTAATGCCTCCAGAAGTTCCTTTATTGTATAAGATTGTTTTGGCTATCCTGGGTTTTTTGTTTTTCCATATAAAGTTGATTATTGTTCTCTCAAGGTCTGTGAAGAATTTTGGTGGGATTTTGATGGGGATTGCATTGAATCTATATATTGTTTTTGGTAGATTTGCCATTTTTACTATAGTGATCCTCCCAATCCAAGAGCAAGGGAGATCCTTCCATTTTCTGGTATCCTCTTCAATTTCTTTCTTCAAAGACTTAAAGTTCTTGTCAAATAGATCCTTCACTTTCTTGGTTAGAGTTACCCCAAGATATTTTACACTATTTGTGGCTATCGTGAAAGGTGATACTTCTCTGATTTCCCTTTCTGCTTCCTTATCCTTTGTGTATAGGAGGGCAACTGATGTTTTTGGAGTTGATCTTGTATCCTGTCACATTACTAAAGGTGTTTATCAGCTGTAGGAGTTCTTTGGTATAGTTTTGGGGGTCACTTATGTACACTATCATATCATCTGCAAATAACGAAGTTTGACTTCTTCCTTTCCAATTCAAATCCCCTTGATCTCCTTATGCTGTCTTATTGCTATTGCTAGAACTTTAAGCACTATAATGAAGAGGTATGGAAATAGTGGACAGCCTTGTCATGTTCCTGATTCTAGTGGGATGGCTTTGAGTTTCTCTCCATTTAATTTAATGTTAGCTGTTGGCTTGCTGCATATTGTTTTTATTATATTTAGGAATGAACCTTGTATCCCTAGTCTCTCTAAGACCTTTATCATAAAGAGGTGTTGAATTTTGTCAAATGATTTTTGAGCATCTAATTAAATGATCATATTTTTTTTTACTTCAGCTTATTTATATGATGGATTACATTGATAGATTTTCGTATGTTGAACCAGCCCTGCCTCTCTGGGATGAAGCCTACTTGATTGTAATGGATAATTTTTTGATGTGTTCTTGGATTCTGTTTGCCATATTTTATTGAGAATTTCTGCATCAATGTTCATGAGTGAGATTGATGTGTAATTCTTTTCTTGATTAACTCTTTGTGTGGTTTTGGTATCAGGGTAACTGTAGCTTCTTAAAAAATATTTGGCAATGACTCTTCTGCTTCTATTTTGTGAAACACATTCAGGAGTGTAGGTATTATCTCTTCTTGGAAGATCTGGTAGAATTGTGCATTGAAACCATCTGGTTCAGGGCTCTTTTTGGTAGAGAAGTTTCTGATGACAGCTTACAATTCCTCCCAACTTACAGGTCTATTTAAACTGTTCACCTGGTCTTGATTTAATTTTGGTGTATGGTACTTATCTTAAAAGTGTATATTTTTTCACATTCTCCAATTTTGTGGCATACAGGCTTTTGTAGTAAGATCTAATGATTCTCTGAATTTCCTCTGTGTCCCCCTTTTCATTTCTGATGTTGCTAATTTGCATGTTCTCTCTCTGCCATTTGATTAGTTTGGATAGGGGTTTGTCAATCTTGTTGATTTTCTCCAGGAACCAGCTTTTTGTTTCACTGATTCTTTGGATTGTTTTCTGTGTTTCTATTTTGTTGATTTCAGCCCTCAGTTTGATTATTTTTAGTCTTCTACTCCTCCTGGGTGAATCTACTTCTTTTTTTCTAGAGCTTTCAACTGTGCTGTTAAGTCTCTAGTGTTTGCTTTCTCCATTTTCTTTATGTGGGCACTTAGTGCTATGAATTTTGCTCTTAGCACTGCCTGCATAGTGTCCCATAGATTTGGGTATGTTGTTTCTTTATTTTCATTGAATTCAAGGAAGACTTTAATTTCTTTCTTTATTTCTTCCTTGACCCAGGGATTGTTCAGTAGTTGACTGTTCAGTTTCTATGAGTTTGTAGGCTTTCTGGGGTTAGAATTATTGTTGAATTCTAACTTTAATCCATGGTGATCCAATAGTACACAGGTGGTTACTACAATTTCTTTGTATCTGTTTGCTTTGTCAACAATTATGTGAACAATTTTTGAGAAGGTTCCATGCATTGCTGAGTAGTTCTATAGATATCTATTAAGTCCATTTGGTTCATTACATCTGATAGTTTTCTTATTTATCTGTTAAGTTTCTGTCTGGTTGACCTGTCCATTGGTGAGAGCAGAGTGTTGAAATCTCCTGCTATTAGAGTGTGGGGTTTGATGTGTGCTTTGAATTCTAGTAATGTTTCTTTTACGTATGCGGGTGCTTTTATATTAGTGGCATTTAGAATAAAGACTTCCTCCTGATGAATTGTTCCTGTTATGAGTATAAAGTGTCCATCTCCATCTCTTCTGATTGATTTTAGTTTGAAATCAATCTTGTTAGATATTAGTATAGCCACACCCGCTTGTTTCTTTGGATCCTTTGATTGGAAAATGTTTTCCCATCCCTTTACTCTGAGGTCTTTGAGTAACTGACCTTTGAGCTTGAGGTGTGTTTCTTGTAAACAGCAGAATGTTGGATCCTGATTTCATATCCATTCTCTTAACTTGTGCCTTTTTATAGGTGAATTGAGTCCATTGATATTAAGTGATATTAATGACCAGTGGTTGTTAACTCCTGTTATTTTTTGGTAGTAGAGTTTGTGTGTTTCCCTTCCTTGAGTTGTGCTGATGGAGTGTTGTCAGATGCTTGTGTTATTATGGGTGTTGTTGGCTTCCTTGGTTTGTGATTTTCCTTTTAGTATTTTCTATAAGGCATCATATTTTTGTGGCATCATATTGTTTAAATCTGTTTTTGTCCAGGAATATCTTGTTTTCTCCATCGATGGTGAATGCAAGCTTTGCTGCGTATAGTAGTCTGGCTTGCATCCATGTTCTCTTAGTGTCTTCAGCACATCTATCCAAGACCTCTGGCCTTCATGGTTTCCATTGAGAAGTCAGGTGTAATTCTGATAGGTTTCCTTTTATGTATTACTTGACCTTTTTCCTTTGTAGCTCTTAATATTTGTTCTTTATTATGTATGTTTTGTGTTTTGATTATCATATGGCATGGGGATACTTTCTTTTGATCCAGTCTATTTGGTGTCCTGTATGCTTCTTGTACCTTCATAGGAATATCCCTCTTTAGGTTGGGAAAGTTTTCTTCTATAATTTTGTTGAATATATTTTCTGGGCCTTTGAGCTGTAATTCTTTTTTTTTTTTTTTTTTTTTTTTTTTTTTTTTTTTTTTTTTTTTTTTGAGCCTTAAGATTTCTTTAATTAAGATACTGTGAAAGTTACAAAACTGTCTTTATTATAGGGATACAAAGGAAATGGGATCCAACGGGATCACTGGACTGAAAGGAAACTGCAATGTTCACTGATCTGCTACAGGGAGATGCTGAACAGCTTGATTCTGCTCTGAGCTCTCAAGAAAACAAGCATGCTTCTTCTCAATTCTTATCGGTGCACACATAGCACCTCAGACAATGTCCAAAGGGCCAATACCCCAAAAGCTATTGGCTAATTGAATTTCCACAACAATTCCCTCCGTTGTCTAAATAAAAGAGTTCTAAACCTAATACAAAATTACATACAATAAAATATCAAGCATTTCCCAGGGGAAAGAAAGGGCAAAAACATACACAAAATAGAACTGCAACAAGTATGAGCAATATCAAGAAAGAAACACATGGCAAAATCCAGTAATTGGCAAAAAAAATGAGATTATTTTAATAATTGTCCTATCCTAAGGAATCTAAGTCTTGTACCAGAAATGTCTTAGCTAAGTTATGAGAGGAAACTAGTTGTGACTGTCTAGTTTTCAACCCCATCAAAAACATAAGTAGGAAAATAATATTACCTGAGTAAGCAGGAAGTGCAAGCAAGTGACTTCTAAAAGGTGCAAGAAATGACAGAGACAGCTGATAAGTCTCATTTGCAATGTTGGGGCAACTAACTTTATGATGTTTAGATGTGTTTGTTTATATAGAGGATTACATTTATTGATTTTTGTATATTGAACCATCCCTGTATCTTTTGCATGAGGTCTACTTGAACATTCTGGATTATCTTTTTAATTCTTCTCCTTCTTCTACTTCTATTATTCTTAGGTTTGGTCTTTTCACGGTGTCCCAGATTTCTTGCATGTTTTGTGTTAAGAATTTGCTGGATTTGTTTTGTTCTTTAATCAGTGAGTTTATTTTCTCTATAGTATCTTCAGTGTCTGAGATTCTTTCTTCTATCTCTTGTATTCTGTTGGTAATACTTGTCTCTGTAGTTCTTTTTTGTTTACCCAGAATTTCTATATCCAGTTTTTCAACAATTTGTGTTTTCTTCATTACCTCCATTTCATTTTTCAAGTCTTGAACTGTTTCCCTTACCTGTTTGATTGTTTTTTCTTGTTTTTCTTTTGGATCTTTGATAGATTTATCCATTTCCTCTACCTTTTTGTTTGTCATCTCCATTTTTTATGACAGTTTTTCACCTCCTGTTTAAGGTTCTCTATTATTTTCATAAGGTTCTGTTTAAAGTTGATTTCTTCTATTTCTTCTGGGGAAGGTGTTCAATTCTTCCTGTTTCAAGATCCCTGGATTCTGGTGATATCATGTTGCCTTTCAGGTTGTTGAAGGAATTCTTGCATTGGTGCCTGCCCATCTCTTCCTTCAAATGGAGTCAGGAGAGTCTTGGTGTCTTGGTCCAGTCTTTGCTGTGACTGACTCTCTGGGTGGATCTCCTCAGTGCAGGAGCAGGAACTGTTCCTGTCTGGATGGAACTCCTCAGCACTGAAACAGGGATGTCTGGTATCCTCTTCTGAGTGGATAGCCTGAGTGCAAGAGCAGGATGCTGTTCCTGAGCCCAGGACCTGTCCGGATGGAACTCCTGAGCACTGAAACAGGGATGCCTGGTAGCACAAGGACACCGCGGACAAAAGGGCAAATGTAGGGCCACGGTGGGGTCGAGTAAAGCACAGAAGACCCTGCAGCACAAGCTGAAGGTGCCCACACTCCCTTGTGGGGACCTTCAGGCCTGCCAGGCAAGCAGACACTCACCCCTCTGGGTGGATGGCCTCAGTGCAGGAGCAGGAAACTGTTCCTGAGCCAAGGACCTTGCAGACAATAGGGCAAGTTTGGGAGAGGCAGGGTGTGTGTAACAAAGAAACCCCTGCAGCAGGAGGGGGGGCTCTGCTCTCTTCCAGGACAGGCAGCCCTGGATAGCACACACCCACCCATATGGATGGAACTCCTCAGCACTGAAACAGGGATGCCTGGTAGCACAAGGACACCGCGGACAAAAGGGCTAACGTAGGGCCACGGTGGGGTTGAGTAAAGCACAGAAGACCTTGCAGCACAAGCTGAAGATGCCCACACTCCCTTGTGGGGTCCTTCAGGACTGCCAGGCAAGCAGACACTCACCCCTCTGGGTGGATGGCCTTAGTCTAGCGGCACTATTTTTAATAGCCAGATCCTGGAAACAATCTAGGTGTCCCTCAATAGAAGAATGGATAAAGAATTTGTGGCATGTATACACTTTAGCGCACTAAAAAACAATGACATCTTGAATTTTGCATTCAAATGAATGGAAATAGAAAACACTTTACTGAGTGAGATAACCCAGACCCAAACAGAGGAATACAGTTTGTACTCACTCATAAGTAGATTCTAGTCATAAAGGACATTGAGCCTATATTTCATTATCCTAGAGAAGCTAAATAAGAAGTTGAACCCAAAGAAAAACATAGAGTTACCCTCCTGGATATTAAAAGTAGACATGATCGCTGGGAAAAAGTTGGAAGAATTGAGGTGGGTGTGGGTTAGGGGGAAGGGGAGATGGGGAGAGAGAAGGAGAGGATTGGGGAGAGCTTGGGGGAATGGGATGTTTGAGATGGAGGAAGGGTTGATATGGGTGCAGGGAAGAAGATATCTTAACTAAGGGAGCCATTTTAGGGTTGGTAAGAGAGTTGGCTTTAGAGGGGTTCCCAGGTGTCCAAGGGGATTTCCCAGCTAGATCCTTGGACAGCAGAGGAGAGCCTTAACTGGCCGTATCCTATAGCCACACTGATTAATATCTTGCATATCACCATAGAACCTTCATTTGGCCATGGATGGAGATAGAGACAGAGACCCACATTGAAGCACTGGACTGAGCTCCCAAAGCCCAGATGACGAGGAGAAGGAGGGAAAACATGAGCAAGGAAGTCAGGGCCGCCAGGGATGCTTCCACCCATGGAGATGGTGGGACTGATCTAATGAAAGCTCATTAAGCTCAGCTGAACTGGGACTGAACGAGTATGTGACCAAACCGGACTTTCTGAATGTGGCTGACAATGAGGGTGGACTGAGAAGCCAATGACAATGACACCGGGTTTTGATTCTACTGCATGTACTGGCTTTTGGGGAGCCTACTCTGTTTGGATGCACACCTGGATGGAGTCGGGAGGACCTTGGATTTCCCACAGGGCAGGGCATCCTGACTTCTGTTTGGACTAGAGAGCGATGGGGGAGGGGGATGGTGGAATAGGAGGGACATGGGAGGATGGGAGGAGGTGGAAATTATTAATAAATAAAGATAAAAAACAAAAAGGGTTGCTTTTGGAGGTTTTGCTATTGAAAGTTAATGGATTTTTAGGATGTCAATTGTATCACAGGAGAGGGGTGAAGAATAGGAAATAAAATGGAAACAATGGAAAAGTGTTCTACAATGAAGATTATGACATAGATGTGATGGGATGGTAAAATTTATACATTGAACCCCCTTGGAGCTTTTAATTCACTCAGTTTCTCAATAGGGAAATTTATATGTAATTTTTGTGTAAAAATAGCATCTAGTTTTAAATAAATATTAAAAATATCCACAAAAAATGTAGATTTACTGTGTCCTTAACCTTGCACTTCTCTGTCTCTATTTCAACTTCCAGAGGTGATGGGATGACCCAAACTCCAGCCTTCCTGCCTATCAATCTTAGAGATCAAGACTCTGTCTCTTGCAGGTCTAGTCAGAGCTTCAAAGAAAATAGTGGAATAAACTATCTGGAGTAGTACCTGCAGAAGACATGCCATTCTCCACACCTATTATCTGGGATGTTAGAGAGGTTCAGTGTTACTGGGCCAGGCACATATTGCATTTCACAATCAAGATGAGAAGAGTGGAGCCTCAGGATTTTGGAGTATATTACTGCTCCCAAGATTCACATATTCCTTGTACAATGATTCAGATCTTAACAAAAACATACTTGCTTGCAATGTTCTAGCTGCCGCATATGCTAGTTATCTGTGTGTAAGAGAGTTTCTGAGGAACTTCATACTGACTGTAGTTGAGGGACTGGTAACATGAGTACCTACCTTGGCTATACCTCAAGGGTCATGCATCTCAGTTTGCTTCATCTGCATTAACAATGAGATTGTCTCATTAGAATGGCAAACACACAATCTCTGGTGCCTGTTTTGTTTGTATTGTGTCAATCATGTTTTAAATAAATGTTGATTGGCCAGTAGCCAGGTAGGAAGTATAGGTGGCACAACCAGACAGGAAGTAGAGGCAGGGCAATGAGAACAGTAGTATTCTGGGAAGAAGGAGGCTCTTCCTGCAGTCCTGTCCAGACACTGAAAAAACAGGATATGACCTACCCGCTAAAAAAGGTACTGAGCTATGTGGCTAACTTAGATAAGAATAATGGGTTAATATAAGTTATAAGAGCTAATACAAAGCCTGAGCTAATGGGCCAATCAGTTTATAACTTATGGAGACCTCTGTGTGATTTTCTTTGGGATTTACTGGCTGTGGGAATCGGGTAGTACAGAAATCACCAACAAGCAGGCCCTCATGTTACAAATCTCAACAATCAGGAATGATGGAACCTAAGCTGAGTGAAAGCATATTCTGATCATACAGTTCTTGTCTGCCTTCATTATTCAAAATTATCATGTAAAAAAGACAAAAACCTGTAACATAATCCTTTGTTAAACCCTCTCCTTTACTATGTGAGTACTTAAAAATTTGTATTTTATACTTTTAATATAAATTCAATTTTATTAATACAGTGTATATTCTACTCCTCTTCGCTTTCTCTTTCTGTAAAGAATGTTCATTGACCGACTACCTAATTTCAGAGTATATATTAATTTTACTCATGAAGTTTTTATCTTCTGATGAGCAAATAATTCTTTTTTATCTTTGTCTATCTGTTACTATTTTGACTCTAGATTTGATCACAAATTACATTCACATTTATGTATGAGTAGGAACATATGCATACTAATATTTTCCCAATTTGGAATATTTTTCTTACACTGTTTATGTTTGGATTGGTGTTTTTATGTATGGAAATGATTTTATTTTTTTTAAATTAAATTATATTTATAAAAAACTATTGTATAAACTTGGTGAATCTTATTAAAACCTATTTTCAAATTGGTTAAATCACCTTTCTTTTTTTTTTGAGACAAGGCATCTCTTTGTTGCTTTGTAGCCTGTCCTAGTACTTTCTCTATAAACCAGGTTGACTTTGAAATCACAGCAATCCATCTTTCTGCTTCTCTAATCCCTCCTGAGTGAAGGGATTAAAAGGCATGTACCAATACCACCTGGTTAAATTACTTTTTTGTTTTATTTTTAGAGGGTGCTTCTTCTTTTATTTTTATGAAAGAATTCTGGTAATTGTATTATTTGGTGAGCAGGCAATTTTTTTAACTCTTATTTCTTGTTAACTTTGGCTATATTGTCCAATTATCTCTTACCTGTTATTTTGTTACTAAGACATCAGTGTCAGTCTGAAAGATTCCATTCAATGTAACAGCATTTTGTCTCTATATCTTTTTCTTTTCATGCTTTATTTACTTTGTACCTGGGACTTGATCTTTGGTGGTGTGGGAGGTCCTTCTGTCTATGTGTTGCTTTTATTGGTTAATGAATAAAGAAACTGGCTTGACCTATAGCAAGGTAGAATTTCATTAGGCAGGGAAAACTAAGCTGAATGCTGGGAGAAAGGAGGCAGAATCAGGAAAAAGTCAGGGAGCTGCTGCTGGAAATGGACATGCTGAATTTTGCTGGTCGGCCATGACCTTGTGGTCATGCACAGATTAATGGAGATAGGTTAAATTACAATGTAAGAGTTAGCCAACATGAAGCTAGAGCTAATGGGTCAAGCAGTGATTTAAATAATATAGTTTCTGTGTGATTATTCTGAGACTGAACAGCCAGGAACCAACACATGGCTTTATTACAACACTTTGAGACCATTGTTTTGCATTAAATTTATTTGAGAGCCTTTGAGCTTCCAGTACCTGGATGTTTGATAGATCTTCATTTACTATGATTTCTGTATGTTTAACTTTTCTCCTCTTTCCATAAAGTCCATATTTTTGTTATTTCAATGGCTTACCATATATTGCCTATGTTGTTCATTTTTTAATATTTTTTATTTTAATGTATTATATACTTTGGGAACTTAAAAATGATTATTTTGTATTTATATTTTAACTCCCAATTACTCTATTTCCTCTAATACTGAAAATCGTATTCCTCAAATACCTTCCCAGCTGTATTTTTTTGACTCAGTGAGTTAGTTTTCTTTATTTATGTGAACATGAGTTGGGTCTTATATAGTAGAACATAGTAGCTTATAAATGTATAATGGTTATAATGGATACATACAGAAGAGAATGGCAGAGTCTTTCCTAAAAGCCATTAACTTCTAAAATTCTCTAAGTAAAGAGTAGGAACTAATCAGAATTTGTTCCATTCATAGTAAAATATTGATGGATCCGACAAGGGACAAGTAACCACAGCAATGAATTCAAGAGTACAATTATCATGTCTAGAATCCACTGCTTCACAGATTTCCTTGATTTCCTTCTGTCCTTACATTCTTTCTGCATCCTTTTTGAGATGTCCCTTGAGTGTGAACATACCATAGTTATTCTTAACACTTAGAAAACTTCTGAGTCTCTACATTAAATACTAACCACTACATAAAAAACTTTCTTTGGTGAAGGTTGACACCATTACTAATTTATAGGTATAAACATAACAAATAAAAAAACAATTTCAAAGTATGACTTTAAGAAAAATATCTGCTGTAAGTTACCTCATAGGACATATATCTTCCTCAGCCATGGCTCATCTGGATTTACAATAGCAGACACTCATTCTCTGCCAGAAGGTGGGTCAAAGATCTAAACAGAAATTTCTCATTTAGCCCCATGATTGGGATTATTCTACCAGTTAGCATCCTGCTAAACAGATGGCCATTATTTTAGATAATGAAATCCACATCTTAGGAAGACTTTTGATAACCTTTTACTCCATCAGGACTTTTCAGAACAACTACCAGAACAGAAAAAGCTGTCTAGCGTGGATGAAACTTTTACCTCAATTCCACCATTTCTGTATTTTCTGCAACAGAATGTATGGTGTGTTTATCAATAGTATTTATGAAATAATTCTGGTGAGCAAGTAAGAAAATTGACAATACCTGTATTGTCTTGTGTCTTTGGGCCTCACTTATAAAGAGAGTTCCTCTATATGACACTAGTATATTTATTTTATAACATTAGTGAGGAGGCGAGCAGGGCTGCATTCCTGTTGACTGACTTCCGGCTGCCTGGCTAGCTTATGCCCCGAAATAACAACACACAAATTGTATTCTTTTAAACACCACCTGGCCTATTAGTTTCAGTCTCTTATTGGCTAATTCTCACATCTTGATTAACCCATTTCTAATCTGTGTAGCACCACAAGGTGGTAGCTTACCAGGAAAGATTCAGCATGTCTGACCTAGAGGCTGGCTCCATGGTGTCTGCACAGAGAGAAGAGGCCTGGCGATTGCTTCACTTCCCTCTTCCTCCCAGCATTCTGTTTTGTCTACTCCACCCACCTAAGGGCCGGCCTATCAAATTGCCAACCAGTTTCTTTATTAACCAATGAAAGTAACACATAGATGACCCTCCCCTATCATGTAACCTGGGATTTCTAGAGGAACACTGTTGTGGAATATTATTTTAGTTATCTAAAGATGCGTTATATTTGTTTATGTTGTGTAGTATCACTTTAATGGTATAAAGTGCTTAGTGCACACACACCTGATAATGTGAGTTTAGTCTCCAGAGAGTGAAGAAAGAGTCTTGCAAAACTTTTCCATATGTGCTTTGTAAAACTTGCACTTACCATTCATACATATCATAGACATGAAGAAGTATGAAGAGACAGAAGGCGAAGAGGAGAAATTATTACTACTAGTGCTGCTACTATAACTACCAATACTCCTAGCAATAGTAGCAGTGGTAAATTTGTAGTTGTAGTAGTAATTATGAAAAAAATAAGATTTAAAAATTAACAGATTTTTTATATTGGGTGAAACAAAGTGGGCTTATAACCAGGAATGTCTGTTTTCACAGTGGAGAACCGGAGAATATAGTAGCTGCTTAGTATTTGGAACAGTATACCTTAGTAGTCTTCAGATGATAATGAATTCTATAATGTTTCCTAAAAATGAAATCATCTTTAAATCACTTTGGAGATACAAAGATTCAGGATTCTGATGTCAGTAAAATATGACTACACCAGTGGCAAAATCAGAGACATCATCAGGCTAAATAAACTTAGCATTAAGACAAGAAAAATTTAGATAGATGAATAACTCCCAAACCAGATATAAGTGCCAATCAGGACAGCAATCAACAGATTTTGCACAAACTTCATTATGTCTGGAACACCAGGAGAAGGTGACTCTGATGTATAGGGTGAGTTTTTCTACCTCAGATAACCAAATAAAGAGAATCCCTAACAATCATGCATAGATATTTACCTTATTTGTCATAATCTCACAGATATAGAGATATGTACCTCATTGCATACTGCAGATCCTGCCAAGGTAACAGTCATTAGTAACACCACCAGTGCAGGTAGAATTCTGAATGTGAGTCCAATCAGAAAAATTTAGTGGCTTCATGATAGCAGAATCAGGGATCCATTACTAAACCTATGACAACCTAGGCATACTACCTTAAATCTGGTTTGCTTGGCTATTTCAGAGGCAGTGAGTATGGGGCAGATTTAACTCTCCTTATTAGAAGCCAAAAGATTTCTAAAAAAATCACTGTATAGAGCCACCACTCTGGTGATCCCCTTGAGGGAAAAAAATCTCTTACCCAGGTAATGGATAAGGACTAGGTAACAGCTTCTTCTTCTGTTCAACCTCAGTTTTCCCTCTTTATGACATATTCTTGGTTCTGAATATTTTATGACTAACTGACTATGTGTTAAGTTAGTACTAAGAAACAGTACCAGTCCAATACTTCTGCATTTTTATTAAGCAATACATTAGAAAGACCCACAAATCTCAAGGACAAATTTGTATTATACAGAAGGCTTGTTAGAGTTTTTATTTATTTTTTTATTTATTAAAGCTTTCTGGCTCTTCCCTGCCACTGCCTCCCATTTCCCCCCCTCCTCCAATCAAGTCCCCCTCCCACATCAGCCCAAAGAGCAATCAGGGTTCCCTGCTCTGTGGGAAGTCCAAGGACCACCCACCTCTATCCAGGTCTAGTAAGGTGAGCATCCAAACTGCCTAGTCTCCCACCAAGCTTCTTAAAAAGTGTTTTCAAATTTTTTTATAAGGCACCTATGCTCACCTTTGTACCATGAACACACACATTCTTAGGAATAACACAAAAACAAAACTATATATTACTTAATTGATTATAAGGGTCATTAGCAAAGGAAATTGAATGTTTCTGGAATTCCTTTCATATTTGCGCATATTATTAAAAGTGGCCTGGTAAGATTTCAGATACCCTGCAAAATAGTTATTTGCTTGTTATAGGATTTACCTGAAAACCTCCTATTACCATTCATTAAAAATCTGTGATACTGGGGCTATTATATTAGAAGGCAGAACAATCTTACAAACTTCAAAGATCACAGATACAACTGGTAAAAATTAGAATAAATAGAGAGGAATGATTACTTTTAATCTACAAAAAGCTGCTCTTTGGTATTCTTGATGGGGAGTGTGTCATGTATCTTTAAGAAACTGTTTTATGACTAAGTGTTTTGGTTCAGGCATACTCTGATCATTCACATGTTTTTAAAGGACCCCAAATATTTCCTGGCTCCAGTGCAAGGCTACTGAAGAAGGAATATTCTACTTTGCCTGCTGATAAAAAAAAGTAGATGGCTAAAACAAAAATATAGGTTTGAGATACATAGTGTTTGAATATTTGTGTTAGAAAAATGTGCAACGTTTTCTTCATATTAGCTTGTTTTCAGACTGAGATGCACATGCAGACAGAGAGGCTGCTGCTTCAATCAGGATGATGTCTCCATTTGGTGCTCAATAGTGAAAAGTGAATATATCATTTGTAATACTCAGCAGAACTATATACTGCTTTATATTGTTAAGTCTATCATCACTAGTAAATCCTTCATGCTGAGGAATTGTGGGACATAGTAGTACAGAAGTGTTCAAATATGGAGGATCTCAAATGAGACAAAGGTACAACTAATATAGTCTGATTGGGAATGAAAATACCTCAATCTTCAGATGGAGTGAAAACTCTATAAATGTAGTTGACATCAAAATTTTATATGTATATTCCTTGTGTACTTTAGTAAAAAATGGTCAAGGATGTTAAGTCTTTTTAATTCATAAAATATGATCCACATTAAAAAAAATGCCCTTAAATGTAATGAAACGATCACAGAAAACTAGCACAATAACTTCAATGAGGATATATAATTCTTTCTAACTAATAAGAACTACTTCAATGAGTTAAAGTAGTCCCTTTTCTGGTGTATATTTTGTAACAGCAGAATATTCCTCTATACAACTCACATTGTATCTTTGATATAAAATATTCAAAATCAATGTTACAATAGTATGATTTTTCAAGTATCGTCCAAATGTTATTTATTTTTTTTAAATATATTCTCTGTTTGTAGATGTGTGGTCTGACCTCAAGCATCTGGGGAAACAGGAGTTGTGTTCAGTTACTGAGATTAGTAATTCTTGCAGCTGTGCCCAGTTCTAACTGGCTTGCAATGATTTGCATGAATTCACTGAAAAGCCTTGAGGATTTCTTCATATAACAGTAACATCCTGAGCACTTGTCATTGCAATCAGAACTCAGCATGGACATGAAGGCCCCTGTTCAGCTCCTTGGAATCCTGTTGCTCTCACTCCCAGGTAACAAGGGAATAAAATGGGAATTTAACTCTTACACAGTGATTATTTTTGACTGGCAATTGGTGGAGGTCTTCTTTTATTACATTTAACTATATGGGAATTTCTTATGTTTCCATTACTAGGTACCATATGTGACATACAGATGACCCAGTCTCCATCCTCCCTGCCAGCATCTCTGGGAGACAAAATCACTATCACCTGCAGGGCCAGTCAGGGCATTGGCAATAATTTAAACTGGTACCAGCAGAAACCAGGAAAATCTCCTAAACTATTGATATATTATACAAATAACTTGGCAAATGGGATCCCATCAAGGTTCAGTGGCAGTGGATCTGGGACAGATTATTCTCTCACCATCAGCAGCCTGGAGTCTGAAGACATTGCAACTTATTACTGTCAACAGGATTATAATTATCCTCTCACAGTGATACAAGTCATAACATAAACCTCCATGGAAGCAGAAGTGAGAGGATGGGTGGTCTCAACTGCTTCTCCTCATGAGTCACACACTGAAACTGTTTCTCAGATGTCACATGAGTTTTACAAAATCCCACACAGAGATATTTATTTTTGTAGAAGAGGCTAAACAGTCCTCTCCAAACCCTAACAATCTTCCTTCCTGTTGATCTCTAGCAATACAAAGTACCAATACATTTTCTGCCTTTACAAAGGACAAAGACATTAGTTGTGAAGATTCTTAGTTGTATCTCCTTCTAGTACTTGTACATAAAAGTAGTAGCTTCTGTGGACATTCCAATCACACATTATTTAAATACAATAAATTAACTTCTAAGCACCAGCATTTAAATGACAGTAAAATATTATGAATAAAAGCTGATAATAAAAAGAATTCTTGGTTTTGTCACATAAGCTAGAGCACATGTGTCAGAGAAAGAGGAAGTTTCCTAACCATGGTTGTCTGCAGTGCCTTGAAATCACAGTCATGGGTATTAATACTCACAGCTGTCTGCAGCACTTCACTTAGGATTCTTCTATCTCTTATAGCCACTGGTCTGCTTATAAGTATCAAAAATTGAACCACCTTCATATGACTTTCAATCCCACAGTAAGAGGTGTAATTTAGATTTGTTTATATAAAATTATAGACAGTAAGGGCTACCTGAAAATGTCAGCAAGCAGTATTACTGAAGAACTGATATTCCACAGCACATTTTTAGAAACAAAACAAAACACCAACACCACAATAGTGATTCTACAATTCTGATTTTTTTTTGAAATTGTGTTTAGGTATGATATATTTCCTGTGGTTTTCTTGATGTCTCATTCATATATATGCCTATCTGTGCACATATAATACACAGAAACATAATTATGATTTTATAGAAAAGAGAACAAGTCACAAGAAATAATACCACTACCACATTTCTGGGCTTAACATTTTCTTAGGTTTGCTATCCTTGGATTTTTTCCTTAAATTCTGAACTCTATTAATAAAATTTCTAAACTATTTCAGAAATATTGTTTCAATTACATTGAGTTTAGGTCAAAACTGGAGACAATATGTATTAAAAAGTTGTTCTTGGAGCTAGAGAGGATGACCAGTGATTAAGATTTCCTGATGATCTTGAAGAGGACATGGGTTGGATTCTCAGCACTGACATGTTGACAAAGAACTATCTTCAACATCAGTTCTACTGGATTCAGCACCCTCTTTTGACCTCTGAAAGCATCACACATGCACACAATGTTCTTGCAATCATGCAAGCAAAATACACATATAAAGATACTTTTTAAAAGTGGTTCATGTTATGACACAGATAAAGTCTGTATTCACTTTTATACCAGTTAACATGCAGGGGCCATAAATAGCACTACCTTTTGTGTATGTACAGACTGTATTCTAATTACTCCTATATATTTATGTTGACCTGTCTTTTTATGGACATACTATCTTCTCAACAAATATTTTACTTCATGTTTTTAAATGCTTATTTTTAAAAGAATTGGTGTATATGTGTTATTGTTTTAGATACAAGTGGTAAGAATAAACATTTTGGTATTTTGTGTAATATGAGATAAAAATGCCCAGTATTCTTTCACTGATTATGACTATGATAATTGCCTAAACTTTATTGACAATACATAATATTAAGGTACTATGTATTAAGGTACTATGTTTGCTTCCTTAGATGTTTAATGCTCTCTAGTAGGTTCAGCCTTTAAGCAGTTTGGTGCTCTGATGGAATCCATGGCAGTGATGAGACTAAGAATTTTTCTGTCTGAATGAATTAGGGAAGAAACACTCATATATTCTCTTGATTATTATATTTTATTCATAAATCTCTTTTGACTAACAGTGTACACTGCAACATGAACAGCCATACAAGAGCATATTGATTGTTACACAAAGTATTTCCTCATACCAAGGTTTCTAACTTAAGTTTACATGTCTTATTTAATGGTAAATTGACATGCCTCCATGACTCTAGTCTTACAGTATGCATTATTTGCAATACACAATAATACAATAGCCCCACATGAGTCTGAGGTACCTTGTGACCCTGGCTGTAAGGTCAGCCAGGTAAGCAAATCATTGTTCTCTACTAGGATTTCTTCAGGGTCAAAGTACTTCTA
>JABTXL010017545.1:26910-45733 GCA_025134845.1 Neodon shergylaensis
TCTTGTACCCATTCCACCATTCTGTATCCATTCCATTTCCCTGTACCTATTCCTACATCTTGTACCCATTCCATATTCCTGTACCCATTCCATTTCCTGTACCCATTCCATTTTCCTGGACCTGTAGTGAGGAGCAGTGGGCTGCATTCTCACCTGGCTCCTGGTCGCCTGTCTAGCTTATGCCCCGAAATAACAATACACAAATTATATTCTTTTAAACACTGCTTGGCCCATTAGTTTCAGCCTCTTATTGGCTAATTCTCACATCTTGCTTTAATCCATATTTATTAATCTGTGTAGCACCATGAGGTGGTGGCTTACCGGGAAGGATCTTAACCTGCGTCCATCTTGGAGAGGAGAGCTATAGTGTCTACACCACTGCCTCCTTCCTCCCAGCATTCTGTTCTGTCTTCCCCACCTACCTATGTTCTGGCCTCTCAGTCCAAGCAGTTTTCTTTATTTATCAACCAATGAAACAACAGATAGATAAAGGTCTTCCTACATCATGGACCCATTCAATATTCCTGTACCCATTCCATTTTACTGTACCCTGTTGAGGGAGCTGCGGGCCTGCTTTTCGTCCCGCCCAGCTCCCGCACGGCTAGCTTTACACCAGAAATAACAACACACAAACTGTATTCATTTAAACACTGCTTGGCCCATTAGCTCTAGCCCTTACTGGCTAATTCTGATATCCCCATCAACCCATCTCTAATAAACTGTAGCACTGGTCTTACCGGGAAAGATTCATCATGTCTGACCTAGCGGCTTGCTTCATCGTGTCTGCCCCAGAGAGGGGAAGCATAGTGTCTGAGCTCACTTCCTCTTAGTCCCAGCATTCTGTTCTGTTTACTCCACCCACCTATGTTCTAACCTATCAGGGCCAAGCAGTTTCTTTATTACTTAACCAATGAAATCAACAGATTGATATATGACACTCCCACATCAATACCCATTCCATTTCTTGTACCTGCTCCATTTTACCGTACCCATTCCATTTTGCTGTACCCATTCCAACTTCATTAACCCATTTGATTTTCCTGTACCCTTTCCATTTCCTGTACCCATTCCAACATCCTGTATCCATTCCATTTTCCTGTACCCATTTCAACTTCCTGAACCCAATCAATATTCCTGTACCCCTTCCATTTCCTGTACTCATTCCAACTTCCTGAACCCATTCCATTTTCTTCTACACCTTTGATTTTTTGTACCCATTCCAATATCCTGCTCCCAATACAATTCTTGTACCCATTTCAACATTCTGTACACATTCCATTTTCCTCTTCCCATTCCATTTTCCTATACTCATTCCAACATCCTGTAACCCTTTTATTTCCTGTACCCATTCCTATATCCTATACCCATTCCATATTCCTGTACCTATTCCATTTCCATATTCATGTACCCATTCAAACTTCCTGTACTAATTCCATTTTCCTGTATCCATTTGATTTTCTTCTACCCATTCCATTTTCATGTACCCATTTTAACTTTCTGTACTCTAGTGATGAGGTGAGCAGGCCTGTTTTTCATCCTTCCCAGCTCCTGCACGGCTAGCTTAGCCCTGGAAATAATTACACAGAAACGTTATTCATTTAAACAGTGCCTGGCCCTTTAGTTCCAGCCTCTTATTGGCTAATTCTCACATCTTGATTAACCCATTTCTAATAGTCCGTGTAGCACCATGAAGTGGTGGCTTACTGGAAAGAGTTTAACCTATGTCCATCTCAGTCTGGAGCTTCATGACTTCTGTCTGACTCTGCTTTCTTCCTCCCAGCATTCTGTTTGGTCTACTCCGCCTATTTAAGCTACTGTCCTCTCAAAAGGTCAAGGCAGTTTCTTTATTAACCAATGATAGTAACACATAGATAGAAGACCTTCTTACTCCACTGTATCCCTTCCCTTTTCTGTACCCATTTCAACATCCAGTACCCCTTCCATTTTCCTATACCAATTCCTACATCCTATACCCATTCCATTTTCCTGTACCCATTCCACTTCCTGTACCCATTCCATTTTCTGTACCCATTCCAACTTCCTGCACCCATTCCATTTTCCTGTACCCATTCCATTTTTCTGTACATATTCAACCTTCTTGTACCAATAGACAAATCCTGTAACCACTTCCATATCCGGTTCCCATTCTAATATCCTGCACCATTTTCCACATCCTGAAACCATTCGCACATTCTTTACCAGTTCAAACTTCAGTACCCATTCCATTTCCTGTACTCCTTTCAGTTTCCTGTACCAACTCCAACTTCCTGTACCCTTTCCATTTTCTGTACCCATTCCATTTTCCTGTACCCATTTCAACCTCCTGTGCCCATCGATAAATCCCATACCCATGTCCATATCTTGTACCCATTCCAATATCCTGTACCTTTTCCACATCATGAATCCATTTCCACATCCTTTACCTGTTCTACCTTCCTGTACACATCCCATTATCCATTACCCTTTCCATTTACCTGTACCCACTCCATTTTCCTCTACTGGTTCCATTTTCTGTAAGTATTCCAACTTCCTGTATCTATTCCATTTTCTGTACCATAACATTTTTCTCTACCAATTCCATTTTCTTGTACCCATTCCAATTTCCTGTACCCACTGACAAATCTCATACCCACTTTCATATTTAGAACCCATTCCAATATTCTGTACCCTTTTCCACATCCTGAAATCTTTCTCACATCCTTTACCCATTCCAACTTCCTGTACCCCTTCCATTTCCTGTACCCGTTCCAACCTCCCATACGCATTACATTTTCTTTTCCCATTTCAATTTCTTGTTCTCATTCGAATTTCCTGTACACATTGACAAATCCGATACCCATTCCAATATCCTGTACCCTTTTCCACATCCTGAAACCATTCCCACATTCTCTACCAGTTCCAACTTCCTGTACCCATTCTATTTTCCTGTACCCATTCCATCTTCCCGTACCCATTGACAATCATATACCCATTTTCACATCCTGTACCCATTTTAATATTCTCTACCTTTTCCACATCCTGAATCCATTCCCACATTCTTTACCTGTTCCAACTTCCTGTACCCTTTCCATTTTCCTCTACCCATTCAAACTTCCTGTACCTATTCACAAATCCCTTAATCACTGACATATTTGGTACCCATGCCAATATCCTGTACCCTTTTCCACATCCTGAAATTATTCTTACATCAATTACCTGTTCCAACTTCCTGTACTCATTCCATTTTTCTGTAACCATTCCATTTCCTGTACCCATTCAATTTTCCCCTACACATTCCATTTTCCTTTACCCGTTCCAACCTCCTGTACCCATTTACAATTCTCATACCCACTTTCATATTCTGTATCTTCTCCACATCCTGAATTCATTCCCACATCCTTTATCTGTTCCAACTTCCTGTGCCCATTCCAACTTCCTATACTCATTCTATATTCCTGTACCCAGTCCATTTCCTTTACCCATTCCATTTTCCTGTATTTATTATAACTTCCTGTACCCATTTAAATATCCTGTACCTTTTCCACATACTGAATCCATTGCCACATCCTTTACCCAATCCAATTTCCTGTACCCATTCCATTTTCCTGTACCCATACCAATTTACTTTACCCATTCCATTTCCTGTACCCATTTCTTTTTCCTCTACCCATTCCATTTTCCTTTACCCTTTCCATTTTCCTGTAAATATTCTAACTCTCTGTACCCATTGACAAATCCCATACCCATTCCCACATCCTGTATCCATACCTATATCCTGTATCTTTTTCCACATCCTGAAACCATTCCTACATCCTTTACTCATTCCAACTTCCTGTACCCAGTCCAATGCCCCTACCCATTTCTATATCCTGTACTCCTTCTCTCTTCCCTTACTCATTCCAAAATTCTGTACCAATTCTCATGTCCTGTACTGATGCCCTCATTATGTACCCATTTGAATATCATATCCCTATTCTAAAACCCCATCACTCGTTTTCACTTTCTCTACCCATTTCACATCCTATACTCATTCCCACATCCTTTACCTATTTCTACATCCTGTTCCCATTCCCACATGCAATACTCATTCCAACATCCTCTAAGCATTCCCACATCCTGTACTAATTCTATTATCCTATACCCATTCCAACGTCCTGTACCCATTCCCAAATCCGTTCCCCATTCCCACATCCTATACCCATTTCAACTTTCTGTACCCATTACTATGTCCTGTGCCCAATCCCATATCTTGAACACATTCCCAGATCCTACCAATTCCAACAACCTGTACGAATCCTCACATCACATACCCATGAACACATCCTTTACCCACTGAGAAATTCTGTACCCATTCCCACAACCTGAACCCATTCTTACATCCTGTAGCTATTTTAACATCCTGTACTCTTTCCCACATCCTGTAACCATTCCCAAATCCTTACTCATTCCAACTTCCTGTACCTATTCCATTGTCTTTTACACTTGCCCACTCCTGTACCCATTACAACGCCCCAAACCCATTTCCACATCATGTATCCATTCCAACTTTCTTTACCCCTCCCAACTTCCTGTACCCACATCATTTTCTATACCCATGTTGCATTGTGCTGCTTATTTGCCTCTGCTGCCCAGAACCAAAATAATTACACAGAAACTGTATTAATTAAATCACTGCTTGGCCTATTAGCTCTAGCTTCTTATTGGCTAACTCTTACAAATTAACTCAACCCATTTCTATTAATCTGTATATCACCTCGAGGTCATAGCCTACCATCAAATTTCA
Organism: Neodon shergylaensis; assembly: GCA_025134845.1. NCBI lineage: Eukaryota > Metazoa > Chordata > Mammalia > Rodentia > Cricetidae > Neodon > Neodon shergylaensis. Next base: position 31,673 of record JABTXL010017545.1, read on the forward strand.
GCACATTTATCTTTGTTGTGGCTCCATGGAGTCTCTATGACTCTGTCCTTCTTTTTCCCAACAGTCACTCTAGCTTTTCCTGCCATGTTCTGTTTTGCCCTTGCCATATACTCAAAGCAGTGCTTTATTCATTAACCAATAAAAGCAACACATAGATAGAAGCATCTCCCACACGATTTCCCCTTTTCTGTTTAAACAAGAAAGAAGGCTTTAACTGACCAGTCTCAGGACACTGGCAGAGGATTAAGCTAGTGATCTAGTCAAGAGACAGTGAACTCCACTAGAACAGGTACAGGGAGCAACTGCTGAGAGAGTGAGCCAGAGCCAGAGACCTCTGAGGGTCTGGATGTGAATCTGGGACCTTCAAGGGAGTAGACATAAGCCAGGATCCCTGTGGGTCTGTGTGTGAGTCTAGAATCTCTGAGCACCCATCCCAGAGCCTTCATCACAAGCTGCCTGTCATGACATAGTCTTGCCCATGGCTGCTTCAAACAGGCCTGGTCTAGAGATGTGAGGCCAGAACCAAGGCTCTAGAGAGTTGGTGCCCATCTCACTTCCTGTGACATGGGCAGCAGCACTTGGTACAAAGCCATGGCTGTCCCACTCCAGTGTTAGTCAGGGTTCTACTGCTGCAGTGAAACACCATAACCCTAGGTTGGAGTGTAGTAGTCAGGGGCCATTCTGTAGTAGTACGGGGCAGCTGGGCTGCGTCCCCAGCACCCGGCCGCCCGCATGGCTAGCTTAATGCCCGAAATAATTACACGGAAAACTGTATTCTTTTAAATACTGCCTGGCCCATTATCTGTAGCCTCTTATTGGCTAGCTCCTACATATCGATCTAACCCATTTCTAGTATCCCTGTAACATCACGAGGTGCGCTTACCAGGGAAGATCTTAACCTGCGTCTGGCTGGAATGGGAGCATCATGGCGACTCCTCGCCTTAGCTTCTTTCTCCCAGAACCCTGTTCTGTTTTTTCCGCCTACCTAAGGGTTGGCCTATCAAATGGGCCTAGGCAGTTTCTTTATTAGTTAACCAATGAAAGCAACAGATAAGATACAAGACCCACCTCCATCATTTCCTCTTTTTCTGTTTAAACAAAAAAGAAAGGCTTTAACTTTAACAGTAAAATTACATATAACAAAACAGTTATCAAGTAAGAATTACAGTTACAATATTTATATCTATTTTATCTCTTATCATAACTAAGGAAAACTATAACTATTACTAACCATTCTTCAACTCCATCAAAGACTCCAGAAGGAAATAATATTACTTAAGCAAACGAGAAGTCCAAAACTCTAGAAATGACAGAGACATCTCATTGCCTGGACAGTCACCCAAAGTTCCTCTGTACCGTTGGGGCATCCATCTTCAGCCTACAGGCCCATGGTATCCAGAGACATTTCCATGAAGCAGGAAATTTCAAAGGCAGTTCAGTCACTGTCTGCTGTGTCCTGCAGAATGTCTTGCAGACTCTTTCATGAATCAGGAACCCCGAAAGATCATCTCACCTTTAGGCAAGTTCAGCAGTCCTCTCTCTGTGGGTTCTCTGTGTCCAGTTTATGCAACAGTCCAGGCAAGAGCAGTTTCTCGCCCCAAATGGCTATCAAACTCCATAAGGATCCTCTTCGATGCCCATCTTCCTCTCGAAGTAGATTGGTGCTGCCAGGAGCAGACGTGTCTCATAGTCATAAAAAGCCCTAAGTTATTAAAACATTTAAATGCCATATTCTGCAGTCTTTGAAAGATATGAAGAATGCCTATCTTACTGAAATATATCTCTATATATCTAGAAAATCTAACTAACATGACTACAAGCTTGACTATTAGCCATTAACAACCTATATTTCCTAATTATACATTACATTTTAAAATGAACCACGCAATCACAATATCTTGATCAAGATCAGAAATACATATACATATAACAAAATTGACCTTAAAATCCATACCAATGCAAATTATTCATATCTATATCATATCCCCCTTTAAATGTAAAAGAGCATTTATAAACAGTATTTGGGAACATGGGCGCAGTTTTTTCTCTCCAAACTGCTTCCTGCTGAATGGGGGCGTTGTTAATTAGGTCTTTCATGGGGTAACCTGTGTGCCAGGTTCATCTCAGTTGGCAGTTGAGTGAAGTAAATTTTTTGAAGATGTTCACAGCAACCTTTCAGGAGGGCGAGGTCTATCATACCAAATCGGAATAGATGCAATCCACAGGGTCACATCCTCTGTGAAAACAAAAGAAGACCCTCTCCAAAGCATCATATCCTTAGACCAAAATTCTGAAATCGTAATACCCTTAGATCCATTCTGGTTTAGCTTGGCAGCCCATGTAATGAAATGTCTCTCTGTAGTTAGCTCCTTCATAGTTAAAAAATTTAAAGAAAACAGAATAATACAAAGAATCCAGACTCTCTGTGAATTTTCCATTTTTACGTGGCTTATTTTTCTTGATTTTTTTTAATCTATAATTATCTGTACTCTGTCTCTTTAAAGAGTCCACATTGGCGCCAAGCAAGCCTTAGAGCTTTATTTCAAATGCTCTATTTAAAAGCTCTGTCTCCCGCCGGAGCCAGACAGAGATCGCAATGGCGGCACAGCCCAGAAAGCCGGCATTTTAAAACAGCCAGTTTTTTCCTGCTGCCGAGTTAGGACAATTTCTTTGCGGCAAGCAACCCAGTAACAGCAAAAAGCTGTCTTAAATTTTCTCTTTATCCTTTTTAAGCCCTCTCAGGTTTTACGTGGAGTTCATTAGCACGTTGGGTGCCACTCTGTAGTAATCAGGGGCCATTCTGTAGTAGTACGGGGCAGCTGGGCTGCGTCCCCAGCACCCGGCCGCCCGCATGGCTAGCTTAATGCCCGAAATAATTACACGGAAAACTGTATTCTTTTAAATACTGCCTGGCCCATTATCTGTAGCCTCTTATTGGCTAGCTCCTACATATCGATCTAACCCATTTCTAGTATCCCTGTAACATCACGAGGTGCGCTTACCAGGGAAGATCTTAACCTGCGTCTGGCTGGAATGGGAGCATCATGGCGACTCCTCGCCTTAGCTTCTTTCTCCCAGAACCCTGTTCTGTTTTTTCCGCCTACCTAAGGGTTGGCCTATCAAATGGGCCTAGGCAGTTTCTTTATTAGTTAACCAATGAAAGCAACAGATAAGATACAAGACCCACCTCCATCATTGGAGTGGGCCTGAGATAGCGCTCACAGGAGCAAGAGCAGATCCAGACCAGGGACATTTATGGACCAGACTGAGCCAGCGACCTGGGCCAGAGCAGACCTCAGACAACGAACTCCACAGGAACAGGTACAGGGGAGCAACCACTGAGTGAGTGAGCCAGAGCTAGAGACCGCTGAGGGTCTCAACATGAAGCTGGTACCTTCAAGGGAGTAGACCTAAGCTAGAACCCTTACAGGTCTGGATGTGAGTCTGGGATCTCCAAGGAACTAGGCCTGAGCCAGGACCTCTGCAGGTCTTGATTGTGAATCTGGGACCTCCAAGGGAGTAGAGAAGAACTAGAGATCTCTGTGGGGCCAGGCATGAGTCTGGGACCTCAGAGGGAGTAGGTCTGAGCCAGGACCTCTGTGGGTCTGGACATTGGTCTGGGACATCAAAGGGAATAGGCAGGAACCTGGAACCTCTACAGGTATAAGCATGAATCTTGGAACTCTGAGGGAGTAACCCTGAGCCAGGTCACCTGCATTTCTTGGCACACTCAAGCCTGGGAAGTCCAAGGCAGTAGACCAGAGACAGAGACTTTTGCAGGACCAACTCCAAGTCAGGGACCTCTGCAGGAGTGGATCCAGACAAGAATTTACAGAAACAGGTCAAAACAAATAACATAGGCCATAGGAGGCCTGAGGCAAGGAACTCGATCTTGGGCCAGAGAAGAATTGAAACAACAAATTCCACAGGACTGAGACTGAACCAGATACCTAGGATGGAGTGGGCCTGAGGAAGCAAGCTCCATAGGAACAGAAGCCAGGAGCCAATCCAGTTCCAGGACACTGGAAAAACAGGACTGAGCCAGCACCAAGAAATGGGCCAGAGCCAGACACCACTGGGGGTCTGACCTGGATCTGAGACATTTAAGGGAGTAGAACTAAGCCAGAACCCTGTGGGTCTGGGCATGAGCCTAGGACCCCCAAGGAACTAGGCCTGAGCCAGGACCTCTGCCAGTCTGAGATTTAATCTGGGTTCTCTGCACTTCAGGGTGCACCTGAGCCTGGGAACTCCAAGAAAGTAGACCAGAGCCAGAAACCTTTGCAGGACCAACTCCAAGCCACGGACTTCTGCAGGAGAGAATCCACACCAGGATTTACAAAAACAGATCAAAGCCAGAAACCTAGGCTTAAGTAGGCTTAAGACAGCAAACTCCAAGGGAGCAGAGCAAAGCACAGGAGCACGAAGATATCTCCAGGAGCATGAATGACCAATGAGGTAACTAGAATTGTGGCACTGACTGTACCATGAGGAACAATTATCTGAACTTTGGATTCACTGGCACCTAGAAGATTGATCAACAGAATCTCAGACAGACCCGACCATACCATTGTATGAAAAGATGAGTAGAAAAGGTAAGATCACATGTTACACCACAAAGAGCAACACAATACCAGTAAAACCTAAAGACCCTACGAAAGTAAGACCTAAACAACCAAATATGGATGTACCAGAAGAAAATGAGCAAAAAAACCCCTCAAGAGAATATTTGAAATTCTTAAAGATGAAATGAGAAATCACCTTAAAGAAATGAAGGAAAAAAAGCAAACAAAAAATTGGAAGACATCAGCAAATCCCATTAAAAAAAAAAACAAGAAAAAGCAATAAAACATATGAAAAAAAACTACTCAAGACTTGAAAATTGAAATAGAGCCAATGCAGAAAACACAAGTTGAGAGAATTAGAGAAACAGGAATCATGAGAAAAAGATCAGGAACCACAAATGAAGCATGAACAGCAGAACACAAGAAATGGAAGAATCTCAAGCACTGAAGATAAAATAGAAAAAATAGACTTGTCAGTTAAAGAAAATATTAAAACTAACAAAAGCTTAACCCAAAATATCCATGAAATATGGGACATCAGGAAAAGGCCAAATCTTAGAATAATAGGTATATAAAAAGGAGACGTTCAACTCAAAAGCACAGAAAATATATTTAACAACCTAAAGAAACCATTCCCACAGAGTACTAGAAGAAAAGTCCAACCCAAGGAAGTTGGCTACACCAATAAAAACACAGAAAATTGATGTTCTCATAGCAGAAAATCGCAAAGAAGAAAAAATACACAAATTAACATCACCAACAATGAAACCTACATTAACAGGAGATACCAATAAATGGTCATTAATATCACTTAATGTAAATGTACTCAACTCATCTATAAAAAGACACAGGCTAACAGATTGGATACAAGAACAGAATCCATCCTTCTTCTGAATATGAGAAACACATATCAACCTCAAAGACAGACATCATCAAAGATTAAAGGGTTGGGAAAAAATATACCAATCAAATGGACCTAAGAAACAAGCAGGTGTAGCTCTCCTAATATCTAACAAAATAGACTTCAAGCTAAAATCAATCAAAAAGACAAAGAAGATCATTTCATATTAGTCACAGGAAAAATCCATCAGGAGGAAATCTCAATACTGAACATCAATACCCCAAATACAAGGGCACCCTCAAATGTCAAAGAAACACTTTCTAAAGTGTAAATCATACATTAAACCCCACACACTAATAATGGGAGGCTTCAACACTCCACTCTCATCACTGGATAGGTCAATCAGACAAAAATGAACAGAGAAATAAGAGAACTAACAGATGTTATGACTCAAATGGACTTAACAGACATCTATAGAATATTCCATCCAAACAGAAAAGAATATACCTTCTTCTCAGCACCTCATGGAACCTTCTCAAAAATTGACCACATGCTCGGTAACAAAACAAACCTCAACAAACAAAATAAAATAGAAGTCAACAGCAATACTAATTCCAGAAAACAAACAAACATATGGAAATTAAACAATGCTCAACTGAATCATCAATGGGTCAAGGAAGAAATAAAGGGAGAAATTAAAGACTTCCTAAAATTCAATGAAAATGACCACACAACATACCCAAATTTATGGGACACAATGAAAGCAGTGTTAAGAGGCAAGTTCATAGCGCTAAATGACTACATAAAGAAGCTGGAAAAATCCCACACTAGTGAATTAACAGAACATTTGAAAACTTTAGAACAAAAAGAAGCAAACTCACCTAAGAGAACTAGACAGCAGGAAATAATCAAATTGAGAGCTGAAATAAACAAAATAGAAACAAAGAAAGCAATACAAAGAATCAATGAGACAAAGAGTTGGTTCTTTGAGAAAATCAACAAAATAGACAAACCTTTATCCAAACTAACCAAAAGTAGAGAGAGAATATCCAAATTAACAAAATCAGAAATGAAAGGAGGGAACATAACAACAGACATGGAGGAAATACAGAGAATCATCAGGTCATATTTCAAAAACCTGTACTCCACAAAATTGGAAAACTTAAAGGAAATGGACAACTTTCTGGATAAATATCACTTACCAAAGTTAAATCAAGACCAGATAAACAAATTAAACAGACCTATAACTGCTAAAGGAATAGAAACAGTCATCAAAAGTCTCCCAACCAAAAAAAAATTACAGGACCAGATAATTTCAGTTCAGAATTCTACAACACTTTCAAAAAAGAACTAATACAAATACTCCTCAAATTATTCCACACAATAGAAACAGAAGAAACTTTGCTAAACTCTTTGTATTGGGCTACATTTGCCCTGATACCCAAACCACAGAAAGACATTACTAAGATAGAGGATTACAGAACAATCTCAGTCATGAATATTGATACAAAAATACTAAATAAAATACTAGCAAATTAAATCCAAGAACATATCAGAACGATCATCCAACATAATCAAGTCAGCTTCATCCCAGAGATACAGGGATGGTTCAACATACAAAAATCTGTCAACATAATCCATCATACAAACAAGTTGAAAAATAAAAACCACATGATCATCTCATTAGATGCTGAAAAACATTTGACAAACTACAACATCCCTTCATGATAAAGGTCTTGGGGAGAGCAGCAATATAAGGAACATACCTAAACGTAATTAAGGCAATATACAACAAGCCAACAACCAACATCAAACTAAATGAAGAGAAACTCCCAGCGGATTCCACTCTAATCAGGAACAAGACAAGGTTGTCCACTCTCTCCATATCTATTCAATATAGTTCTTGAGGACCTAGCTAGAGCAATAAGACACCAAAGGTAGATCAAGGGGATACAAATCAGAAAAGAAGTCAAACTCTCACTGTTTGGTGATGATATGATAGTTTACATAAGCAATCCCAAAAATTCTACCAAGAAACTTCTACAACTCATAAACACTTTCAGAAATGTAGCAGGATACAAGATTAACTCAAAAAAAGTCAGTTGCCCTCCTGAACACAGATGATAAAAGAGCTGGGGAAGAAATCAGAATATCAACACCCTTCCTAATATCCACTGTTGTAATATGGAGTGGTGGGGCTACGTTCCTCCACCCGGCTAGCTTTACCCCAAAATAATTACACGGACACTGTATTCTTTTAAACACTGCTTGGCCCATGATATCTAGCCTCTTCTCAGCTAACTCTCGCACCTGGACTAGCCCATTTCTAATAAGGTATGTAGCACCCCTAGGTGCGCTTACTAGGAAGATTCTAGCCTACGTCCATCCTGGGTTGGAGCTTCATCGATCGCGTCTGCCCTGAGAGGAGCTGCGTGATGTCTCTGAGAGGAGCTATGGAGTCTGTCTGAGGAGTCTTACCTCACTTCCTCTTCCTCCCAGCATTCTGTTCTGTTTACTCCTTCCACCTATGTTTTAACCTATCAGGGCCAAGCAGTTTCTTTATTGCTTAACCAATGAAATCAACAGATTGATATATGACACTCCCACATCACTTCCCCTTTTTCTGTTTAAACAAAAAGGAAAGGCTTTAACTTTAACATAGCAAAATTACATATAACAAAACAGTTATCAAGTAGAAATTATAATAATCTTTATCATAACTAAGGAAAAGTATAACTATAACTAACTATTCTTAACTCCATCAAAGACTCCAAAAAGATACAATATTACCTAAGCAAACAAGAAATAAGCAACTTTCAAACTCTAGAAATGACAGAGACATCTCGCTGCCTGGACAGTCACCCAAAGTTCCTCTGTACCGTTGGGGCATCCATCTTCACCTACAGGCCCATGGTATCCAGCAGACATTTCCATGAAGCAGGAAAATTCAAAGTCAGTTCAGTCACTATCTGTTGTGTCCTGCAGAATGTCTTGCAGACTCCTTCATGAATCAGGAACTCCGAAAGATCATCTCACCATTAGGCAAGTTCAGTAGTCCTCTCTCTGTGGGTTTTCTGTGTCCAGTTTATGCAATAGTCCAGGCAAGAGCAGTTTTCTTGCCCAAATGGCTATCAAATTCCATAAGGATCCTCTTCAATGCCCATCTTCTTCTTGAAGTAGATTGGTGCTGCCAGGAGCAGACATGCCTCATTGTCATGAAAAACCCTAAGTTATTAAAACATTTAAAATGCCATATTCTATAATCTTTGAAAGATATGAAGAATGCCTATCTAAAATATATCTATGTACATCTAGAAAATCTTAACTAACATGACTACAAGCTTGACTATTATTGATTATCCATTAACAACCTATATACATTACATTTTTAAGTGAACTACACAGTCACAATACCTTAATAAAGATCAGAAATACATATACATATAACAAAATTGACCTTAAATCTCTATCAATAAAGCAAAATCTATACTAATGCAAATTATTCATATCTATATCATATCCCCCTTTAAATGTAAAAGAACATTTATAAACCATATTTGGGAACATGGGCACAGTTTTTTCTCTCCAAACTGCTTCCTGCTGAATGGGGGCATCATTAATTAGGTCTTTCATGGTATAACCTATGTGCTAGTTTCATCTCAGTTGGCAGTTGAGCAAAGCAATTTTCTGAAGATGTTTACAGCAACCCTTCAGGAGGGCGTGGTCCATCATACCATATTCGGATAGAAGAAATCCACAGACTCTCACCCTCTGTGAAAACAAAATAAGAAATTCCTTTCCAAAGTATCATGTCCTTAGATCCAAATTTCAAAGTCAAGGCATTTTCAAAATATCTATGTTGAATTAGTTCAGCAGCATTTATAAACAAATATCTTTTAGCAGCTGTTTCTCCTTCCTAAGCATTCAAACAATTCAAAGAGAGCATAATAGCATACAGTACCAAAATTCTCTGTATATTTTCCATCTTTGTGCGCTTTATTTTAACCTCTATTTTGTTTATTTTTACTTTTATTTTATATTCTCTGTATCTTTGTCCTGGAATAACTCTGTAGACCAGGCTGTCCTTGAACTCTCAGAGCTCCGCCTGTCTCTGCCTCCCAGGCATTGGGATTAAAGGTGTATGCTACTACACCTTGAACTCACAGAGATCTGTTTGTCTCTGCCTTCTAGGCACTGGGATTAAAGGCGTGTGCTACCACACCTTGAAGTCACAGAGGTCAATCTCCCTCTGCCTCCCATGTGTTGGGATTAAAGGTGTGTACTACCACATCCAACTACTCTCTTTCTTCCTTATTTTTTTTTACTTTAAGAACTTTAACGTTTAGCATGCATATATTTTTAACACACTGTAAATCATTTAAATGTTTTCTTTGACTTTGAATCTTTCTTTTACTGTATATGTCTCTTTTTTGACCACATGAGCATATAATTTACCAAGCAATATCAGTAGGACTAAAGCCGTGGCTTTGACAGCTAGATCCAGTCCATTCCTTAGCTTTCTAGCCTCATGGCTGAGGTACTGGCTGTAGCCATGTTTACTGCCACAACTCTATGGCATTTCAAGGTCCCTGCCAGCAAGCGAGCTTCAGCAGCCTGTGCTTGCAAACCGCATGAACCGCCTGCATAAAAGAGTCAGAGTTTGCCCTGGCAGGACAGCCAAGAAAGCCAGCATTTTAAAACAGCATAACTTTTTTCCTGCTACAGCTGAAAACCGAAAAGCATGCGTTCAGCTTTTTGTCAACACTGTTTAAGTGTTTCGTGGCAGGACCTCTTAATGAGCCGCAGGGTTTTGCAGCTAAAGCTGAGTCAGGAAGCCTCTCTTAGAGGAGAGTGCTTGCTTGCTTCTAGCAAGCAGAGCAGACCCGAGAAATCGCTGCTACCAAGAAAACATGCTTTACTCTTTCCCAAGCTTTCTCAGGCTTTCAGTGGATTCAGTTGTCCAGACGTCTGGGCGCCATTCTGTTGTAATATGGAGCGGTGGGGCTACATTCCTCCACCCGGCTAGCTTTACCCCAAAATAATTACATGGACACTGTATTCTTTTAAACACTGCTTGGCCCATGATATCTAGCCTCTTCTCAGCTAACTCTCGCACCTGGACTAGCCCATTTCTAATAAGGTATGTAGCACCCCTAGGTGCGCTTACCAGGAAGATTCTAGCCTACGTCCATCCTGGGTCGGAGCTTCATCGATCGTGTCTGCCCTGAGAGGAGCTGCATGATGTCTCTGAGAGGAGCTATGGAGTCTGTCTGAGGAGTCTTACCTCACTTCCTCTTCCTCCCAGCATTCTGTTCTGTTTACTCCTCCCACCTATGTTTTAACCTATCAGGGCCAAGCAGTTTCTTTATTGCTTAACCAATGAAATCAACAGATTGATATATGACACTCCCACATCAAATAAAAGGGCTGGGAAAGAAATCAGAATATCAACACCCTTCCTAATAGCCACAAATAGCATAAAATATCTCAGAGTAACTCTAAGCAAACAAGTGGAAGACTTGTATGACAAGAACTTTAAATCTTTAAAGAAAGGGAAATTTTTTTCAACAACAAAAATAAATAAGTAAGTAAGTAAATAAATAAATAAATAAATAAATAAATAAGAAATTGAAGACACTAGAAAGTAGAAAGATACCACATACTCTTGGGTAAGCAGAATGAACATAGTAAAAATGGCAATCTTACCAAAAGCAATCTACAGATTCAATGCAATGACCATCAAAATCCTAGCAAAATACTTCACAGACCTCAAAAGAATGGTACTCAACTTCATATGGAAAAGCAAAAACCCAGGATAGCCAAAACAATCCTGTACAATAAAAGAACTTCTTGAGGCATCAGAATCCCTGACTTCAAACTCTACTACAGAGCTACAGTATTGAAAACAGCTTGGTATTGGCATGAGAACAGACAGGAGGACCAATGGAGCTGAATAGAAGACCCGGCTATCAATCCAACATCTTCAAACACCTGATCTTTGATAATATATCAAATGGAAAAAATGAAAGCATATTTAAGAAATGGTGGTGGCATGACTGGATATCAACATGTAGAAGAATGAAAATAGACCCTATCACAATGCACAAAACTCTAGTCCAAATGGATCAGAGACCTCAACATAAAGCCAGCCACACTGAACCTCATAGAAGAGAAAGTGGGAAGTACACTTGAATGTTTTGGCACAGGGAACCACTTCCTAACTATAACCCCAGCAGCACAGACACTGGGAGAAACAATTAATAAATGGGACCGCTTGAAACTGAAAAGCTTCTATAAAACAAAGGGCGTGGTCAACAAGACAAAACGACATCCTACAGAATGGGAAAAGATCTTCACTAACCCCACATCAGACAGAGGTCTGATCTCCAAAATATACAAAGAACTCAAGAAATTGGACACCAAAAGAACACATAATTCAATTTAAAAAAATGGAGTACAGACCTAAACAGAGAACTCTCAACAGAGGAATATAAAATGGCTGAAAGACACTTAAGGAAATGCTCATCATCCTTAGTCATCAGAGAAATGCAAATCAAAACAAATCTGAGATTCCATCTTACACCTGTAAGAATGGTCAAGATCTTGGGGGTGGGGTGGGATGGGGGTAAGGGGAGATGGGGAGAGAAAAATGAGAAGGGGAGGATGGGGGGAACTTGGGGAAACAGGATGATTGGGATAAAGGAAGGTTGGATAGGGGAGCAGGGAAGCACAAATCTTAGTTAAGGGAGCCCCCTTAGGGTTGGCAAGAGACTTGAACCTAGAATGGCTCCCAGGAGCCCAAGGCGATGTCCCCAGTTAGTTCCTTGGGCAGCTGAGGATAGGGAACCTGAAATGACCCTATCCTATAGCAATACTGATGAATATCTTGCATATCACCATAGAACCTTCATCTGGCGATGGATGGAGATAGTCACAGAGACCCACACTGGAGCACCGGACTGGGCTCCCAAGTTCCCAATGAGGAGCAGAAGGAGGGAGAACATGAGCAAGCAAGTCAGTACCACGAGGGGTGCACCCACACACTGAGACAATGGGGCTGATCTATTGGGAGTTCACCAAGGCCAGCTGGACTGTGACTGAAAAAGCATGGGATAAAACCGGACTCTCTGAATATGGCGAACAATGAGGGCTGATGAGAAGCTAAGGACAATGGCCCTGGGTTTTGATCCTACTTCATGTTCTGGCTTTGTGGGAGCCTAGCCAGTTTGGATGTTCACCTTCCTAGACATGTACGGAGGGGGGAGGACCTTGGACTTTCCACAGGGCAGGGAACCCTGACTGCTCTTTGGTCTGGAGAGGGAGGGGGAGAGGAGTGGGGGGAGGGGGATAAGGGTGGGAGGAGGGGGAGGGAAATGGGAGGCTGGGAGGAGGCGGAAACTTTTTTTTTCTTTTTCTCAATAAAAAAATAAAAAAAAAACAAAGAATGGTCAAGATCAAAAACACTAATGACAACTTATGCTGGAGAGGTGGTGGGGAAAGGAAACACTTCTGCATTGCTGGTGGGAGTGCAAACTGGTACAACCCCTTTGGATATCAGTGTGGCGATTTTTCAGAAAATTAGGAAACAACCTTCCTTAAGACCAGTTTTGGGTATATATCCAAAGGTTGCTGAATCATGCCACAAGGACATGTACTCAACTATGTTCTACCAGCTTTGTTTGTCATAGCCAGAACCTAGAAACAATCTAAATGCCCCTCAACTGAAGAATGGATAAGGAAAACATGGTAGATTTACACAATGGAGTACTACACAGCAGAAAAAAATGATTTCTTGAATTTTGTAGGAAAATGGATGGAGCTAGACAACATTATTTGAATGAGGTAACCCAGACACAGAAAGACAGTTATCACATGTACTCACTCATAGGTGGTTTATAACATAAAGTAAAGAAAGCCAGCCTACAAACCATAATTCCAGAGAATTTAGACAACAATGAGGACACTAAGAGAGACTTATATAAATATAATCTACATGGGAAGTAGAAAGTAGGAAAAGACAAGATCTCCTGAGTAAATTGGGAGCATGGGGACCTTGGGGAGGTTGGAAGGGGAGGAAAGAGACATAGAGGGCAACAGAGAAAAATGTAGAGTTCAATACAAAAATAAAAATCATATTCTATCTTAAGGAGTCTTGTTGTGGGAGGTCCTTCCACTCCTCCAGCCTATAGCTGCTGAGATGCCAGCCCATTGGGGCGTGGTCTCTCTCCCTTTAAAAAAGCGGCTACTTCCCTCCGCTCTTAACCTCATAAAGAGAACTTCTTGGATTCTTCCTAGAATTGTACGTGATGCTCCAATAACTGGAGCCTGTACGTTCTATACTGATGTGAATAAATCAGGGAAAGCAGGTTACAAGTCAGATGAATTGAGTAAGGTGAAACAAAGCCCTTATAATTCTGTCCAGAAGGCAGAATTATATGCCATTCTTATGGTGCTAAGGGATTTTAAACAACCTCTTAATATAGTTACAGATTCACAATATGCAGAAAGAGTTATCTTGCATATTGAAACCGCTGAATTTATACCAGATGACACATAGTTGACTTCATTGTTTATCCAGGTACAAGACATAATCAGGAACAGGCTCTGTCCAATGTACATAACACACATCCGGTCCCATACAGGTCTGCCTGGTCCTCT
>JABTXL010017565.1:0-11069 GCA_025134845.1 Neodon shergylaensis
CCTTTCCAGTGAGGTAGTCACATCTTGCTTGCTCTGTGTCTGGATCATGACTACAGACTGCAGAATCCTCTTCCCAGAACACAGGAGGTTTTTATACCTGACAGCTGCACGTGTCATTAAATGTAGCATCTGGAGTGTATTCAAGGCTGACTCTTAGTAAAATTTGCTGTGACTTCCCACTAATATTTAAAAGAACATCTATATATAAAAATGGATGATATATTGCTGGCTGCCAAGAATGAACGAATGTTAGATCAGGCCTATGTGGAGCTTATTAAGCTGCTTGAAAGGAGAGGGCTGCATGTAGCCCCTAAAAAGGTACAAAAGGATAAAGTTGTTAATTATTTAGGAACAAGAGTTTGTGAGAAACAGATTATCCCTCAAAAGAGAGAATTAAGGAAGGATAGTTTAAAGACACTAAATGATTTTCAAAAGCTGTTAGGTGATATAAATTGGATTAGATGTTATTTGAAGTTACCAAACTACGAGTTAAAGCCTCTGTATAGTGTTTTAAATGGAGACTCTTCTTTGGATTCTCTGAGGCAGTTGACTACTGAGGCACGAGAAGCATTAGAAAAGGTGGAAAACAGGTTACAAGACACCTTCCTACAAAGGATACAAGAGGGTCAAGATATTGCTTTATGCGTTCTTCCCTCATATTACCAGCCCACAGGACTCTTATGGCAGAATGGGCCATTGCTTTGGATCTATCCTAAGATATCTCCAGCTAAATCTCTTGAGCATTATCCTACTGCTGTAGTGACTTTAGCCCTAACCAGAATTCAGCAATGTTTACAATATTTTGGGGTTACCCCTACTACCATTATAGTGCCTTATTCCAGTCATCAAGTTAAAATCCTGTGGGCTACATAGATGATTGGGCTATCTTGAAATGTAATTCGATGAAAAAATGGATAATCATTATCCCAAGCATCCATTGTTGGGATTTTTTAAGGAGCATCCTGTGATATTTCCTAAAATAACATCTTCACAGCCTATTCCCACAGCCCCAAATTTATTTACAGATGGATCTAAGACAAGTTGTGGGATATATGGTAGACAAACAAAAACCTGTAATGCATCAATTTGAACCTGGTTCATCTCAGATTATAGAATTAAAAATTGTACTTGAAGTTTTTAAGGCTTGTCCTTTTACCTTTAATTTAATATCAGATTCTGCTTATGTGGTAAATGCCCTCAAGATTCTAGAAGTAGCTGGTCCTATCAAAAGCTCCAATGCAATCTGCATTCTGTTTCAACAATTACAGGATCTAATTTGGAAAGAAAAAAAATGTTTTTACGTTCAACATATTAGAGCCCATACAGGCCTATCAGGTCCCCTGTCTGAGGAAAATAATTTAATGGACCTATGGACTAGGAAGGAATGTATATTCCTAAGTTCCACTCTGGAGAAAGCAAAGGTTTTTCACAGGACTTTTCATGTTAATCCAAAAGCATTACAACAAAAATTTTGTCTTTCTTGAGCAGATGCTCGACAAATGGTTTTAGACTGCCCTCAATGTGATTCATTTGCATCCACCTAGCATCAGGGTAAATCCCCGAGGTCTTCTACCTCTTAAGATCTGGCAGATGGACGTAACGCATATTTCTAAATTTGGCACCCTTAAATATATGCATGTTTTGATGGATATCTGCTCAGGTATGATACATGCCACGCCTCTCACAGGAGAAAAGGCACATATGATTACCCACTGCCTAGAGGCATGGGCAGCTTGGGGCAAACCTTCCCAATAAAAGACTGATAATGGACCTGCCTACACAAGTCAAAGTTTCTCCTCCTTTTGCCGCCAAATGGAGGTGCAGCTTATTCATGGCCTGCCTGATAATCCTCAAGGTCAAGGCGTTATGGAGCGTGCTCTTCGTACACTTAAGGAATGTCTGCTAAAACTAAAAGGTGGAATAGTCCATGGCCATACCCCCAAAGAGAGACTCTCCCTTGCCTTATTTACTATTAATTTTTTTTTAACTTGGATGCTCACTGTAGTAATAGGAGTGGTGGGGCTGCATCCCCAACACCCCGGCCGTCTCGCTAGCTTATGCCCCGAAATAACAACACACAAACTGTATTCTTTTAAACACTGCCTGGCCCATTTCTATCTAGCCTCTTCTAGGCTAATTCTCACATATTAATTTAGCCCATTTCTAATCATCTGTGTAGCACCACTAAGTACGCTTACCGGGAAGATTCTAGCCTACGTCCATTCTGGGTCGGAGCTTCATTGCATGTGCCTCAGAGAGCAGAGCTATCACATCTACCTGGGAGAACGGAGCAGGGCGTCTCTGAGCTCACTTCCTTGAAGGCGTAAGTCACGAACAATGCCACACCAGTTTGGAATTATTATTAATAGGGTGGTATTTATTCAAAGGGGAAAAAACTTACAGATCGCCATCCCAGACAACAGCCCTCTGCACAACCAGGAAGGGAGTCTAGTCGCCAGCAGAGCAGGGAGTGAAGAGAGAGAGCTGAGGGAAGTAGTCGCTTTTTTAAAGGGAGGGAGATCACGCCCCAATGGGCTGGTATCTCAGCAGCTATTGGAGGAGCGGAAGGACCTCCCGCAACACTTCTTCTTCCTCCCAGCATTCTGTTCTGTTTACTTCTCCCACCTATGTTTTAACCTATCAGGGCCAAGCAGTTTCTTTATTTCTTAACCAATGAAATCAACAGATTGATATATGACACTCCCACATCAGCTCACGGTTGCTCTGCAGCTGATAGACATCAGGACCCCCACAGTCCTGTACAAGGGATGGTAAAATGAAAAGATATCCTAACAGGACTCTGGCAGGGGCCTGATCCCGTGCTGACATGGGCATGAGGTTCTGTTTGTGTTTTTCCCCAGGACTGGCATGACCCTGTGTGGATCCCTGAATGACTGACTGATCAGGCGAGTTCAGAACAATGAGGATCAGGAGACTGGCACTGATTGTACTATGGCTCATCCTACTGATGATTCCGAACAGACAGACAGAGCTGAGATGGGGGATCCTTTCTGTGTTTCCAGGACCAATGCCAATTTGTCATGATGCTAAGTTGTTTCCCTATCTGTTTAGTAGTAATAGAAGTCTTGATGTTCCCTATTTGCCATGAGAAGCAGATTTAGCCCCCATAGGAGAAAATAGATCCTTTAACTTAGAAGGGACTTTGTTTTTATATAGTCCATAATATTTCTGAAGCATCTTCCTGCATTCCCTTGTATAACCAAACAGCTGGCTGGTTTGACTTACCCCCAGATTCCGGTGGCCCCTGTCATTCAGCTAAGGCCACCTGGGTATCAGGATGGTGGCCTGCTAAAATGAGCAATAGTATTCCTCCTCGCCAACCAAAATGGGCTCCCTATTGCTCGGGAGTAAATTGGGGGGAAATCTGGCCTTGGACTGGTTGTCAGTCCCACACAGTAATTTGGGTCGATAAAGCACAACATTTTTCCTTTTCTCCCTGGATTAGCACAGGATTTAATAAAAGTTTTCCAGGATCTAATTTTAGTGATCAAAATCCTTTTCAAAGTTATGTGTCTAATCCTTTTGGTAATTGGCTACTGTGTGGAATTAATGATAGCTGCATGAATTTGGAATCCATGATTGTGATTGGCGGAGGGGTTCATGGCGTTAGCCAGTTTACCTGGAGCACTTCTCGCCCTTGGGGGCCTGGCAGCCCTAAGTCCCCTCAATTCCAAACAGTCATGACTCCAGAAGGAGTTACTGCCATATATTCAGCACAAATGGGCTGTTCGGGTGAAGGAGCCAGGGCAGTTCATAATATTACTTATAATTCCACCCCTGTTTGTGTTTATCCCCCTTTTCTGTTTATTGTAAGCAAAGCAGAACCAACTTATTGTGATAATTATAGTTGCTTTTATACCCAATGTTAAAATGCCAGTCAGTTTAAATACGCGATTGTCACCCGTATGCCATGGTGGGTACGCATTCCCGTGGATGCTCCTCATGCCATGACTTTATTCAGACAAAAAAGAGATTTTGAAATTACCGCTGCCATCATAACTGCCATTTCCCTGGCGGCAGCTGGAGCTGCCACGGCAGCAATTGCCATGAGCCATACTGTGCAGACTGCGCAGACTTTGTATAATCTTTCAGCAAATGTTGCATTGGCCCTAGATGTCCAAAAGGGCACTAATGCACAATTAAAAGGAGGATTGATGGTGACTAATCAAATAATTGATTTAGTACAGGAGCAAATTGATGTTCTTTGGCAATTGGCTCAACTGGGCTGCCAATGGAAATATGCAGGGCTTTGTGTGACTAGCATACAATACCAGAATTTTACCCATGCTGCAAATTTGTCTAAACAATTATCTAGGTATCTTTTAGGTAATTGGATTGGAGAATTTGATACCATGATGGAACAGCTCAGGGTAGCCATTGTCATCGTGAATTCTACCCGGGCAGATGCCGGAATGGCTGAAGGACTTTCTACCTGGATCTCTGCAGCGATGAACCATTTGAAGGAATGGGCGGGTTTAGGAGCATTAACTGGTCTCATGGTAATAGTCTCCCTAGCTTGTCTGTGGTGTGTCGGATTAGAGGCTCTCAGAGTCGCGATGCAGCCATATTCATTGAAGCCTTTGCAGCCTTGACTGTAAGGGGACATTGACTGTAAACTGCTTTTTTAAAAACTGAAAAAATGAAGCTGTTCTAGAATTATTATACTTTCATGGCACACAGGTTGTGAGTCTATAATGACCCATTGGGCAGCATAGAGGTCTTTGTTGGGGAAGTAGGTCTTTTGGCTGGTTGTAAATCATGGTTGTTTCATTTGTTATAGGAATGTACATTAATGGCTTATTAATCCTGGTGAACAAACATTTGCATCTCATGATACTAATCTCTAACAGGCATGGTTAGCATACTTCTTATCTTTGGGGAATTTGGGATGCAGCCCTCCCTCACTTAAATTCTACTTTGTGTGACTTAATGTCTCCTAAGAACTGGTAAATTCTTATACCATTAATTTTATGATCAATTATGCTCTCCTACATCACAGTTTAGCAGTGGAGTGATACTCTACAAAGGAGAAACCATTTATGAGCCCCATGAAATTAACTACAGATATATCCTAAACATATATGTTAAAAGTCCAGAACTAAAGATACAGGAGAGACCAGTAGTCTCCAAGTTTGAAAAATTTGGCTCCACATGCAACAACATAAGCACTATAGGCACCACCATTTGCGGATCCCAGAGCTCTGCTCTGTGCAGACACACCCCAGGCAGTGAAGTTTTCAGAGACTGACAATAAGGAGTTGCAAGGATCACTTAGGGCTACTTAGGATGAGGCAGGAACACACTAAACTCTGGTTTAGTCCACTGCCTCCCACCCAGCCAGGAGAGGACCCACCACACCACCCACAAGCCTCAGCAGGCCACTCCACTTAGTTTGAGGACAGCGGCCCCTCACTCACCAAGCCCAGTCACTCTTCCAAACGTGGTGACAGCAGCTTCTTACACACCTTGGCCCACCACACCTCCCCTATGTGGAAAGCAACCCCACAGTCACCATGGAGAAGCTCCTGAGCTGACACCCTCTCTCCCCACATGGGACCCCAAGGTGCAGTGCATGAAAGAGACTGATTTCTTCAGGAAGGGCTAAATTGGAAGGCTGGCTCCCAGAAGAACCCTCCCATTTGACTGTCGGGTCTGCTGGAGGCTCTGATTAGTTAGTGAGGTCTAAGTGTCAGAACCAAGTGAGCAGAAAAGATACAGCACAGAATTCCCAGCACTGGCTGCAAATATAAAGACAAACATATCTCAGATTGGCTGGAGATATACATCAAATTCAACAGCAAGTCTCTTGCAAAGGTAAATCAATGGGTTTGGTTTTAAAAGGAAGTATACAAATTCAGAAAGAGGCTAATCAGACAATGTTGCACAAGAGGAATACTGGGTAAATCAAGAACATTATAAACAAAGTCCACAGTGGTGTTGGAAGTGATGACCACAGTTTCCACCCTTCTGTGAAAAGTCTTGGGTTCTGAGGATCTGAAACAACCCTTTTCCAAAGACCCTGGCCCCACATCTTTAGCCGCTCTCCCAAGTGTATTCCTGATATTAGAGACAGAGCTCTGTTGTTACTCTATACATCATTGCCTTAGAGAAACCTCTCAAAGCCTAGGCAGGTTGCCAAAGTCAGAGGGGCCTAGTTTCAGGTATTTTCTAGACGTTCTGCACTTAGCATTTGACATTTAAGTGTAAGGTCCATTTGGACTTAATTTGTGGAAGTTGTAAATGGCATCTCATGTACTGTGCAGTACTCCACTACTAAGTCGCAATGTAGAAGACTAGAATTGGTGATACAAAAGATTGACCAATGCTTAGGAGAGAGTTAGTCATACCAAGTAAAATTTAGCTGAGGGAGGGCTGCCTCAGAAATACCCCAAAGACAAATACTATGTTAATCAGGACTATTAAAGATTTGGATGATCAGATGTAAATATTTATTTAAGTTTTATGTATACATGTCTGTAGTGAAAAGAGCAAATGAGATACTCACCCATAGAATGGATAAAGAGGCTGCCTGTGTAACTCTCTAGAGTAAGCTGGAGCATCATAGTTTTTTTTTTCTTTTTTTTTTCTCTGTAAAGAGCTTCATTCCTAGGGTTAGATACACACATTTACTCCTAGAGGCTGCTGGCTGCCTCCAGGCCTCGCTCTTGGAAGTATCTATGGAGCATCATAGTTTTAAGAGGGATTTCTTAGTTGTGTTGTACTGGATGCTGTAAACATCAAGTACATGATATTTTCTTATGTATTTGCTGTTTCTTGGAATCAACTACATACTTACATTAAAACCCAAAAGCACGGTTATAGTAGTGATGCCATGGATCATATGAATAATGCCTTGTGTTTATTTAATGTTTAGTTGAACAGTTTGTACCGAGGAAAAACAAATTTATTACATTATCATATACAGTTTCTATTCAGTTTTCTTTCATTTGTTGTTGTTCAGCACTATATTAAACAAATGTTTGGTATCTTCCCATGATCACCCATGGATGCTTACAAAGGATGACCACCATCAGGTTTGCTGAATGTTGATATTCCATCAAGAAAATAGTGTCCCATTTGACCTGAGTACACAGCCTCTTTTCCAGGCAACTCTATGCAATTCATCCCTAATGACATGGGACCTTGTGGCTTTAAGAATGAGCTAGAGTATGTAGCCAGGGACACACTTGGGTGGGTGTTGATTCTGTGTCAGCACCTATGAGAAAGCCATCTTTGAAAGTGAGAATTTACCTTGAGTGCTATCAGGCTTATATCCCATGTGCACTGAGAAATGTATTGTAAGGGAGAGTATATGGGCAGTGGACGAGTAGAGAGAAGGTAAGCTCCACATATACAGCTATGGGAGAGCCATTGTACATACTGGATGGAGACATGCCTTGTGCTGTTTCTGGATATCTTAGTTAGAGCTTCTATTGCTGTGAAGAGACACCATGACCACGGCAACACTATAAGGGAAAATATTTGATTTCGCCTGGCTTACAATTTCAGAGGATTTAGTCCATTATCATCATGGCAGAAAGCATGGTGGATACAAGCAGAAATGGTGCTGGTGAAAGAGCTGAGTGTTCTACATCCAGATCAGCAGGCAGCAGAAAGTGACTATGACATAGTTCAACAAGGCCACACCTCCTAATAGTGCCTCTCCATGGGACTTTGGGGGTCATTTTGATTCAAACCACCACAGATTCAAAACCCTTGTATGCACCTTTTCAACCATGCTCAGTAAGTAAGCTCAATAAACTCACTGGTTGGTTCCCCAGAATGGACTTTGGTGAAATTGTACTTTGTATCTTCATTGGGAATTATGGTTATGGGATAGAAATTGCTTCTGCCCCTTCCATGGGGGAGAAAATTCTCACGACAGATCATAAACATATTTGGTAATGTTCCTACTTATTATGATATTTAGCAAAAAGGAAGCAGTACATAAAAGAACATGTTAGAAGAATATAAATATGTAAATGACCATAGTAAAAAAGGACTTAGATTATGAACATGATTATGACTAGATAGCTCTGGGATAAAGAAGACTGGAAAGGTTTTACAAACTATTAAGGTCTGAGTAAGTTGTTTAAGGTACATAAGGATGAGACTTAGGATTCATATATTTATTAAAGTTTGCAAGGTCAAATTCCAACTATTTCAAGGAGTGGTTGAAAGGTATGCCAAAGAACGTTTATTGAATTGTGTCTGACTCTTGAAGTATTATAAAGTAGTTAAAAGTACAAAACTAGTATAAAACTGATCTTCTAGGTGTTTAATAATCATTCTTAGAAGGTATTCTAATGTCATTACAGGGACCAAAAGGCAGAATATTCCTCTCATTTCTATACAAGATCAGTGAGGTTCATAGGAACAAAGGCTATTTATTGATCATTTATTGTCCTGTTCAAGTGTACAAAAGGAGGATCAATGTGGGAAAGATTTCCTCAAGGCTTCAAAGCAAGCCACAGTACACAAAGCAAAGCTTTTGACTTATCCTCACATGGATGGACAACTGATTAGAGAGAGACATGAAGAATCTGAGGTTCCTTCCAAGCACAAGTGACCTCTAAAGACTAGATGCTCAACTGGCATTGACAACACAGAAAGAAAGATTAATTTTTGACACCTGCATCGGCCTTCAGTACTCAAGAAGAAATTTTAATCAAAGGATAAGAGGATTGCTAACAACACAACGGTTCACACTCCACAGACATTAGATGTAAGTCTACATGAAATGTTAGTTAGATAGCAAATCTCAGTAATATTTTCTTGATAAAAAGATTCTGTATAGATGTGAGACATCAGATCTTGGCTCCTAGAGCACCTGCACACAGCAAAGAAGGACAGGCCCAGGATTGTTTTAACCTCCAAATTAAATGATGCTAAATACCTCTCTTCTCCCTATCCAGGAGCCACATGGGGAGGGCATCATGCTGACTTTTGGCTGATGAAAAAGGTATAAAATGGTGTGACTGTTGGTTGTGGGCTCATCACTCTTGAGTCCAACTGTAGAAGTTAAATGGATACCTCTAACAGATGGAAGCTATTGTAAGTCCGTCAAGAATGTCTTATGGGGGCTGGAGAGATGGCTCAGTGGTTAAGAGCATTGCCTGCTCTTCCAAAGGTCCTGAGTTCAATTCCCAGCAGCCACATGGTGGCTCACAACCATCTGTAATGAGGTCCGGTGCCCTCTTCTGGCCTGCAGACATACACACAGACAAAATATTGTATACATAATAAATAAATAAATATTAAAAAAAAGAATGTCTTATGGACTTTGGATATGTTAGTGCTTCCCAGACAACAGTACATCTTCCCAGACAACTCTGTCTACATCTGAGACTTTGGTCTTTATGAGAGGCTCTATGGAAGTGTACCATAATACTACCACCTGATGTCAAAAAAAATTCAGCTGAAACAAACCAGAACAGTCATTGCCCCAATCCCATAATGGTAGTTAGTATTACCTTTTCAGAGGAAGCTGGGATAAGAACTGGAGGTAGAAATCAAATATACAATTTAGGAAAAAAGAAAAACAACTCTCATGGCTCCCTATTGGCTCCCTCATTGCTCACAATCTACTTTCCCACTGGTGCTCCTGATTGCTAGGTTTGCCCAGAGTCCCTCAAGAGCTAGAATTGCCTAGCTGAGCCTCAAGACAGTAGCAGTTCCCTTACTAGATGAGCAGAAATCAAATTACTAAGCTAGCACAGCCCTTCCCAGCTCTGCCATTACACCCTAGAAAAACACAGGGCTCTAGTCTGAAAAATTGCTATTTTATTAGAAACTTTTCCAGTCTCTCAGAGCACTTCTTGTTCCTCTTCCAAAATATGGTGTCCCTTGTGTGTGTGTGTTCCAGTACCCTTTCCCTCATAGTTCAGATATTCTGAAGCCAAACATAGACTACACTCAAACAGCAACTCTTGATAAAGCAATATTTATGATTTTTCTAATTTCTGGAAAGTCTTAGAGGCAAGAAGTGAATTTGTCACACATGAAGCACATTTTAGGATCTACCTCAAATGTTTCAAAGTAGAAACCACAATGAAGTGATCTCTGACATCAGTCTTCAGTGAACATGTTAACTAATTTACTTCCTTCATGCCTATTACAAAAAATAAATGAAACATGTCTTTTTTTTCTTGAAGTTGAAGAAAACTGTGATGTCCAACGTCTTTACAAAATCAGTTTCAAGAATAGAGTTTTTCTTTCATATGAGTTTATCCCTATTTCTTGACTTCAACAAGACACAAATAGGCTTTAAAATATTTACAGCACTAGAAACACGGCTGAGCAATTAAGAAACATTCATTCCTAGGACCAAGGCCTAAATTTTGACAACTTCCTGTAATTCTTGCTACAAGAAGATCCGAGGGTCAAACATTCACAGAAGCAAACATGAAAACTTTACATACTCACACAAACACATAATGACATCACACAATTATAATTAAAACAACTCTTTAAACAAACACTTTTTCACACATGAAAGTTTCTCTCTTATAAGCATTTATTCTTATAACATAGGCATTGAGGCACCTTCAAAATAACTATGCTATAAGCAAAGGCTTTATCACACTAATTACATTCACTAGATTTCTCTCCAGTATAGCTTCTTTCATGCAATCGGAGACTACTGTGACATGCAAAGGCTTTTCCACACTGATTACATTCATTGGGCTTCTCTCCAGTATGGCTTCTTTCATGCTTTCTGAGACTACTATGACATGCATAGGCTTTTCCACACTGATTACATTCATAGGGCTTCTCTCCAGTATGGATTCTTTCATGAATTTGGAGACTACTGTGACATGCAAAGGCTTTTCCACACTGAAAACATTCATAGGGCTTTTCACCAGTATGGATTCTTTCATGTATTCGGAGACTACTGTGATATGCAAAGACTTTTCTACACTGATTACACTCATAGGGCTTCTCTCCAGTATGGTTTCTTTCATGTTTTCGGAGACTACTGTGACATGCAAAGGCTTTTCTACACTGATTACATTCATAGGGCTTCTCTCCAGTATGGCTTCTTTCAT
>JABTXL010017565.1:11315-23596 GCA_025134845.1 Neodon shergylaensis
TGAGATTACTGTTACGTGCAAAGGCTTTTCCACACTGATTACATTCATAGGGCTTGTCTCCAGTATGTGCTCTTTTATGTACTTGTAGATCACAATGGCATGAAAACGCTTTTCCACACTGACTACATTTATAGGGTTTCTCTCCAGTATGTGTTCTTTTATGTATCTGAAGAGGACTGTGATGTAAAAAGGCTTTACCACATTCGTTATGTTCATAGGGTTTCAATCTAGTATGTGTTCTTTCACGCCTGTGTGGATGACTGTCACATGTGAAGGCTTTAACACATTGAGTATATACAGAAGTTTTCTCTCTAGTTTGACTTTTTTCATGCCTGTAATGATAGTGGTACATGTGACAGAATTAGCACATTCATTGTTGAATATTTTTATCTGTATGAATTAATTTTACAATTTGGTCCAATTTTAAAGAGAAATTATATCTTAAAGTTTTATCACCATGTTTACAATCTTGTTGTTCCCCTGCATTAAGGCTTGTTTTGCATCTTTGAAGACAATAGATAACAGCCTTTATTACATGGTTCACATTTACAGAATCTTTTTTCTATGTGAGAATTTTTACATATTTGAAGAGAACTGAAAAATCTCAGAGCTTCACCACCCTTGTTGCATTCATAAAGTTTCCTATATTGTGAGTGATACTACATTTGGTAAGTGAACTATGACAAACAGAAGTACTTACATAGTCCTAGTACTCATAATGCTTTTCTGAAATGTTAGCTTGCTGATATATTAACAATGAGGCTAGAAAACCAAATATTTATATACTTGTCCAACAAATTCAACAAGTATATTCAACATGGGGACTGCTACATATCTTCTAATTGTTCTGAGAAAAAGGTATGTTCTATATTTTCCCATCCCTATGCTCATGTGGCTTGGTACCAGAGTAACATATGATATACCTAGTAAAAGAAAAATAACAAATATAAGGTTTCCACATTGAGTTCATACAGTTTGACTTTATGTTCATAGACTTGTGGTATCTGGATTAAGGCCTCTCAATAACAGCTGCCCCCTTGACTGTTGACTTTAACTGCTCCCTCACTAAACTTTGCACAGTCACAAGTATATGAGTTAAACTACCTTTTCTATGGACTATTAGTATAATAGAGTTTTAGAGAGATACTTATCACCTTTTCAATATGTTTATACGTTATAATATGAACAGTATGAAATAAATGGATTGATAATTCTACAATATAGCTCTCATCATATTATGATTCAAATTTTAATATAGGTTAAGACATGGTTTCCTTGTCTTCCTTCTTAAAAGAATGGCTTGCAAATGCAGTTCACTTATCTGAAATTAAGGTATATGATTTTGTGAGAGTTTAAAAATTATCAGTGCACTTGAGTATTTACACTGTTGTTTTTGATTTAAGCTTATAGGATGCATTACAAATTCTTCAGAGATACAATTTTATCAGCTTACACATGAAAATTACCTTTCATGTCTTCTAGAACTTTGACAATGTTCTTCAATATTATGGTCTTCCCAATTGTATCCTAAAATATAATGCCAGAAAATGTATTTTATATATTGAAAGGTGTACAAAAAATTAGTTACCATTTTCAGTGAACCTTAAAACCATGCCTGACTTATTCATCTCATTCTTCTTCTTCCTCAATCATATTACAAAAGAACACCAGTTACCAATGAACAATTGTCCCCTTATTTTAAAACATGAAATATAATTCAGTCTTACCTATGCTAATAAGGTTTCTGTAGGTTTCCAACATCACATCTTTGTAGAGACTCCTCTGGGTAGGATCCAGCAAAGTCCATTCTTCCCATGTGAAGTCGATATGTACATCATCATAGGTCACTGCATTCTAAAATATTCCATACATTTGTACAACAGAAAGCATGACTTTGACAACACTGCAAATGTATACTTCTTTGACAGTATAGTCATATAACTTTGGTGCTCCCCATACTTATTCTATGAAATAGACATAATTTAATTACCAAGTCACTTTAGAAACAAACTGAATGGAAGATTCACCTCTGTAATTTATGAACCCTTTGAAATGCCTATTAACAAACAATAAAAGATAAGTAAACAGATCAACAGTACAGAGTACACATGAGAGAAATTGTATGGATGATTAATTTCTAACTACAAAAAGAGAAAAATAAGAGAGGCAAGCTGGGTATATTGAATCATGCCTTTAATCCTTGCACTCAGAAGGCAGAGGCATATATCTATCTGACTCAAGTTGAATGGCCTAGTCCACACAATCACTTCTATGACAGCCATAAATATATATTAAGGATCTGTTTCCATTTAAAAGTCAATCAAACAAACATAAAATATAGAAAGAACTCAGAGGTTTTTGCTGTAGTTCCTGAAAAGAGTTATCTATTTACTCCAGCTCTTTATTCATCTATGAGAAACCTGAAGTGTCTCAATTTAAACTGCAACATAAATAAGATTTTACTAAAAGGCACTGGATGTTTAAAAAGTTATAAATGGACTAATGAAAATATCAAATATATATATATATATATATATATATATATATATATATGTTGATTACAAATAATCAACACTGAGCAGGAAAGATGTTTCAACAGTAAAGAGTACTTCTGGTCTGACTCAAGGAATTACATGGGGGGATCACAACTATTCATTATTCCAAGTTCAGGGTTCCTAGTTCCATCTTTTAATCAATGTAAGGATCAGGCACTCACATGGTACATATCCATGTACAAGTAAATACTCATATTAAAATAAAAATTCAAACAAAACAAAACAGGAAGGAAGAAGGTGATGCACCTGCAATCCAATGATTCAGAAAGCACAACCAGTATCAATGTCATGAATACATACCATCCTGGGAAACATAATGATACCCTCTGTCAAATTTTAAAATTCAAGATATGGGTGAAGCTCAGTACAACAGCATATGCTTGATAGGAACAAAACCATCAAACAACAATATAAAAACAAAAAATCAAAGCCCACTTTTAATCCCAGTACTTGGGAATCAGGGTCAGGGGATCTCTGAGTTTGAAGGCTGCCTGGTATACAGAGCGACTTTCAGGACATCTAGGGCTACACAGACAAATCTTGTATTCAGAAATAAACAAACAAAAATGAAAACTGTAGGCTACCAACTGTCTTAGCATCAAATAGCAGTTAATTTTGCTGAATCTTATGTGATTTAGTGATAGAGTTTATAATGGTAGGGAAGAAATGACAGCAAAAGAAGAAAGCTGACCGATTAGTTTCAACCACAACATAGCAGGCACAAAGAACAGGGAATAGGTTGAGGCTATAGAAACTCATATCACATGTCCAATGAGGAATTTCATCCAGAAAGGCTCCTCCTCCTACTGGACTCACAAGCAATCAAATGAAAGTTGCCAAGGAGAGGGACATGTTCAAATACATCTTCCTATATGGGAGGTTTTCATTCAATCAATTACATCCTGACCTGGGTCACTATAGGCTCATGGTAACCAATGAAGAAAAATGTGTTTAGGGTTACAGTTAAGAATCACTTTGCTTACTCCTTCCATAAGTTGAATGCTTATGTGAATGGAGTCTTACCCTTAGAGCACCTTGCTAGGCTTCCATTCTATAGCAAGGGCCTTCTCTATAATGGTGATAAAATCTTTAAAAATCCCTGCCTGTTCCAGTAATTGACTGCCATAAGAAACTGCCTTTTCATTTTCATTTATTTCTGCCCCACTTGGTGTTTTTTTTTCACTGTAGTCTTGAATGAATCATCAGTAATAACCATCCACCACATTCAATATTCCATTTAAGGAATTAGCTCATATTTTTAAATTCTGCTTTACTAAATTTCAAGGTCAGAGGCAGAAAGAAAATATTTTGGAGCCAAAATATCACACAAATAACCTCTAGCTTAATCAATTTCAACTGAAATTCTATGATTTCAATCTCCACTTTCTGTCATTTCTCTTAACATTTCCATCTTTCTGATCCTACAAGAACAGCTATTAATTCTGTGTACTACTTTCTATATTTTTTGCCTAAAGTTTTGATATCTTCTTTACTCTTCCAAGAGACATCATTCCCAGGTTCTGTCTAGCAATAATATTACTTTTGGTTTTCCATTTTTTGTTCTAACTTGCATTTATGTTGCTCCAATCAAATCTTTTAATGAAAAGCAGCTCAGACAATGAGTGGGGGTAGTTTGGCTTCATCATTTTGGGAGCTTAGGATAGAAAAGCAAGCTAATAGTTGAAGGCAAACATACATAGACAAGGAGTATTTCATGGCTTTCTCTCTTGCCTAGTCAGATTGGTGCCTTTTGTATCCCAAGCCCACTTTCTTAAGAGATACTGCCACCCACAGTGGAGGAGCCATCACACATCAATCATCAATGAACACAATCTCTCCCAGATATAGCAGTTTATGGCTTTTATGAACAAAGCCATTATGAACACAGTTGAGCAAATGTCCTTGTGGAAGTATCTTTTGGGTATATGTTCAAGAGTGGTATACATTGGTCTTGAGATAGATTGACTCCCAATTTCCTGAGGACTGCATATTAATTTCTACATTGGCTGTACAAGTTTGCACTTGCAACAGCAATGAATCCCCTTGCTATATGTCCTTGCCAGCATTAGCTGTCACTTGTGTTATGGATCTTAACAGTTCTAAGCCTTGTAAGATGAAATCTCAAAGTAGTTTTGATATTCATTTCCCTAATGGCTAAGGATGTTAACATGTCTTCAGGTGTTTCTCAGTCACTGTAGATTCCTTTACTAAGAATTCTGTTATATATGTGTGTGTGTGTGTGTGTTCTTGTTTAAGGTATTATATTTTTGCAGCTCATTTAAAGATGCAATGTATAGTTAGGAAATACAAATTAGACCCCCCCAAGCCTGCCCTGTTGTCTGCAAGGTCCTTGGCTCAGGAACAGTTTCCTGCTCCTGCCCCAAGGCTACCCACCCAGAGGGGTGAGTGCCTGCCTATCAGGCAGGCCTGAAGGTCCCCAGCAAGGAAGCGTGGGCACCTTCAGCTTGTGCTGCAGGGTCTCCTGAGTTCTACTAGACCCCACCTTGTTCCCCACCTTAGCCCTTTTGTCCGCAGGTCCTTGGGCTACCAGTCATCCCTGTTTCAGTGCTGAGGAGTTCCATCTGGATGGTGCTGATGACTTCCATACAGACAGGAACAGTTCCTGCTTCTACACTGAGGAGATCCACCCAGAGAATCAGTCACAGCAAAGACTAGACCAAAACACCAGGCCTCTCCTGGCTCCATTTGAAGGAAGTGATGGGCAGGTGCCAATGCAAGAATTCCTGCAACAACCTGAAAGGAAACATGACATCACCAGAATCCAGGGATCCCAAAACAAGAAGAATTGAACACCCTACTCCAGAAGAAATAGAAGAAATTGACTTTAAATGGAACTATATGAAAATAATAGAGGACCTTAAACAGGAGGTGAAAAACTGCCATAAAGAAAAAGAGATGACAAACAAAAAGGTAGAGGAAATTAATAAACCTCTCAAAGATACCCAAGAAAAACAAGAGAAACAAGAAAAGGCAATCAAACAGGTAAGGGAAACAGTTCAAGACTTGAAGAATGAAATGGAGGTAATGAAGAAAACAAAAACAAAGCGAAGGCTGGAGACGGAAAATCTGGGTAAACAAACAG
Organism: Neodon shergylaensis; assembly: GCA_025134845.1. Lineage (NCBI taxonomy): Eukaryota > Metazoa > Chordata > Mammalia > Rodentia > Cricetidae > Neodon > Neodon shergylaensis. Next base: position 16,974 of record JABTXL010017565.1, read on the forward strand.
GAATTACAGAGACAAGTATTACCAACAGAATACAAGAGATAGAAGAAAGAATCTCAGACACTGAAGATACCACAGACAAAATAAACACACTGATCAAAGAAAACAGCAAAACCAACAAATTCTCATCACAAAACATTCAGGAAATCTGAGACACAATAAAATGACCAAACCTAAGAATAATAGGGGTAGAAGAAAGAAAAGTACAGATCAATGGTCCAGAAAATATATTTAATAAAATTATAGAAGAAAACTTTCTCAACCTAAAGAATGATATTCCTATGAAGGATCAAAAAGCATACAGAACACCGAATACACTGGATCAAAAAAAAAATCCTCACCATATAATAATCAAAACACAAAACATACAGAATAAAGAAAGAATATTAAGAGCTGCAAAGGAAAAAGGTCAAGTTACTTATAAAGGTAACCCTATCAGACTTATACCTGACTTCTCTGGAAACCATGAAAGCCAGAAGGTCCTGCAGAAACTAAGACACCATGGATACCAGCCCAGACTACTATACCCAGCCAAGCTTTCACTCACTATAAATGGAGAAAACAAAATTTTCCAGAATAAAAACAAATTTAAAAAATATGTAGCCACAAATCCAGCCTTACAGAAAGTAATAGAAGGAAAATCACAACCCAAGGAATCCAGCATTGCCAACACTGCCCACAATAACTCAGATAACTAGTGACCCTTCACCAGCACAACTCAAAGAAGGGAAACACACAAACTCTACTACCAAAAACAATAACAATAACCAGAGTCAACAACCACTGGTCATTAATATCACTTAATATCAATGGACTCAATTCACCTATAAAAAGGCACAGGCTAAGAGATTGGATACAAAAACAAGATCCAAAATTCTGCTGTTTACAAGAAATACACCTCAATCACAAAGACAGACATCTACTCAGAGTAAAGGGCTGGGAAAAGGTTTATCAGGCAAATGGACCTAAGAAACAAGCAGGTGTGGCCATACTAATTTCTAACAAAGTTGACTTCAAACTAAAATCAATCAGAAGAGATGGAGAGGAACATTTAATACTCATAACAGGAACAATTCATCAGGATAAAGTCTCAATCCTGAATATCTATGCCCCTAATATAAAAGCACTCACTTATGTAAAAGAAACATTACTTAAACTCAAGGCAGTCATCAAACCACATTCACTAATGTAGGAGACTTCAACACTCCTTTCTCACCAATGGACAGGTCAATCAGAAAGAAATCGAACAGAGAAATAAGAGAATTAATGGAGGTAATGAATCAAATGGACTTAGACATCTATAGAACATTCCACCCAAATAGGAAAGAATATACCTTCTTCTCTGCAGCTCATGGAAAATTCTCGAAAATTGATGACATACTTGGTAATAAAGCAAATTTCCACAGTTACAAAAAAAATATTAGTAACCACCTGGGTCTTATCGGATCACCATGGATTAAAGTTAGACTTCAACAACAATGCTACCCACAGAAAGCCTACAAACTCATGGAAACTGAACAGTCAACTACTGAACCACACCTGGATCAAGGAAGAAATAAAGAAAGAAATTGAAGTCTTTCTTGAATTCAATGAAAATACTCAACATACTCAAACCTATGGGACACTATGAAAGCAGTCCTAAGAGGAAAGTTCATAGCACTAAGTGCCCACTTAAAGAAAACAGAGAAAGCACACATTTGGAGACTTAACAGCCCACGTGAAAGCTCTAGGAAAAAAAAAGAAACAGACTCACCTAGGAGGAGTAGAAGACTGGAAATAATCAAACTGAGGGCTGAAATCAACAAAATATAAACACAGAAAACAATCCAAAGAATCAATGAAACAAAAAGCTGGTTCTTGGGGAAAATCAACAAGATTGATAAACACGTCTCCAATCTAATCAAACAGCGGAGAGAGAATATACAAATTACCAAAATCAGAAATGAAAAGAGGGACATAACCACAGACACAGAGGAAATTCAGAGAATCATTAGATCTTACTACAAAAGCATGTATGCCACAAAATTGGAAAATGTAAAAGAAATGGACATTTTTTTTAGATAAGTACCATATACCAAAGTTAAAACAGGACCAGATGAACAATCTAAAGAGACCTGTTAGTTGCTAAGAATTAGAAGCTGTTATCAAAAACCTCCCTTACAAAAAAAGTGCAGGTTCAGACGGTTTCAATGCAGAATACTACCAGAACTTCCAAGAAGACCTAATACCTATACTCCTTAATGTATTTCACAATATAGAAACAGAACAGTCATTGCCAAATTCCTTTTATGGAGCTACAGTTACCCTGATACAAAAACCACACAAAGACTCAACCAAGAAAGAGAATAACAGGCATATCTCATTCATGAACATCGACACGAAAATCCTCAATGAAATACTGGCAAACCGAATCCAAGAACACATTAGAAAAATTATCCATTTTGATCAAGTAGGCTTCATCCCAGGTATGCAGGGCTGGTTCAACATACAAAAATCTATCAATGTAATCCATCATATAAATAAACTGAAAGAAAAAAACCATATGATCATTTCATTAGATGCTGAAAAAGCATTTGACAAAATTTAACATCCCCTTATGATAAATGTCTTGGAGATATTAGGGATACAAGGGTCATACCTAAATATAATAAAAGCTATTTACAGCAAGCCAACAGCTAACATCAAATTAAACAGAGAGAAACTCAAACCATCCCACTAAAATCAGAAACACAGCAAGTCTGTCCACTCTCTCCATGCCTCTTCAATATAGTGTTTGAAGTTCTAGCAATAGCAATAAGACAACATAAGGGAATCAAGGGGATTCGAATTGGAAAGGAAGAAGTTAAACTTTTGTTATTTGCAGATGATATGATAGTGTACCTAAGCGACGCCAAAACCTCCACCAAAGAAATTTTACAGCTGATAAACACCTTTAGTAATGTGGCAGGATACAAACTGAACTCCAAAAATTCAATTGCCCTCCTATACACAAAGGACAAGAAAGCAGAGAGGGAAATCAGAGAAGCATCACCTTTCACGATAGCCACAAATTACATAAAATATCTTGGGGTAACTCCAACCAAGGAAGTGAAGGATCTATTTGACAAGAACTTTAAGTCTTTGAAGAAAGAAATTGAAAAGGATACCAGAAAATTGAAGGATCTCCCTTGCTCTTGGATTGGGAGGATCAACATAGTAAAAATGGCAATTCTACCAAAGGCAATTTATAGATTCAATGCAATCCCAATCAAGGTCTTATCAAAATTCTTCACAGATCTTGAGAGGACAATAATCAACTTTATATGGAAAAACAAAAAACCCAGGATAGACAAAACAATCTTATACAATAAAGGAATGTCTGGAGGCATTACCATCACTGACTTCAAACTCTATTATAGAGCTACAGTATTGAAAACAGCTTGGTATTGGCATAAAAACAGAGAAGTCGACTAACAGAATCGAATAGAAGACCCGGATTTTAACCCTCAATCCCATGAACATCTGATTTTCGATAAAGGAGCTAAAAGTACACAATGGAATAAAGGAAGCAGCTTCAACAAATGGTGCTGGCATAACTGGATGTCAACCTGTAAAAAATTGAAAATAGATCCATATCTATCACCAGCACAAAACTCAAGTCCAAATGGATCAAACACCTCAATATCAATCTGAACACACTGAACCTGATAGAAAAGAAAGTGGGAAGTAGTCTACAACATATGGGCATAGGAGATCACTTACTACGTATAACTCCAGCAGCACAGACATTAAGGGCAACATTGAATAAATGGGGCCTCCTGAAACTGAAAAGCTTCTGTAAAGCAAAGGACACTGTCACTAAGACAAAAAGGCCACCTACTGACAGGGAGAAGATCTTCACCAACCCTGCAACAGACAAAGGTCTGATCTCCAAAATATATAAAGAACTCAAGAAACTAGACTTTAAAACGGGGCACTGAACTGAACAGAGAATATTGAACAGAAGAAATTCAAATGGCCAAAAGGCACTTAAGGTCATGCTCAACCTCCTTAGTGATCAGGGAAATGCAAATCAAAAGAACTCTGAAATAACATCTTACACCTGTCAGAATGGCTAAAATCAAAAACACCAATGATAGCCTTTGCTGGAGAGGTTGTGGAGTAAGAGGTACACTCATCCATTGCTGGTGGGAATGCAAACTTGTGCAACCACTTTGAAAATCAGTGTGGCGATTTCTCAGGAAATTCAGGATCAACCTACCCCTGGACCAAGCAATATACCCAAGAGATGCCCTATCATATTACAAAAGCATTTGTTCAACTATGTTCAAAGAAGCATTATTTGTAATAGCCAGAACCTGGAAACAACCTAGATGCCCTTCAATGGAAGAATGGATGAAGAAACTGTGGAATATATACATAAAAAACAATGACATCTTGAATTTTGCATGCAAATGGATGGAAATAGAACACTATCCTGAGTGAGGTAACCCAGATCCAAAACAATGAACATGGGATGTACTCACTCATATTTGGTTTCTAGCCATAAATAAAGAACATTGAGCCTATAATTTGTGATCCTAGAAAAGCTAAATAAAAAGGTGAACCGTCCCAAAAAAAACATATAGTCATCCTCCTGGGTATCTGAAGTAGACAAGATTGCCAGGCAAAAATTGGGAACTTGGGGGTGGAGTGGGATGAGGGTAAAGGGAAATGGGGAGAGAAAAGTGAGAAGGGGAGGATGGGGGAGCTTGGGGGAATGGGATGATTGGGATAAAGGAAGGGTGGATATGAGAGCAGGGAAGTATATATCCTAATTAAGGGAGCCATCTTAGGGTTGACAAGACACTTGACTCTAGAGGGGCTCCCAGATGTCCAGGGAGATGTCCCCAGTTAGTCCCTTGGGCAACTGAGGAGAGGGAACTTGAAATGGCCCTAACCTATAGCCATACTGCTAAATATCTTGCATATAACCATAGAACCTTCATCTGGCAATGGATGGAGATAGAGACAGAGACCCACATTGGAGCCGGACTGAGCTCCCAAAGTCCAAATGAGGAACAGAAGGAGGGAGAACATGAGCAAGGAGTCAGGACTGCAAAGGGTTCACCCACCCACTGTGACAGTGGGGCTGATCTATTGGGAGCTCACCAAGGCCAGCTGGACTGGGACTGAATAAGCATGGGATAAAACCAGACTCTCTGAACATGACAGACAATGAGGGCTAATGAGAAGCCAAGGACAATGGCACTGGGTTTTGATCCTAGTGCATGAATGGGCCATGTGGGACCCTAGGCTGTTTGGATGCTCACCTTCCTAGAGCTGGACGGAGGGGGGAGGACCTTGGACTTCCCACAGGGCAGGGAACCCTGACTGCTCTTTGGACTGCAGAGGGAGGGGTGAGGAGGGGGAGGAGGGGGAAGGAAATGGTAGCTGGGGAGGAGGCAGAAATTTTTTCAATAAAATAAATAAATACATAAAAAGAAATACAAATTAATAGATAGTCTTTTATAACAGTTAAACTTTTAGTCATGTTAGGCTTTCTAAAAGTACAGAGATGTATTTCAGATGGATAGGTATTCTTTAAATTTTTCAAAGACATACAGAATATAGCATTTAAAAAACTTAGGACTTTTCATGACAGTGAGCCACGTCTGCCTCTGGCAGCACCTATTATTTCAGAGAGGTTGATGGGCATTAAAGAAACTCATTATGGAATTTGCCTTCAATGTGACTAGCCATTTGGGCAAGAAACTTCTGCTGGAATTGCTTTACGGTATGTTTTATAAACTAGACATTCAGGACCCACAGAAAAATGACTGCTAAAGTTGCTTAAAGAAGGTGAGAAAGTCATTCAAAGTTCCTGCTCCATGAAAGAGTTTGCCAGACATTCTGCAGGACCCACAAAAAAAAGGTGACTAACAAACTGCCAATATAGATAGAACTGTCTTTGAAATTTCCTGCTTCATGGAAAATTCTGCCAGACACTATGGGCCTATAGGCTGGAGATGGATGCCCCAATGTTACAGAAGAAGTTTGGGTGACTGTCCAGGCAACAAGATGTCTTTGTCAATTCTAGAGTTTTGGAAGTTGCTTACAATGCACTTCCTGTTTACTTAGGTAGTAGTATATCCTTCTGGAGTCTTTGATGGAGTTGAAGAAAAAGACAGTTTTATAATTATAAAAAAAATAGATTAGACATAAAACCTTAGACTCGAAAAGATGGAATAGATGATATAGTATTTTCCTTAACTTGCCAAGTGTAAAGGGACTAAATATTGTAAGTCTAATTCTTGCTGGCTAATGGTTTCATTATATGTAATCTTGCTATGTCAAAACTGAAACCTTCCTTTTTATTTAGACAGAAAATAGGAGGGGATGTGGGATTCCCCCTGTATGCTATGGAGATGTTTTATTACCATTAGTTAATAAAGAAGCTACTTTGGGCTTATGGCTTCACAGAATAAAACAAGTAGAAATTCCAAGCAGAGATAAAGGAGAAAAGAAGGCAGAGTCAGGGAGATGCCATGTAGCTGCTGAAGGAGACAGATGCTGGATGGAACCTTACTGGTAGGCCACAGTCATGTGATGACACAAAGATTAATAGAAATAGGTTAATTTTAGATGTAAGAGTTACTTAATAAAAA
>JABTXL010017566.1:0-14462 GCA_025134845.1 Neodon shergylaensis
CAGTAGATGTTTTCTCCCTCATCATAGCAGCCTGGATGGTACAGAAGAATGGGGAGGATGCTTCATCAGCTCTCACTGGTTTCCCTTATCTCTGCAGCCACATCTGGTCAGATTTACTAAAGTATTCATCTTGCATACATCATTTACAGACTGCCAGGACCTTTCCGGATATATACTAATCCTTTAAATCGTCCTCTGTCTGTTCTGCCCTTTACTTCCATCCCCACATCAGACAGAAGGTGTCTGTGTTTAATTCATTGTCATGATTTTACTCCAGTGCTGGCCTTCAATATGTGTTCATTAGATCATGTGAAATAATGCATTGTCAGGCCAGAAGGAAACTTGGTCTCAGCCATGGCTCATGTAACATGATCGCCTGCTTGTTGGGGTTTCTGTCCCACCCAGTACGTATCCCACAGCCAGCAAGCACCAAAGAAAATCACACAGAGGTCTCCATAAGATTATAAACTGATTGGCCCATTAGCTCAGGATACTTATTAGCTCTTGTAGATTATATTAACCCATTTTTCTGATCTATTTTTGCCATATGGCTCGGTACCTTTTTTGGCTGGCAGATCACATTCTGCTTCCTCGGTGGTCTGCACAGGACTGGGAGGAATCAACTTCCTCCTTCCCAGAATTCTCCTGTTCTCATTGCATCACCTCTACTTCCTGTCTGGTTTTCCCACCTATACATCCTGCCTGGCCAATCAGTGTTTATTTAAAACATGATTGACTCTTCAACAAATTGTGCTGGCAAAACTGGATGTCAACCTGTAGAAGAATGAAAATAGACCCATATCTATCACCATACACAAAACTCAAGTCCAAATGGATTAAAGACCTCAATATCAGTCCGAACACAATGAACCTGATAGAAGAGAAAGTGGGAAGTACTCTACAACACATGGGCACAGGAGATCACTTCCTACGTATAACCCCAGCAGCACAGACATTAAGGGCGTCATTGAATAAATGGGACCTCTTGAGGCTGAGAAGCTTCTGTAAAACAAAGGACACTGTCACTAAGACAAAAAGGCAACCCACTGACTGGGAGAAGATCTTCACCAACCCCACAACTGACAAAGGTCTGATCTCCAAAATATATAAAGAACTCAAGAAAATAGACCGTAAAAGGCTAAACAACCCAATTATAAAATGGGGCACTGAGCTGAACAGAGAATTCTCAACAGAAGTCCAAATGGCCAAAAGACACTTAAGGACATGCTCAACTTCCTTAGCGATCAGGGAAATGCAAATCAAGACAACTTTAAGATACCATCTTACACCTGTCAGAATGGCTAAAATCAAAAACACCAATGATAGCCTTTGCTGGAGAGGTTGTGGAGAAAGGGGTACACTCATCCATTGCTGGTGGGAATGGAAACTTGTGCAACCACTTTGGAAAGCAGTGTGGCGGTTTCTCAGGAAATTTGGGATCAACCTACCCCTGGACCCAGCAATACCACTCTTGGGAATATACCCAAGAGATGCCCTATCATACAACAAAAGTATATGCTCAACTATGTTCATAGCAGCATTGTTTGTAATAGCCAGAACCTGGAAACAACCTAGATGCCCTTCAATGGAAGAATGGATGAAGAAAGTATGGAATATATACATATTAGAGTACTACTCAGCAGTAAAAAACAAGGACTTCTTGAAGTTTGCATACAAATGGATGGAAATAGAAAACACTATCCTGAGTGAGGTAAGCCAGACATGGGATGTACTCACTCATATTTGGTTTCTAGCCATAAATAAAGGACATTGAGCCTATAATTCGTGATCCTAGAGAAGCTAAATAAGAAGGAGAACCCAAAGAAAAACATATAGACATCCTCCTGAATATTAACCTTCATCAGGTGATGAAAGGAGACAGAGACAGAGACCCACATTGGAGCACCAGACAGAAATCTCAAGGTCCAAATCAGGAGCAGAAGGAGAGAGAGCACGAGCAAGGAACTCAGGACCACGAGGGGTGCACCCACACACTGAGACAATGGGGATGTTCTATTGGGAACTCACCAAGGCCAGCTGGCCTGGGTCTGAAAAATCATGGGATAAAACCGGACTCGCTGAACATAGCGGACAATGAGGACTACTGAGAACTCAAGAACAATGGCAATGGGTTTTTGATCCTACTGCACGTACTGGCTTTGGGGAAGCCTAGGCAGTTTGGATGCTTACCTTACTAGACCTGGATGGAGGTGGGTGGTCGTTGAACTTCCCACAGGGCAGGGAACCCTGATTGCTCTTCAGGCTGACAAGGGAGGGAGACTTGATTGAGGGAGGGGGAGGGAAATGCGAGGCGGTGGTGGGGAGGAGGCAGAAATCCTAAATAAATAAATAAATAAATAAATAAGAACAGCCTGTGCTCTTAACCACCAAGTCATTTTTTCCCTAGACCCAGATTTCTGTTTTTTAGTGTCAGGAGCTCAGGCACTTCATTGTCTTTAATCTTCATGATGATACTGTAAGGTAATTATGCTTCTGAGCATTGTATATGCACGCAGCTCTTGGAGATTTCACAGTAATGAAATTGTAGAGCTCAGGATTTTGACCAAGAATTTGTCTAACACTAACACCATGGTGGCATGGTCCTGAAGCAACTGTTTACTACTTATGTGTAGAAGCTGTTTTATTACTAAGGCTTCAAGCTCCACTTACTTTTAGTTGATTTTAGAAGTCATTAATTTAAGGGGTTGGAGAAATGGCTCAATGGAACTACAGCTCCTGTAGGTCCAATGCCTTTTTCTGGCTTCTGTGGACTCCTGTATACATGTGGCACACACACACCTGCACACACACACACGCACGCACACACATGCATAAATAAAAAGTAAATGCACTCCCCCCCCAAATCATTAGTTTAGGAGGTCACATGGTTGAGTGGATTATCATCAACCTCCCTCTAGCTTTGTGCCTCTTACTGAATCATATCTAATGGGTTAAAACTGTTCAGGACAGCACATGGTGGCACAAGCCTGAGATTCCAGGCAGGAGGAGTCCCTCAGCTTCATAGCAATCTTGGCGTAGGCCTGAGGTACACAGGGAAACCCTGCCCATAAAACAGTGAAAACCTATGAGGTCCAATCAGGTCCAGTGGAAGCTGCATTGGGCATCTTTCCCTGTAGGAAGGGGTTCTATTGCTTTCCACTGCATCACCGTTCTTTATATCCGAATGATTAGCTGTAGAACTGACTGTTTCTGGGAAAAGGAACTGAAAAATGCAGTCATCAGACTTTGCTATTTGTAAGTTTTCTTTGGATTTATAGAACCCAGAACCACCCCCACAATCTGCAGGTACTAGCATAGAAAAGCACAGCACCAACTATCTGCAACTGTCTGGGTACCCTTCATCTGATCCGCCTCCTCACCTACCCTGCTCCCACAAAATTTCTATGAAAGCTTTGCACCATGACCTCCAAAAAAGATGGCATTTTAATGATAAGATTCCCAATCTTGAAACTGGCCAACTTGCTGCAAGTCAGGCTTTGCTTGTCCATATTATGGAGACAACATCTACATGAAAAGAGCAGGACAGAACTTTCCTGTTTACATTTTTTTTTTTTGCAGAAGAGAAAGTGAAAGCCACTGAAGGCTTGAATGGCAACGGGGGGGTCAACGTCAGCCTGGGTGGTGTTGGAGAGACAATAGCGGAGAGCTGCCCTAGCAGAAGAATCAGCATTCGAAGAAAGGCTTTTATGAAGGGTGAGGAAACACACATGCAGCTCAGCCTCTCACTGAGGGCTGGGAGTTTTTAAACCCTCTGAAGGGTTTCTTCTCCTAATTTAGGATTGGTCAGTTTGATATAAGACAGGAAGACTGATGGGTCCACACTGTTGTGTACACTCGTCCTGTCCCCACCGTGAATGTGCTGAACCAGTCCCTCAGCAGTGGGAGCCCTACTGGCAGAAGAAAAAGCCCACGAGGCCTTTGTTTTAGGCTTTTGTCTCAGATCCAGAGGGAAAGGAGGACATCAGACATCTTGTTAGTTCGCTATCTTTATTAGTTAGTCATGGCCCCTCTCCCTATCTGTCTGCCTATCAGTGAGTCTGCCTGACTCCTAGTCCCTCAAGATCACAGCTTAGCGGGTGTAGCTGCCACCTCAGGGCTATGCATTTCTCTCTTTGGAGATTCATGTGTGGGAGTCACACCTTTTCCTCAGTCTGGTGTGTCCAATACATTTTTTGGCCTGGTTTCCGTATATGTTTGCAATATGTCCAAATTCCAATCCTAATTTATCCCCATTAAGTGTATAGGGTAGCACACTTTCTACTCTCAGGGATCAATTATTCAGCTGTCTGTGCTGCACGGGTGGTGTGGGACAAATGGTGCTGTGTGTGTGTCCACACTTCCCACTGTCTTCAAAGTGGAGTCAAAGACTGCATGTAAATGGAGTGTTTGTGAATAAAGCTCAGTTTGAAAACTCCCTGTCCACAGTAGGGTGTAACTTAGAGGAGGACCCGATCCCAACATCTCTCTCTCACCACATATGTTTGGATTTTTTCTTTACTTGTAAAAATAAAGGTTTATTAGATGTTATAATTATAATTCTGCTGGCCTGCCCAGTCTCCTGTGTACTCTGTCCCTTTAAGAGACAAGCTCTGCCCACTCCCTATCTTCCTTTTCCCAAGGAGGCAAGTTGGTCCTGCTTCCCTCCCCTCCCTTCTTCTTCTGAAGAGGCAGCCTCTGCCTTCTCCTATTTCCTATTTTCTTCTTTCCTCTCTTTATTTGTTCCCCCTTCTCTCTCACTCTTTCTGTCTTCCCTCCATATCTCTTACCCTTATACCCTTGCCAATACCCACTAAATAAACTCTATACCCAAGTTCTCTCTGCCTGGCATATCTGTCTGTCTCCAACCTGCCCTGGCCTCAGATCACCTGCTCCATAAATCATCACATTGGCTATTGACTAGGGGAAATGTGGTGGTTTGAATATGAATGGCCCCCATTGTCTTATATGTTTGAATGCTTAGACTTCATTTGGTGGAACTATTTGGGAATGACTAGGAGAGTTGTGGCCTTCTTGGGGGACCTGTGTCATTGGAATTGGGCTTGGAGGCTTCAAAAGCCCATGCTATTCCCAGCTCTTGGGACCAGATGCCCGGGACGGGCTGCTCTCCAGATCTGCTGCTTGCTGCCTGCATTTCGGGGACCTGCAGTGTGGTCTCATGGCCCGCTGCCCGCTGCAGCCACTCGGGAACCTGCAGCATTTTATTTTACCACTATACTGAGTCTATCTTTTTAACCACTGTATATGAGCCCTCAAATTGCCATGAGCTTTAACAGCCAGGGATTTTATTTTTATGATGATAGTCTATATTTGTGAGCTTTGCCTTTCATGGAAAAAAACATGTAACACAAAGCAACAAGATCCAAGTAACTGATTGATTCTGTGATTTGGAATCAAAGATTAACATAGTATAAGTTTGAGAAGTTAATATCACATAGCACTCAAATAAAGATACATTTATTATCTCCTAGAAGGTCCAAGTTCAACCACCAGCCAGGCTATGCAGATCCACCTCCTGTTTCACTATAGCTGACTTTGACCCACTCTTAGCTCTCAGGATCCTATCCTATTGCTCCTCTTTCCTGGCAACTGCCCATTAGCAGAGATGCAGACCTTCCCCTCTATCTACAGATGACCTTCCTTTAATGGATTAAGTAAAAATTGGCAGTGAGTCATTTGACCATGCTGAAGGTCCCTGAGTGGGGGCAGGCAGTAGGTCCCTGGAGCAGCCAATCCCAGGCAGGGATGTTCCAGGGGCAGTGAGTCCCACGAGGAGAGACAGACAGATGGGCACGCCATGAGACCATGCCACAGGTCTCTGAAGGCAGCTGGTCCCAGGCAGGGAGCCATGCAGCGTGCAAGAGACAGAGACATGGATAGGGATGCCATGCAGAGTGAGGTTGGGTATTTATTTAATGGGTTATGGAAGGGAAGAGGGAGAAGGAGAGAAGAGCAGAGGAAAGAGAGAGAGAGAAAGAGAGAGAGAGAGAGAGAGAGAAACAGAAGGGGACGGGGAGAAGTAGGAAGAGGGAAAAGAGAAGGAACTCAGGCCCTTTAACCTATTGCGCCTAAACTCCCACCTTTTTATTATAAAAAGAAATGGGAATGTAATGCTCTGTCCCTTTAAGAGACAAGTCAGACCCACTCCCTCTGATCCCCAGGCAAGCTGATCTTTAGCTTCCAGCCTGAGAAATTCAGAGGCTTTCTGATTATGAGCCTCTGGAAACACTAGCCTTTGGTGTAGCTAATGAGATAGCAGAGAGGATGCAGCCAGCTGTTTTCTCTGTGTTCTCCAATTATCAAAGTCCTTGGACTACCTTGGAGCGTGGGCTCAGGACCTTGTCCTGAGATCAGCAGGTTGAGCAGCTGAATCTTATGTTTTTAACCCCAGGATGATCTGACTCACATGAATCAAACTCAAGAGGGTGACTTTATGAAGCTGGTATTGTAATTACTTAATTTGCAGTGGGAAAGATAATTGTCATGGTTACTGGTGATGGTGAGTGCTGCAACTGAGTTTTATGAGGGTGTTAGGAGAATATAATCAGACCAGGAAAGAAATTGAATGGCATAACATTATAATTAATTTCTTTCTCACTCTAGGAGGAGGCTTAGGTGGCTCAGCAGACCAACTGTAAAGTCAACTTTGGCAGGGTTCAATGCCATCTCACTGCTGAGCAACCACTGATAATAATGATGGGAAGTTAAAAATAAACTCCTGTGCTGGGTGTGGTGGCACATGCCTTTGATCCCAACCAGGGTGACACAGAGAAACCATGATTTGAAAAATCTAGCAAAAAGGAGTAGGTGTAAAGGGATAGGCAGAAATGTGAACCAGAGATTAATTAATTAATTAATTAATTAATTAGTTTTTTCTTGCTGTTGTTTGAGATAGGCTCTCACTGTGTAGTCTGAGCTGGCCCAGAATATAGAGAACCCCTTGGCCTCTGCCTTCTAAGTGCTGGGATTAAAGGTGTGTACTATCATGTCCAGCTGGACCAGAAAAAGTTATTTGCTTGTTTGTTTCAAGATGGGTTTTCTCTGTGTTTTCATGACTATCTTGGAACTTGTTCTGTAGACAGGCTGGCCTTGAACTCTGAGAAACCTGCCTGCTTCTGCCTCCCAAGTGCTGGGCCATCACCTGGCTTAGTTATTCTTAACATTGCAGTGGGAAGTGTCATCTTCCCTGAGGTCATCTGACAAAATCAAATGGTTACACGAGATGATTTGTAAATGAACTTGCCATAGAGGCAGGAAAGAATGATGGCTAAAAATATTTACCCTAAAACTTTTTTTTATCCCCTGGTGACTATAAAATATGTGGAGAAATGATTTTTGCTCAAAGATGGAAAATACACATAGAATTTTGATACTGTATGCTATTATGCTCTCTTTGAATTGTTTGAATGCTGAGGAAGGAGCAACAGCTGCTAAAAGATATTTGTTTATAAATGCTGCTGAACTAAACCAACATAGATATTCTGAAAATGTCTTGACTTTGAAATTTGGATCTAAGGACATGATGCTTTGGAAAGGAGTTTCTTATTTTGTTTTCACAGAGGGTGAGAGTCTGTGGATTTCTTCTATTCCAATGTGGTATGATGGACCACGCCCTCCTGAAGGGTTGCTGTAAACATCTTCAGAAAATTGCTTTGCTCAACTGCCAACTGAGATGAAACTAGCACACAGGTTATACCATGAAAGACCTAATTAACGACGCCCCCATTCAGCAGGAAGCAGTTTGGAGAGAAATAACTGCGCCCATATTCCCAAATATTGTTTATAACTGTTCTTTCACATTTAAAGGGGGATATGATAGAGATATGAATAATTTGCATTGATATGGATTTTGCTTTAGTGATCTAAATTTAAGGTCAATTTTATTATATGTATTTCTGATCTTGATTAAGGTATTGTGATTGTGTAGTTGTAATGTATATAGGTTGTTAATAGATAATCATAATAGTCAAGTTTGTAGTCATGTTAGTTAAGATTTTCTAGATGTACATAGATATATTTTAGATAGGCATTCTTTATATTTTTCAAAGATTATAGAATATGGCATTTTAAATGTTTTAATAACTTAGGACTTTTTATAACAATGAGACACTCTGCTCCTGGCAACACCAATCTACTTCAAGAAGAAGATGGGCATTGAAGAGGATCCTTATGGAGTTTGATAGCCATTTGGGCAAGAAACTGCTCTAGCCTGGACTATTGCGTAAACTGGACACAGAGAACCCGCAGAGAGAGGACTACTGAACTTGCCTAAAGGTGAGATGATCTTTCGGGGTTCCTGATTCATGAAGGAGTCTGCGAGACATTCTGCAGGACAAGCAGATAGTGACTGCCTTTGAAATTTCCTGCTTTGTGGAAATGTCTGCTGGAAACTATGGGCCTGTAGGCCGAAGATGGATGCCCCAACGGTACAGAGGAACTTTGGGTGACTGTACAGGCAGCAAGATGTCTCTGTCATTTCTAGAATTTTAGAAGTTGCTTATTTCTTGTTTGCTTAGGTAATATTGTATCTTTCTGGAGTCTTTGATACAGTTGAAGAATAGATAGTTATAGCTGTTTTCCTTTGTTATGATAAAAGATAATGTAGATATAAATATTGTAACTGTAATTCTTACTTGATAACTGTTTTGTTATATGTAATTTTGCTATGTTAAAGTTAAAGCCTTCCTTCCTTTTTGTTTAAACAGAAAAGGGGGAAGTGATGTGGGAGTGTCATATATCAATCTGTTGATTTCATTGGTTAAGTAATAAAGGAACTGCTTGGCCCTCATAGGTTAAAACATAGGTGGGAGAAGTAAACAGAATAGAATGTCGGGAGGAAGAGGAAGTGAGCTCAGACTCGACAGCTCTGCTCTCTGGAGCAGAGGCATGCTCCCCCCAGCCAGGGACAGACTCCGTAGCTCATCTCAGAGCCAGACGCGTGATGAAGCTCCAACCCAAGATGGACATAGGCTAGAATCTTCCCGGTAAGCACACCTAGCGGTGCTACACAGATGATTGGAAATGGGCTAAATTAATATGTGAGAATATCTAGAAGAGGCTAGATAGAAATGGGCCAAGCAGTGTTTAAATGAATACAGTTTGTGTGTTGTTATTTCGGGCATAAGCTAGCAGGCGGCCTGGGTGGTGGGGACGCAGCCCCGCCACTTCTATTACAACAGAATGGAGCCATGTTGGGCGCCAGATGAAGGCGTAAGTCACGAACAATGCCACACCAGTTTGGAATTATGATTAATAGGGTGGTATTTATTTAAAGAGGAAAAAACTTACAGATCACCGTCCCAGACAACAGCCCTCTGCGCAACCAGGAAGGGAGTCTAGTCGCCGGCGGAGCAGGAAGTGAAGAGAGAGACTGGAGGGAAGTAGTCGCTTTTTTAAAGGGAGAGAGACCATGCCCCAATGGGCTGGTATCTCAGCAGCTATTGGTTGGAGGAGCGGAAGGACCTCCCGCAACACCTCTCCCTTTTGTTTAAGTAAGAGAGTTCTAAACCTACTATGAAATTATATATAATAAGTACAAATATCCTATTCTAACTAGTTTAGGTCTTGTATAATAAATAACTTGGCCAAGTCGTGAGAGAAAAGTAACTACATTTATATAGTCTTCAACCCCATCGAAGATCTGAGAAGGGAAATAATGTTACCTGGGTAATTAGGAAGTTCAGTAAAATAACTTCCAAAACATGCAACAAATCACAGAGACAACTAGCTACCTGGGCAATCACCCAAAGTCATGTTTGCAGCGTTGAAGCAACCAACTTTGGCTAAGGCCTAACATAACTGACATACCATTTTCAAAGGCAAGCAATTTTTCAAAACTATCTTACCCTGTCTTGGCAGGATATGACAGTCCTGTTTTATCCATTGATGCACGCTCTGTATCTCTGTCAGTGGTTGAGGTATGGGCATTTCTTTGCCCCAAGGCCAGTTCTGCCAAAAAGAAAGGCTCCAGGTGGAGTGTCTTTGGTGCTCAACATTCTCTCGGGAATAGATTGGTGCTGCCAGGAGCAATTGTGTCTCACTACCACAAAACTCTGAGTTAGATTAAAGGCTATTTTCTACAGCTCTTTGAAGAGGTTGAAGATTATCTATCTATACTGAGTATAATCTCTATATATCTAAAGAACCTGATTAGTCTAATTATAAATGACAAACTTAGATGACTATTAATCTATATAATTCTCAATGTCTATCTAACTTAAAGACTAAGACAATAAACGACTGTGAAACAAATGAGGACAATGGCCTCCAAATATAAACAATGTACAAATATACATTGCAATATGGTAAATATATATCAATACACAAACAATATATAAGTATCTTAATCAGAGGTAGAAATGTACACTGCAATATGGTAAATACATACAATATATATATATCAATACAATATATGTCAATACATAAAAAATATTTTAAACAGAGGTAGAAACATGCATGTATACAATAGTCAATATAATTTAACTTTGTATCAATATACAAGAATCGATACCAATATATTTGTCTATAAACAGTATAAACAGTAACTCACAATTATAAATCTATTATCCCATCATCCCTCTTTTTTTTTTCAATATGATCCCTGAGCTTATAAAATTCCTCCCCCAACCTCCCAACCCCTAAATGATGTCCCTAAACCCAGGGGCAAACTTTACTGGGAGAGGGGACGTTGTCCTCTAAAATTACTTCCAGCTGTCATGAGGGCAACGTTCTTTCTGGGGGATCCTGTGAAAGTAAAATGATGGTTAAATTTCAAGATCGATGTCTTTTAAAATTGCAAATAGTCTCTGAGTATTTTGTGGAGGTCTGGCCAGAATGTTGTACAAGATGTGCACCATTTCAGCTAACCAAGTTGGGATCGTCTTGTGTAGCTGGTACCCAAAACAGGTCTTGTAGTAGCGCTATCAGTATCATGACGTCATATCAACCAGGTAGAGTTGTTGTTGTGGGGCCCCATCTTCTTCCTGGAAACTTCAAATGTCACTTCAGGAAAGACTCATTGTTCATTGTAAAAAACTTAAAACATTAATCATATAGACATATATATATATATATATACATATATTCAATGAAAGGCATGATAGATATATTCAATGAAAGGTATGATAGATATGAAGAAAAGCAAAGATGTTTTCTAAACTCATATTTCTTTCTGTCCCATATCATGGCTCTTGACATGAGACAGAAACTCCAGAAACTCTGGGTTTTTCTCTTACTAACAGGCTTGGAATTGGAGAGGGACTGAGCCAGAGTCCAACTTCAAAACCAGCTCTATAAATTTAGAAATATGGTTTAATATATTTTACTTACACAACCCATTCAGTTTTCTTGATATTTCCTATTGGGCAGGTATTTTTCCATCTGTCAGTATCCAAACATCCAGGGTCCCTTGAATTTTTCAAAGATGAGTGTTTTCCTGTGGAGCTAAGAACAGAACCCTGCCCCCATTCTATATGTTTTTCTTACCACCTGTATGAATATCATCATTGTGGATGAGTTGTCATTTCTCCTTTCCAAGAGGTTTCTCCTCTTCAAATCGAAACTTTATTAATTTTGATGGTATCCACAATTTTTCTTCTCCTGTGGAAACAAGAGCAAAACCCCTTCCCCAACGTAGCACATCTCCTGGCTTCCATTGAGAGGTCAGCACATCTTTGAAATAAATCGGTTGATTTAGTTCAGCAGACTTTTCCATTATCCAATATCTTTCTGCTGCTGTCATTCCTTTCTCATTAGCGTTAAGAAAATTCAAGGTTAATAAAGCATTGTGTAATCTATTTCTGGGGGTATTTTCGGTCCCTTTTTGTTTGTTCAGCATATCCTTTATAGTACGATTTGATCTTTCTATAACTGCCTGACCTGTAGGATTATTTGGTATACCTGTAATGTGTTTTATATTATAATAATCAAAAAAGCGTTTCATTTTCTTAGATACATATGCTGGACCATTATCTGTCTTTATTTGTGCAGGTATACCCATGATGGCCATAACTTCCAATAAATGTGTGATTACTGACTCAGCCTTTTCTGAGCTCAGGGCAGTAGCCCATTGAAAACCTGAATACGTGTCTATGGTGTGGTGTACATATTTTAATTTACCAAATTCCATAAAGTGGAACACATCCATCTGCCAGATTTCATTTCTCTTAGTACCCTTTGGATTACTCCCTGCAGGCAACGGTGTTTGATTATAGGAAGAACAAGTAGGACATCTCTTTATAATGTCCTTAGCTTGTTGCCAAGTAATGGAAAATTCTTTCTTTAGGCCTTTACTATTGACATGATGCTTCTTATGAAATTCTGAGGCCTGCAACACACTTCCAATCAATAATTGATCAATCTCAGCGTTGCCTTGGGCTAGAGGACCAGGCAGACCTGTATGGGACCGGATGTGTGTTATGTACATCAGACAAAGCCTGTTCCTGATTATGTCTTGTACCTGGATAAATAATGAAGTCAACTCTGTGTCATCTGGTATAAATTCAGCTGTTTCAACATGCAAGATAACTCTTTCTGCATATTGTGAATCTGTAACTATATTAAGAGGTTCTTTAAAATCCCTTAGCACCATAAGAATGGCATATAATTCTGCCTTCTGGACAGAATTATAAGGGCTTTGTTCCACCTTACTCAATTCATCTGACTTGTAACCTGCTTTCCCTGATTTATTTTTTTTTTTCTCAAAGACAACAAGGCCATACCTCCTAATGAGCTTCTCCCAGTGAGCCTGTAGGGGTCATTTTCACTCAAACCACCACAGTGCCCACAGCCAAGGAGGCTGAAGGTTGGTTTTACCCCTTCCTCACCCATCTGCAAGTCCACTCTTTCCTTAGCACAGCTGATGTAGGAGACCACAGATATTGGGGTCCAAAAGATGAGAAATATCCTAACAGTAGTTGCAAAAAGGTGTTCAGTTTTCCTCATTACAAGGATAGTAGGATGAGCATTCATGATGCTAAAGTAGAGCAGGTTTTTGGGTTACACAGGCTTTTCCCTGCATTAGGAAATGAAACTCAATCCATTTTTCTTGATTTTCCCTCAGATGTCTGACCACCTCCATTGATGTAGCACTTTTGATTCCTCCTACCTAAATCTATTGTTTGCTCCTATACCATATACTGCATGTATCGTAAAACATTGAATTTTAAATTAAAGAGTAAAATAAAACACAAATAGAAGTTTTAATACTTTCTCAATTGCAAAATACTGTGGAACCCACAGAAATGAGTCTGTAGAATATTTATCCAACTTAAAACCACCCAAAAGTAGTTGTCAAATGAAAAATTGTACTTAAGCGTTTATTTCTGTCTTACCCTTCTGAAATTACATTAAGGCAAAAAGTAAAGAAAAAGGGAGTTGGAAGAAAAATAACAATGAACAAAAGATAACATATTTTACAAGATGAGAACCAGCTAGCCCATTGGAGTAACTGGGTGGAGAACCATACAGAGAATGGCACCACCAAAGACAGACTTGGAGGCCACAGGGACCTGGGAGGACTTGAGACAGTATGAAGATGAAGGTAGCATTGGGTGACATCCTGCATCAGTGGCATCAGCACTCAATGCCCTGCCCTATCCTATCCTATACAAGTTCTTTTCTTTAACAGAGGTTAGTTCACCACAGAAATAGGACCAGAGAGATTCCGGATGTAGGGCACCAGGGCATGGTGAGATGAGCTAGACAGAAAACAATGTTAGGTCTGTGCCAGCTGTGAGTCCCCCGTCCCTGCATGCCTTGCAGAGTAGAACATGGTCTGCTGTGCCAGTGTTGAAGTCTGCTGTTCTCCAAGCTTCTTTTGCAGAGAAAATTTAATGTTTAAGGAAGGTTCCCACCTCGACAAAGGCAGAGGCTGGACAAAGAGATGGAAAGAGAAGAATATTAAAGATCTCATCCACATAATCCAAGATATATAGATATTTGCCACGCATGGTGTCACATGCATCCAATCCCAGCACTAGGCAGGCAGAGGCAAGGGATTTCTGTGTGTTCAAGGCCAACATAGTGTACATAGTGAGTTCTTGAATGGTCAAGATATGTGTGTGTGTGTCCTTTCATAATGATAAAATAACTAACATTTGCTCAAAGTTTTGTGCATGCCAGGCCCCTTTGATCCATTACCTCTGTTGGTCAAATATCCTGGAGCAGGAAGCACTGTCTCAGCCTGTGTGTGACTCATGAGGAAAGAGGAATCTCGCATTGGAAGAAACTGGTAGAGCCAATTCCCAGCCAGGATGTCAAAGTGCAAAGTCCTTGTTTTTATGCACCCAGCCCAGCCGTCATTACACTTTGACCAACATGGTGAAACCACAATCTTGATTAAATAAATATTCACTGTGCTGAAGCCAGCTGAGTAGTTCCCTAATTACATGTGTAGGAGGAATCAAATAATTCAGACAAAATGGCCAATTTTATTGTGGTTTTGA
>JABTXL010017567.1:0-27127 GCA_025134845.1 Neodon shergylaensis
GAGCAAGGAAGTCAGGACCACGAGGGGTGCACCCACCCACTGAGACAGTGGGGCTGATCTATTGGGAGCTCACCAAGGCCAGTTGGACTGTGACTGAAAAAGCATGTGATAAAGCCGGACTCTCTGAACATGGCAGACAATGAAGGCTGATGAGAAGCAAAGGATAATAGCACTGGGTTTTGATCCTACTTCATGTTCTGGCTTTGTGGGAGCCTAACCAGTTTGGATGTTCACCTTCCTAGACCTGGATGGAGGGGGGAGTTCCTTGGACTTCCCACAGGGCAGGGAACCCTGACTGTTCTTTGGACTGGAGAGGGAGGGGGAAAGGAATGGGGGGAGGTGGAGAGGAGTGGGTGGAGTGGAAGGGAAAATGGAGGTGAGCAGGCAGAAATTTTTTCAATTAAAAAAAGACAAAAAATACAAAAAAAATTATCTATCTATCATCTATATAAGAAAAATAAAGAAAAGAAAAGAAATGTCAAAAAAAGAAAGTCAGTTCAAGAAATGGCTTAATGTGACAAGAAAATGAAAATATATATAGATGCCATGGTTTTTGATTCATGACCAAAGCCAAGAAGATACTGACCTTCTGCATGTTTTTTTAACATTTATTTATTTGTTATGTATACAGTGCTTTGTTTGCCTGCATGCTTGCATGCCAGAAGAGGGCACATTTCTCATTATATGATGGGTGTAAAGTCACCGAGTGGTTATTGGGAACTGAACTCAGGACCTCTGAAAGAGCAGCCAGCACTCTTTACCTCTAAGCTACTTCTCCAGCCCCTCTTTTGTATGTTCTACAGATATGAATGCAAACAGTGACTTGTTAGAGAATTCTTCGACTTTGTGTTCCAGATAAAAGTATTGCTGCCTAATTACAGCACAGTGTAATCATATTACACAATTTATTTGTTAAGAGTTCTTTGGTTTTATTTCTCATGAAAAATAATTTCTAGGGCTGGAGAGATGGCTTAGAGGTTAAGAGCACTGGTTGTTCTTCGAGAGTTGCTGAGTTCAATTCCCAACACCCACATGGTGGATCACAACCATCTGTAATGAGGTCTGGCACCATCTTCCTGTGTGCAGGCATACATGCCGACAGAGCATTATATAGTAAATAAATAAATAAATAAATCTTTAAAAAAGGAAAAAATAATTTTTACTTAATTAAAAATTTGAAAAAAAACATACTTTATAATAAATCATCTAAGTAGATCGTTGGTGAACACTGTGTGATATAGTTTCAGGTTCATTTCTTAGAAGAAGGGTCTGGTCATGTAAATTTTTTTGTTTGAATAGGTATTGAAGAATAAAAGTGACAAGAATTTGTAGGGGCATTTCATTTGTATTTTGATAAATAAAGCTTGTCTGAGGATCAGAAAAGTAAAACAACCGCACTGCCCAGCCTTATAGATCAAGCAGCAATGACACAAACCTTTATTAACAGTAGCCACAATGGCACACACTTTTAGTGCCAGTAGTCACACTAGTTTGCCAAAGAAATTATTTGGTAGTGGTGCATGCCCTTAATACCAGTACTAGAGAGGATTATGAAATAGGAGGATACAGGTCTCAGTCTCATTCTGAGATTCCTAAAGGTAGGACTACCACTTCTGTCTGAGGTCGAGGTAAGAGCAAATGGCTGGCTGCTATGGTTTTCTGGTCTTCAGGTTTAAACCCAATTTCTCTCTCTGAGTTTTTATTAATTGTGCTTCACTTGGCACCCAACTTTTGAGGCACAATTTACAAAAAAGTCATTTGCTAGAGGGTTTTTTTCTCTACCAGTCTTGGCCAAAGCTGGGATTGGAATTCCAGATCTAGGAATTGGAGCCCTAACCTAGCCATCTAGGCTTGGGAAAAAAGTTGTGCTCCCAGCTCCCATTCACCCTAGTTTAGCATCCATGTAAAAAAGGAAAATACAAAGAGAATCTGGAGAGCGTATGTTATTGTTTTTTCTTTTGTTTGACTGCTGAGGAGCAAGAGCTGCTAAAAGATATTTGATTATAAATGCTGCTGAATTAATCCAACCTATATATTTTGAAAATGCCTTGACTTCAAAATTTAAGTCGAAAGGTATGTTACTCTCAAGAAGTTTTACTTTTGTTTTCACAGGAAGTGAGAGGCTTTGGATTCATTATGGCTTAAGAAAAGTAATATTTGGTCAAGGAAAATGCCCTGAAATTTTTCAGATAGGAGTGCATGACCCAGAGGATCCAATCTTTTAGAGCAGCTCTGTTACAGTTTTCTTTGAGTTCTAAATCCAGAACATCTTCAAGACTGCTGGCTGAGATGATCCAGCCTCACAGAATACTCCAGTAAGGACTTGACGATAATCCTAAATTTTCTTTGGGCCCCCATATTAATGTTGCCAATCACCAGGAATTAGCTCAGAAAGCTATGCCCACATTCCCCCCAAAAATGGATTATGGATGTTTGTCTTTTTTAATGTGTTGATTACAAGTTGTTATGGGTAAAGATCAGGAATAAAAGTTAAGCAAAGAAAATTAGATTCAAGGTTCTTGTTTTGAAAAGAAAAAAAAGTGAATATATATGATAGGATAAAAGAGCAGATTATTGAATCTACCCTGAAGAGAAAACAGGTATGATCCTGTTTTGAAAAGAATAAAAGGGGGATATAAATAGGATAAAAATGTAGATTATTATATCTACTCTGAAAAGAATAAAGGAAGATATGTACACATATATAATATATATGTTTATATATGCATATATATATGAGATAAAAATGTAGATTATTGAGTCTACTTTTTAAAAACCATTACTAGTTTAAATGTTTTATTTTGCATTTTTTATATTAAATACAAATTTTGTATATTGAGATTAATTTTTAGAACATATTATACATGCATCTCTATTCTTGTTCATGGTATTGTACCTAGATAACTCAATAAATGATCTAATACAAATTTCTAGTCTTTGAAAATTATTGTCAATGTCTGTTTTAGGAAAATAAGAAAATATAGGTAGTATAATCAAACTTTGTAGTCACATTAGGTATGTTTTAAAATTCAAACAAATAAATATTTTAGACAGGTCATCTGTAAACACTTCAGAGATTTACAGAATATGGCATTTAAAATGTTTTAATAACTTACATTCTTCCTTTTTATGACAATGAGACATGACTGTTCCTGGAAGCACAAATCTACTTTAGAGAAGATAATGGGCATCAAAGAAGCTCCATATGGAGTTTATTTCCTTCATGACAAAAGTAAGCCACTGCACAAGAAAGTGTCCTTACTTCCACTGCTGACAGTAAGCTCTATTAATTGAACAAGCAGGGCACAAAAGAAAGTGATTGCAAAACATTGTCCTTCAGAACATTCTGCTTCACAGAAAAGTCTGTCAGATATGCTAGTCCTGTAGGCCAAGGATAGATGTCCCAATGTTACAGAGGAATTTTGGGTATCTATCCAGGCACCCAGCTGTTTATGTCATTTCTCACATTTTTTTGGAATTCACTTGCTTCCACTGTCTGCTTACTAAGTTAATTGTATTTTCTCCTTGGGTTCATGAAGGAGTTGAATACTGGATGGCTATAGTTAGAATTTCCCTTGTTTATCTGACGTAGAAAGCAAGTCATGATAGAAAGTTAATTAGGTATAAGACTTTGGACTCACCAAGATAGAATAGATACAGAATATTTTCTCTAAATTAGTCAAATACAAATAGACTAGATATTGTTGATTATTTTTTGCCTATATATCTTGCATATAGTTATTGTACTTATTGTATATAGTTTTCTTACATTAGTTA
This sequence comes from Neodon shergylaensis, assembly GCA_025134845.1. NCBI lineage: Eukaryota > Metazoa > Chordata > Mammalia > Rodentia > Cricetidae > Neodon > Neodon shergylaensis. The sequence continues at coordinate 3,778 of JABTXL010017567.1, forward strand.
TAGCCTTCTTTTTTATTTTAGACAAAAGGCAGAAATATAGTAGTATTTCATTCATATTTTAATAAATAAAACTTGCCTGAGGATCAGAAATGTAAAATAACTACATTAGCCAGCCTTACAGAACAGGCAGTAATATCACACACCTTTTAAATTTGTAACTAGAATGACAGACACCTTTAATACCAGTAGTCACACAATCTTGCTCTAGAAACCAGGTGGTAGTGGTTTCTAGAACTAGAGAAGAATATAAAACAGGAAGAGATAAATCTCAGTCTCATTGTCATTCTGAGGTTTCTTGGAGGAAGGATCACCATTTTTGGACTGAGGTCAAGGTAAGAGACAATGGCTGGCTGTTTTGCCTCTCTAGTCTTCAGGTTGTCTCTGAGTTTTTATTAAGTGTGCTTTAAGACATAATGCTAAATATACCCTCAAAGTATTTGGCTTTGATTGTTGTGTTGCTTTGAATCCTTCAAATATAAAGCTTTCTTTGAAAATGGCATAAGGAGGAGGTATAAAATTCCTTACGAGAAAAGTGACATATTGAATAGAACCAAAAAGAATTAATGTCTCTTTATCCTGTAAATTTCCAAAGAAAATGTCCAGAATTAAAGTTTAGAATGCTTCCAGGTTATTCCAGGTGAGTGAAGTGAGTAAGCAGGGCATTCATTCACCCGAAACGTGATCTGCAAAGGGCAATTGCAATCAAAATGCACTGATATTTTGAACCCAGACAAACATCACTGAGATTAGTGCATAAACTGCAATGCCCATTTGAAAGACAAGTAGCATTTACCTGGAGTCACAACGATTCATAGAGCACTTGTTAAAGACACAACTTATTGCAATTCCCTGACAGTTAATTCTGGCTATGACATTGACAATGAAAGCATACATGTAAGAATCAAAGGATTCAACTCTGAATCCTGATTATATCCATACTCCATATATTTTCCCTGTACATAGCTTTACATTAACAGGAAAGAAGCCCTCTCTAGAAGATGGGTAAAGAGGCTGATGTATAGGTTTTGGAAATGTATTCTTTCACTGAGAGAGTACCATTCTGGGTACTGACATTGGAGGAGAGAACCAACTTCCTATAACTTGTCTCCATGCCTTCACATTTGTACCATGGCACAACCTTCTCCAAAATAAATAGAAAAAATATGGTAAAACTTTAAGAAAAATAGAAAGAGTAGCTTAAACTTTTGCCATTTCAAAGTAATTTTGATGATATTAGAAGCAGTCTTTCTGAGTTTTAGGTTATTTTTATAAATTGCAATATTAAACATTTAAACTTTTATTCATTTAGCTAGAAATATGAACAAGTGTCTCTGTGTGGATTTGTGTGAACAGATTAGAGATAGGTAATTTCTTATAGAATGGAAAGAATGACTTGTCTAGTCACCCAAAGCATGCAAAAACTCTAAATTGAAAACAAATCATTCATTTTTATATGAATGTCAATCTCAAATATAGAATTTTCAATGAAGAAGTTCTTTAAGAATGAGGGGATCAGAGGATCACAAAGACAATTTGATTGAAGACAATTTGATGAGACATCAACTGATCAAACCTGAAAACATTGGACAATACAATAGTTAGCATGGTTTACAAAGGGATGAAAATAGGAATATTTGAATTAGGCTAATATTTCAGATATTAACAGGAATCTAATAATTTATCAAATACTTTTACAGAATCCCCATTTATATAAAAGGGAAATATAACTGTGTAGCAGCGAATTTTGCTAGGTGCCATCTTATATCTTAACCAAGTACCAATGTGGACATCTCAAAGGGATTAGATTACTTGAAGTCATGAGCCCTCTGTTGAGGATAAACCACCAGCACTTCAGAATGTGATTCTGTAGCACAAATTCTAATTGGTACTACTTATAAAAACCCAGAGTCAGATACAGGGGTTAATGCTGAAGATCAGAGAAGCAGAACAGTCAGCCACTAGAGAGTTCTTATTTCTACCAAAGCTGAGACAAAAAGGGTGATCCTATCCTCACACTGCCTCCTCAGACTGACCTTAGATGATTGTCTCAGACTACACTGTTCCTCAGATTGCATCCTTAGACTGTATCCTCAAACTGCTATGAGCTCCTGTCTCCTCCTGCCTTATATCCCTTTCTCCTCCCAGTGATATCATTTCTGTCTCCACCTCCTTAGTGCTAGGATCACTTTGTCTGAGCTCTGTTTCTATTTTAGACAGATTCAGTCTTGTGTAGGCCAGGGTAACCATGAACTCACAGAGATCCATCTGCCTCTATCACCCCAGTGCTGGGATTAAAGGTGTATAACAACACTGCCTGGCCTCTATGGCTAACTAGTGTTTTACCACTGCAGTCTGATATTCAGGCAAACTTCATTTGTTATGATATAGATAAAATATCACCACATGACTGCCTGGACAAAAAGTTTTAATTAAAGACATAATTCTCTTGGTGTCATTTTGTTGATTCTTATCTGAATGTAAATTGTGCCCTATATTGTTAAATAGAGAATTTTAGTAAACATAGGTATAATGGGAAAGAACATCGAAGGATTGAAGGCATAGTTCTATAAGTCAAGGTGAGAGGTCTCAGAAGAGAATAATGTGGATATCTCAATGTCACCAATATTGGTCCTTGAAATGCCTTCAGTTTATCTGCACTTCTTTTATGAAAGATCTGCTGTATTACTTCTGTCATGAACAGACAATGTTAGTGATGACCTCCATTCAAATGTAAAGAGAATGGACTTCCATCCTTGCTCTGATTCTAAATGCACATATTTCACTGCCTAATCATAAAAATAAATAAAAATAAATAATAATAGAATCTTATTTACTTTCAAAGATGTTCCACTACTGTGAGCAAGGTTTCTCAATATCCTTGCATAGATGATTTATTCACATGTTTTGAGTGTGATTTCTAAACAGAATAACAGTGCTTTTCTTGGAAAGTACTCTTCTTTTTTACAGACTTTGTCTCTATAGTCTAAGCTGGGGGACTCAGAACTATAATGCAATGTCCCTTTTATATCGCCCTGAAACTCTCCTATGGCTGCAACCTCCCACAAAAAATGTTCAGTTCATTCCTGCATAGTTGTTCATTTATCTGCTTTATACCATAAAAGACAATCAGTGTCAATAAATGTCAAGACTGAGATATAAGAGATAAAAATTTTTGAATGGGAAAGGAAAGTAATATATATATATATATATATATATATATATATATATATATATATATAATTATGGCAGGGGTAAAATACATTTCTAAGACCTCTTTTAACTTTCAAGGAGTTAGAATATCACAATTCTATCTGAAAAAAGCCAGCTAATTCCAATGACTATAACGTGAGTTCTGGTTTTATACAAAGAGTCTCATAATTGAACTCATTATGTATACAACCCTCTCAATTGTATTTAGGTTTCAAATATATATGACTGGCATAGTTCAGTATATATACACTTCTACTCTGGAAGATGGCTCAGTAGTTTAAGACAATTCATTCTAGCCTGGTAAGTAACCTGAGATTATCCCTTTGATCTATGTAACTGCCTTAAAAAGCTGGACACAAGAGTGATGCTCCTTTAGGTATAGCTAAGATGAAATAAGGAACATACAAAAAAATCACTGGAAGGTTGCAGGCCAGTTAACATAGAGTAAGATTATCAAGCAAAGCAGCAGGACTAATGTAGTCCTTGTCTGTATACAAGATGAAATGTTGACTTTTGACATCCATATATGCTGTATGATATGTACATTTCCAACTTCATACATAGATATCAAACACATACATACACACATAAAATTTGATCATACTCTGTAGCATGAATAATGAACACCAAGAGACAGATATTGGTGTTCATAGTGAATATCAGTAAAGCAAAATAGCCAAGCCACTAGAAAGTACCTACCTCTGTTAAATGTTCAGACTGAAAAAGAGAAAGTTTCTTTCTACCCCACTTTATATTCCTTTCTAATGCTGGGATTAAAGGTGTGCATCATCACTGGTGGCTTGGCCTCTCTGACTAATCAGTGTGGCCACTAGGATTAAACTTGTGTACCACAACTGCCTGACCTGTATGGTTTACTATTTTGGCTGTTTTGCGTTCTGCTTTTTGGGTAAGTTTTATTTATTAAAATACAAATGAAATATCACCACAATATTCTCCCCCATTATCTTCCTTTATTTTCTTCTCCCTCCTGTTATTGACATTCCCTTTCTTCTCCCACACATTTTTTTCTATTTCTTTTCATTTCTTTATTTAGAGCCTTTAATTAGGGTTGCCTGTAAGAGCTCAGCAGTGGCATATTTAATTATGCAAGAATACTCTACTAGTAGCAACACCACAAAGGATTGTATCTCCTCTTAAACCTAGCAATTATTAACTGCCTATGGATTCTCAGGGATGAAGACGGCTTTATGATTCCCTCTTCCATATTGATTTAATTGTGTGTGAGGATATTCCTTAGGAAAGATAACCTGGGTTGTATAAAATAGAAAGAGGCAACTAAGAGTTTGCATCTCTTGTTGTTTTCTTTCTCTGTCCTGAGTGTAGAATTATTCTTACCAGCTTTTGTACCCTGATGCAGAGGTGGCTTCCCTGTCATGATAAAATTTGTTCTTTTCCAAAACATGTTTTATATGTATAGGAGTTTTTGTTTACATATTTGTCTGTGTACCTCACATGTGACTGATGCATTAAAAGTAGAGAAGAAAGCATCAAATCCATTAGTGTTGCATTACAGAGATGTAGTAGGAGCTGCGGGTTGCATTCCACCACCTAGCTCCTGCCACCGGCTAGCTTTATCCAAAATAACAACACACAAACTGTATTCTTTTAATCACTGCTTGACCCATTATATCTAGCCTCTTCTCAGCTAACTCTCGCACCTGGACTAGCCCATTTCTAATCATGTGTGTAGCACCCCAAGGTGTGCTTACTGGGAAGATTCTAGCCTACGTCCATCCTGGGTCGGAGCTTTATCAATCGCATCTGCCCGGGAGAGGAAAGCATGGCCTCTGAGCTCACTTCCTCTTCCTCCTAGCATTCTGTTCTGTTTACTTCTCCCACCTATGTTTTAACCTATGAGGGCCAAGCAGTTTCCTTATTTTTTAACCAATGACCTTCCTCCACCACAGAGACTTGAGAGCCTCCATGTTAGTGCAGAGAATTGAATATATGTCCTGTAGAAAAGCAGCCAGTGTTCTTATCTCATGAGCTATCATTTCCAAGCATTAAAATATGTTCTTTAACTGTGAGCCAGAATAAATCTTTCATTGCTTTTGTGATGGTATTTTATCACAGCAACAAGAGAAGTAACTAATTTAAGGAGACCATAGGGTAAATACATAGAAAGAGATGAGCTTTGACAGCTTATTACACTGAAGATGCTTTTTTCATTGAACTTCTAAGCATGAGAATCCTGTCTTCATAGCAAATTTCCTGATCACCAGTCTTGAACATTGAATTTCATAACACAAGTGTAAGCACATCTTACCGACTCTACTCTGGCCTCATCTCCTAAATGTGCATCACATCCATTCCTATGTGCTTTTTACTTCTCCATACTTGCTCTCCCACTGACCTGAATTCAGTTGTGAAAACAGCGCTCTTTTTGAAGTTCGGTCAGATTTGGCGATGGTAGCATATGACAGAGAACATAGAACTTTCATGAGTTAAATGAGCATCTCTAAGGGTGTTGATTTCCAGTTTTGAAAAGGATGGGCTATATGAAAAGAGTAGATAAAAATAGGCTTAGTATCCTAAAGTATCCAAAGGATATCATGAAATATGTACAATCTACAATGAGATATTAAGAGATACAGAAAAGTGAGATTTTTGATATTGGATGGCTTTGCTTAAAGTAACTTATCAAAATATTAATGAATGGAGGAACCAAAGATTGCTTATGTGGTGTTTTAACTCTTTTTTTAATGTTCACTTCAAAAGCAGTACCAGATGAAAACCAAAAGAGTAAAACAGGAATATTTAAAAAGAATATAAAACTAATTGTTTTTTTTCCTAATTCTGTAAGGGACCTTTTGATTTAGGTGATGGGTATATACATGAAATACTTTTGAAAGTGTAAAATCTAATGCAAAATTCTACTCATTTACATTCTAACTCTGTAGAAATTCATTGAGTTGTATAGACATTTTTATTGCTGACTTTGATGGACAATATTATTTTTCTGCAAATTTTATGATAAAGTTTAAAAATTTCTCTTTAAATGTATATTAATAATACGGCTTCTTTAACTTTCTGCAATTCTTTCAGAAGGTCAATCACCATCTTTAATAAGAATGTACCCACGGACAAGTATGAAGTAGTGAAGGGAATGATAAAAAACAACACAGCACCAGACTGAAACTGTTCTTTGACACACAGAAAGAAACGTGTTATCTGAATACAGATCTGGTCTACTCATCTCTCTCTTGAATACCTGAACATACTTGTTCTTATGCTGAGTTCACAAATGAGCCCAGCTTATCCTGCAGGTGGCACCAGTCCTACACACCACTGTAGATTTGCATGTGACCAGAGCACAGCCCACAACTAAGGATTTCTTAAGCAGCCATTGACACCCTGTGCAAAAGTCATTCTCAGTGAAGATACATAATCAATATGATGGTCCTTGTTGAGCTCCTAGGGCTGCTACTGCTCTGGTTTTTAGGTAAGGAAGACACAAATAGGGGAGCAGTGTGGTGAGTGCTGCCTTGATTTTTATGTAAGTTGTCCTATAACATGGTTAACATCACATATTTGTGTATATTTCTACCCTCAGGTGTGAGATGTGATATCCAGATGACCCAGTCACCATCCACACTGTCTGCATCTCTGGGAGAAAGTGTCACCATCACTTGTCATGCCAGCCAGAATATTAACAGTTGGTTATCCTGGCACCAACAGAAACCAGGGCATGCTCCTAATCTCTTGATCTATAAAACATCCAACTTGCATACGGGAGTCCCATCGAGGTTCAGTGGCAGTGGATCAGGGACACATTATTCTCTCACCATCAGCAACTTGCAGCCTGAAGATACTGCCACTTATTATTGTCAGCAGGATCAAAGTGTTCCTTTCACAGTGATACAAGTCATAACAAAAACCTCCCACAAGTGCAATGGAGTAAGAAAAAGTTGCCCCAGATGCTCCTTGTAGTGCCTGCACCTGCTAATATTTTGTTATAAGACTTGCCTGAGCTTTGAAGGTCATTGGGAGGATTGCAGAAAACTATCAATGTGACACTTTTACTTTAACTCTACTCTTCTCTGTCCCCAAAACACAAAATGATAAAATATTTCAAAATTTACTTAAAAGCAGTTTCTTTTATGTTTGAATGATCCTAGCTCTTCTATCCTTGTGATTTATACAGCAATGATATATCATTACATGATACCTCCAGAGAGATTATTTTAATTCAGGGAACTAATGTCTAGATAACAGCACCTTATGGTCTGTGATGTGCTAGATTTGATACTATAGTATCTACCAAAGCTTGATATTTAAATATTTGAGACCAGTTTTGACTAGATTATGGTACATTCTAGAATCTTTAGTTTGTGTATGCTCAAATTGGATGAGGTTTTTCAATAGACAGAAACTTGGGTGTATATTATCTCTGCTTGTTTCAAAATGAGCTATAGCTTTAAGACCCAGCAGGTTGCTAATGGATTGACTCCAAATGACTTCCTTATAGCTATGGCAAAAAAAAGCTCTAAAAAGCTGAGACCAAATAAATTCTGTACGTTTTAAATTGTTTCTAATATGTATTTTCATCATGACAATGCAAAGGTTACTAACATGAGGAGTCTATTATTTCAAGGAAGTAGATATTAGAAGTAGGGGTTCTTAGTATTCATTCACAATACATTGATTCACATCATGCTTTGCCAGGATATGTACAGAAAACCTAATAATGTTTTTTAATACTCTTTGTTCCTGTAAACTGAACACTTGTGATTTTCCAGCTCCTACCCTGTCAGCCCATGGAGCTTTACACTTATGATTAAAAATTTCAAGATGTATAGCTGAGCCATAATTGAGGAAATTAGAGAGAGAGAGAGAGAGAGAGAGAGAGAGAGAGAGCTGTTGATTTATGGGCTAATAATTTAATTTCCTAGTATGATTTCCTATAGTGCTGATTAATTAGGGGCCTTTTAATGATTACTGAGAATCAAGACATGATTTTGATTCAACTAGAAAGTACAAAAAGACACAAGATGTAAGGATGATAGAATCACCATTTTCACCCCAATGGACTAAGGGAACAAGTTTCAAGAGCACTTATTCAGCTACTTCGTGTTTTCATTGATAGTAGAGCCCAGATTTCTAGTTAGAATCTACCTTCTCATTAGAACCTATCTTTTACTTAGAAACAACTTGACTGAGCATCTGATCCCATCGTATATAAGTCAGTTAATATATATAATGTAGATTCCATATTTCTGTGTTAAAATTGCTTCTTATATGGAAAGTGCCTTTATTTTGCTGTAACAGCCTAACTAATGATGCAGTGCAAATGCTTAATATACTGGGACCTATGTGTTTATGAAATGCTAAGCAGTATATTCTAAAGCCAGGTTATATCTGGAAATATTCTCAGTGAATGTAGTCAAGTGTGGTCTAGGAGTATGCATCCATCCAATTTTCCATTCCTGTGACTATGAGTGGCAGAGACCCACAGTGGAGCACTGGACTGAGCTCCCAAAGTCCAGTTGAAGAGAGGGAGGAGTAAGAATATGAGCAAAGAGGTCAACAACATGATGGGTATAACCACTGTAACAGTCTACCTGAGCTAATGGGAGCTCACCATTACCAGCAGTACTTCGAAAAAACAAGCATAACCCCAAACTAGTATCTCGCAATATGGTTGACAGTTGCATAGCTGGGAAGACTGAGGGGCCACTGGCAGTGGCACCAAAATTCATACCTACTACTTGTACTGACTTTTTGTGAACCTATTCTCTTTGGATAGATACCTTGCTCAGCATAGATATAGTAGGGAGGGCCTTGGACCTTCCACAAAGCAGTGTGCCTTACCCTCTCTGAGGAGTGGATGGAGTGGGCTGGGTAGGTTAATGGAGGGAATCGGAGAAGGAAAGGGACTGGGAATTTGAATTGGTATGTATAATGAAAAAAGATAATTGTTTTGTTTTTTAAAAAGTAGTAAAAATAAATAAATAACAAATAAAAAGGCTCCTCAAATCTCTGTTCTGGATCAACAGTGCATTTTACTCTATTAAATAAAGAAAGAGCACAAAACCGCCCAGGAAAAGTTACCATGTGCTTTTGTAAAAGGTAGAAAATAGACTATTCACAATAAAAATTACTATTTTTTATCTCCTGCTACTTTTCTTCTTTTGTATAAAATATAATATAAATATATTAACTTCTTCATTAATATTATGTAAATATGAAATATAATCTTACTTATTTCAAGAATTTTACAGTTTTTATATATATATTTTTAAATATCTGTAAAACATATAAGAAAAGGTTAAATTTTGTCTGGACAGATAGCTCAGTGGTTAAGAACACTGATCTTTCATGAATTCAAGTTGTGGTGGCATATTCCTTTAATCCCAGCATTTGGGGTACAGAGGCAGGCAGATCTCTGTGAGTTCAAGGACAGTCTGGTCTACAGAGGGAGTTACAGGACAGCCAAAGATACACAGAGAACCTGTCTCAAAAAGCCAAAAATTAAAAGTAAAAATAAAAGTAATTGAGGTTAAAATAAAGACACATAAAGATGAAAAATACATAGAGAGTATGGATACTATATATTATGTTTTCTTTGAATTGCTTGACAACAGAAGCACAAGCTTTATGAAATAAAATAAAAGGGGAAGAATTGTGAGGGCTTACAAATGCCTATTGAAATTTGACTGAAAGTCAGAAAGTTTGACGTCATTTTTGCTCTTTCAAAGTTGTTAGCAACAGGTGTAGCTACACATCTTGACCAAGGGTATGCTCACTTGATATTTTGGACATTAAGATGGCCCATAGAGGTGGATTAGTCTATATTGACTAAAGATCAGAGAATAAAAGCATACTCCTTTTTTCCTTCATTTGAAATCAGAAGTTTGACATATCGAGTTGCTGGCTGCCTGCAGTATACTCAGTCTAGGATATGTTCACTGCCTGAGACATCAAATGCTTTAGTCAGGAGATAATAGCTTGATTTCTCATGTATTGAAGCAAATAATTATTCTGATCATGCCTTGTATCATGCTAAGCAGTCTTTTGCTTTCTTCTCCTCTTTTGTATTGTGGGTATAAAAGTATTTGAAAAATAAATGTAGGCATTTTCAGTATTCAGTATTCACTGAGTTGCCCCCCCCCAGTACTATACTGTGCCTCTGTATTTCTTTCTTATCTCTGTTCCTCCTACCTAACTTTTCTCATCCACATGGCCCTACCGTGGAAACTATGAACTTGTGATAGCTGGACTGTGACAGAAGTCACAATGTGCAAAATGTGGCTTACAACAGCAGGGATTGTATTACTGACTCAAAATATTTTTGAGCCTCTCTGAAAATATTCATGGTTATGTTTCTTTGGTGTGATGATATACTGGAAAACTGAAAGGCCCAGATTCAGTAAAACCTTGTAACTGAGTCTATAATTTTGTTTTTCCTCAGGGTGTTGAAAAGCCAGTATAATTACATAAAAGATGGGCTCTATCAGTGGAAATGGATTAAGAGGTTTTAAGAATTCTGCAGAAACTACCTATGCCTGAAGAAAAGGAAGAGAACAGGATGACAGAGTTGTTCTGTGAAAAACGGAGTTTCCATACAAGCAATGCCTCAGATGAAGAGACTAGTGACTGAGACAAAAGAATAGATGGAATTTTATGGAAAGGGTGTGACTGCAACATTGTTTTCTTTTTCTTGCTATGCTCTCTTTGTTTAATGCATCTTTTACTGCTGAGGCATATTTTGCCTCTGTGTCTGATTTTCCTGTATTTCACTTTGTTAACCAGGAAGAGAATAGCATTCCTGTTTATGTATATGCCTCTGAGATTTTGGATGTCTGGAGGTTAAGAAGGATAACATTATGGGTTGGATTTTGGGAATTTCTTTTTGTTTTACATCAGTTAGAGTCCAACTGTGCTTTTATCCAGGGTACCAAATTTATAGGACAGATACCTATTATGATCAATTTGTAGAAATGGCCTTCATGGTTCAAATGGAAAGGTACATAACATGTTCACAAAGCATAATGCTCCCATAAGTTTTCAGGTTCTCTATTTGTAAACTATTTCCTTAAGAATTAATTAATATTCAGTAATGAATTCACACACACACACACACACACACATAACTAACTTTTAGCAACAAGGACTACTATATCTTACCTACTTCCTTCATTCCTTCAGTTTCTGGATCTCACTCACCACAGTCTCTTTCTTCTCATGTTAACACTTTTACTCTTCCAGATCTTGTCTCTCTCCAGCCTGTCTGCACCCTGTCAAAAAACTTCAAATAATGTTGGACCCAGTTTAAAGACTCATGGTAAATTCCCATTGGCCATCTCATTGCCTGTGTGCTAAGAGTATGCCCTTCTTTCCATGCTACACAATCAGTTTCCTGTGAGATATCAGTCTTCTCAGTTTACTCACTTTCAATGACTTTGTCTAAAAAAATGAACATTTTATTTTCTTGTTTACATTTTATTACTTACACCATGTATATCAAGGGATGAGAATACACCACTTAACTATTTTATGCTGTATATAAGACTTTGAGTGTGTCTGTGTAGCAGAAATATAAATGCAGTTCTGTTGTTTATGATCTAGTCTGGTTAAGCATTAATTTACACAGGGTTAGAAAGTTAACATCTCTAAGTTTGAATGGAGTTAAATTTTATAAGAAGAAAAAAATTTTCCACAGATGAGATGTAATAAGACTAAATGGAAATGGAAAAAAATTAAAATGTCCTATATGTATTATGAAACTACCAAAGAGAGAAAGAGCATATAATTACACACATGCACATGCTTACCTACGTGTGTACACATACTCACACATAAGTAAGATACCTAAAAGTGCTTGAATTAGTAAAAAATGAAAGTAATGTAATCAACAGTAGTTTCTATGGAGCTTAGAAGAATTAGTAAGTACAGTCAGCCAAACAACTTTAGGGAGAAAAAATTCGACATACTTTGAGGGGAAATTTACAAAAGCAGAGCTCCAGCCAATTTTGTAAAATCAGAGACTCTGTGAAATACCTCTTACACCAAATATGTATACACACAAACATACATACAGATAAAAGCCATACACATTTGGATATACACACAATTTGTTTATGTCCTAAAATTGCCAATGACTTTCATATTGTCTCCAATGTCTTCAGGTGTTATCAGTATTATTTTTAAAAGAAAATAAAATCGATGAAAATTACTTTCATAAGAGTTGATTCATTTGCAAAAATGAAACCAAAAATCACTGAATAAGCATGTAAGCCTCTAGAAGATAAAACTCCCAATCTTTAGAGCTGTTGACAGGTATCATTTAAACTCTTCTGGAATATAAAGAAGACAAGAGAGATTTGCAATGTTGGTATTGTACTCTGTGAGAAAAACATATTGGTACTTTCCCGTATTTTTTCCGAAAGGGTTCATGAAAATCAGTGAAAGTATCACTCACATACCTACTGAGCCTTTATATTCAGTCACCACGAAGGAGCAAACTTTAATGGATTTTACCCCTCAATAAATCATGGATCAAAGACCTCTTAGTCACATTTTGTATATCTTTTCCTCTAAAAAAAATCTAAAATTTGGGCAAGAGAAGCATAAATTGTTTACACTGAACATAGACTACATGTAAGTAAGGGTCAACTTTACTCAAAGTTTGGTTTTCATTGAAACCGGAGGAATGTCTCTGAAAATAATTAATTAATATGGTCAATATAATTACTGTTCTGTTTTTTAATTGAGGCAGAATTGCACTATATTGCACTGGATGCCCTTGAACTCACTACATAGTACAGGGTGGCCTCAAATGCACAGGGATATATGCCTGCTTTCTGCTTCTAAAGTACTATATTAAAGGCACACCACATGGATGTCCATGTCACATTTCTTAAGACTGATATTTTTTAATTAGTATACAAAATAATGAATTTCATTGTAGCATTTTATACTTTGATTTTGTTAATCACCTCCATTCTTATACCCTCTCAAGAAGATGAAGAAAGAGGATGAAATACATTTCATAAGCAAAAGATGAGGATACTGGGGAGAGGAAAACAGACAGCAGAAAAAGACTTTGCTTACACTTTAATAACATCCATGAATGGTGAAAAGAGACCTGGAGAGGTTAACTGATTTCCTGGCTGCTCTCCCTTTATCATCTAGATCTTGTAACAACTCAGAAATTTCCATTTATCATTATACAGGATCATGGCAGCAAGTGAGCAAAAGAATAGTGATAGAAGACTAACAAAAATATTACTGTTGGACACCCAACACAAAATCTTTATAGTCTGTCCACTGAAAAATAAAAGATGTTTAGAATAGTCCCTTCCATTTGACTCCAGATATGATAGTGTAATCTAAGTCAAATAATATTAATATTTATTTGAAAAATGTATACAAATCAGCAATTTAAAACTATTTAACATTTTGCATATACACAAATAAACAAGCAATCCTTAATGTACCATGTTTTAAAATGTATGAAATAATTCATATGCCTGTAAAAATGAAAGTATGCAGTAGGAGAAGAAACCCCAGGTTATTTTTCTATAAATGGCAACAGGAGGAAACCATACAAAACTTAGAGCAGAGAAAGCTCTGCCCTGTCTCCTGAAGTTTATACTAATCTTATGTATCTATATTGCTATTAGTTAGTCATGAAATATAAGAAATCATCATTTTTTATTTTATTAATTTTTTTGAGCTCTACATTTTTCTCTGCTCTCCTTCCTGCCTCTCCACTCCTCTTCAACCCTCCTCCTAGTTCCCCATGCTACCAATTTACTCAGGAGATCTTGTCTTTTTCTACTTCCCATGTAGATTAGATCTATGTATGTCTCTCTTAGGGTCCTCATTGTTACCTAAGTTCTCTGGGATTGTGGTTTGTGAGCTGGTTTTTTTTTTGCTTTATGTTTTAAAATTACTTTGAGTGAGTAAATGTGATAACTGTCTTTCTGTGTCTAGATTACCCCACTCAAAATGATGTTTTCTAGCTCCATCCATTGTCCTGCAAAATTCAAAGACCTCAACATAGTCAGCCGCACTGAACTTCAAAGAAATAAAGTGGAAAGTACACTTGAATGCAGTGGCACCGGAGACCACTTTCTAAATATAACCCCAGTAGCACAAACATTGAGAGAAACAGTTAATAAATGGGACCTCCTGAAACTGAAAAGCTTCTATAAAGCAAAGGACACAGTCAACAAGACAAAATGACAACCTACACAATGGGAAAAGATCTTCACTAACCCCACATAAGACAGAGGTCTGATCTCCAAAATATACAAAGACCTCAAGAAACTGGTCATCAAAAGAACAAATAATCCAATTAGGAAAAAAAAGGAGTACAGCTCTCAACAGAGGAATCTAAAATGGCTGAAGGATACTTGAGGGAATGTTCAACCTTAGTCCCAAGAGAAATGCACATCAAAACAACTCTGAGATTCCATCTTACACCTATAAGAATGGCCAATATCAAAAACACTGATTACAATTTATGCTGGAGATGTTGTGGGGAAAAGGGAACACTTCTGCATTGCTGGTGGGAATGCAAGCTGTTTCAGCCCCTTTGGATGTCAGTGTGGCAATTTTTCAGAAAATTAGGAAACAACCTTCCTCAAGAGCCAGTAATATCATTTTTGAGTATATATCCAGATGATGCTCAATTGTGCCACAAGGACGTGTGTTCAACGATGGTCATAGCAGCATTGTTTCTCATAGCCAGAATCTGGAAACAACCTAAATGCCCTTCAACTGAAGAATGGATAAGGAAAATGTGGTACATTTACATAATAGAATACTTCACAACATCCTTTAACTCAGAAATAATCTTACAATTTATATTATGCTTTTGTTCAACATTTTCCATGTTAACTGGAAACAAGAAAAGACTCAAAATGGACTACTCATTGGGTAATTAGCTACAGAATATTTTTCTATCTCATACAAAGCTAAGAGAGTGTGTTGACATCTGCATACTTACCTGAATATATGATGTTCAAATATCAGGAAAATATCAGCTTATAGTAGCTGGTGCCAAGAATGCAATCTTGGTCTCTTGCATGGAATGGTTACGAATGAAGGAGACACAAGGGAAGCCCTTGGACAGAATGTTATATTAAGATGCATCAGCACTGTGAATGTACACTAAACTATATTCAGTACATATTTAACATCTCTCCCTTTCAAATAAGTTGTTTGGCTTAGCAAAATAAAAAATTCCAGATCTTATTTTGAAATAAATTACTAACAAGGAAATCAGACCCACACAATAAACAAATACAAAACTAATACACAGTGGAAAAAGAAAGAAAAGGTTAAAGCTTGGATAGAACCTTGTAATCATCTTTAAATGGGCAGAAATAAAGAACCATAAAGTACATTCCTTCTGCTGAGGACACAGGTCTGAGATCTCCTAACACCTGTTCTTTGAGACTCATAAGAAACCTTGTATCAAGTTGCTTAGAGGGGAGACACTAGGCCTCTGATATCTTATTCCCGCTGGGCCTGGCAGTTTGTCTCACTACATTGCACCCACTAGGGGATTTGCATATTGCTCCCTAGGAAGGCCCTCCCTGGCAAGTCTGAGATAAGGGTCAAGCTGAAATTTTCTTGACTGTACATGGTTTCTCAGTTTCATTCAGAATGCAGTGCCCTGCAATTGGGACTGCTCCTGTTCTGAAACCCTGGTAAGGGCAGAGGAGAACAGAAGAACAGAGAGTGTGAAAGCAAGGGAATTCCTGAGGCCAACTGCTGCCCTTAATGGGGTTTGCCCTTGTGTATTTTGGGGGCATATTAATCATATATTTCAGTTTGGCATGGTGTAATTAGAGCTGTGAAAGTGAAGAATATTGTGGAAGGAGTTGGGCTCTGTTACAAATTCCAACAGAGATAAATGGAGGAGGTGGAGACTGCACCTAGGGGAACTTGCATTTAAATTCCTTGCTCTTTTTGAAAACTGATATTGTGAAGTATGAGCTTTAACTGCTTCAACCAAAATGATCATGCTATTTGAAATAAATAACAAAGAGTGACAAACAGATGCTTTTAATGTTGTAAATTACTGTATAACTTTTTTTCAGATATCAGTTGAGATATCATAATATCCCAGATTCCTCATTCTATCCTTGTCACCTTTGAGAGCCAGATTATGGCTCCTGCAGGTCTTTATCAGAGTCTTGTATATAGTGATGAAATCAACTATTTTCATTGGTTCCTGCAGAATACATAACATAGTATACTGGGCCTGATCTATAAAGTTTCTAATGTATTTTCTGGCATCCCAGATTGGTTCAACGGCAGTAGATCAGTGACAGATTTCACCCTGAAAATATGCAGGATGGAGCCTGAGAACTTGGTAGTTTATTACTGCATGTAGCTTACAGATTTTCCTCCCACAGCGATAACGTTCTAAACAAAAACCTCCAAGGGATTCAGCTGCCATATGTACTGCATGTCTAAGGAGCAAATCAATATACTCTAGCAGAAAATATCAAAATATATTAAAGGTAAATCAGTCTGCTGTTTGTTTACTCTGGGTTGTTTATTGATTAAGACACTGCTATTGTTGCCTTTGATCTGTTTGTTCAGCAAAATTCATTTTTTATTTTTATAAAATTGCATCCAGTGTTCACAGGCTGTAGCTAATGCTTGTTTTGCAGAGTCCCTGTTCATATGAATCATTTATTTATTCACAAAAGCTTTGATTAAACATAGGGTCAATTTTAGTAACGTTTCTATGTTATAGAAAATATAAAATATTAATAAAGGAAACATTTTGGATATTGTACACCCTATAAAACACATTTGTTAAAGATATTGTCTCCATGGTAACTACTTTAGGAAAATATTGGGATTTTTAGCTCTTTAGGCTATTGGGGCTTAAATCAAAAAAATGATTGTTGGAATATGACCTACAGCCTGTTTGTGCTTCATGGCAAGAAATATGCTATTTAGTTCTGTATCATATAAATGGGGTTGATCTGTCTATGATTTAAGGGATAGGTCTCAATATATAATTCTGATGCCTAATTGCATATAAAACACACCAATATTTTAGGAAATTTCTTTGGTATTTTTATTTTTAGAATAAAATGGGTATCTCACTGGATCTAAAATCCCAATCAACCCTGTTTTTTTTACAAAACTTTTGTGCATTTTACTTCAGCCTTTTTTTTTTTCCTGGACCTTTACTCTGACTACTGCAGTCTGGCATACTATTTCTCTCTTAATTTTCCTACAGTCGTCCTTATTTGAAAATGAACTTTACAGAACTAGAGAGATAGCTTTAAGTTCTAAAGCAATTGATACACCTGCAGAGACTAAGACTCAGCTCACAGTACCTACATGCTGGCACATCCACTTGCAGTGCCAGTTCCTTGGTATCCAAATATCCCTTCTGGTATCTATAAACATTAGGCACTCAGATGGTGTTCATGCATATATACAGGCAAAAAAACTTTGTGTACAAAATAAAATTAAACAGATATTTAAAAGGTAGGTCTCTGTATCTGTAACTTCAGCATATACTTTCTGTGGCACCTCTTTCTTCAGTTTCAGTTTCCTCCCTTACTCCTGTGAGATCCTCATATGTTATGCTGAGAGTTGCTTTACCTACATTCCATCTTACAAACTCTTGATTATTTATTTTCAGTTATTTACTGAAAGTTCAGGGCCTTATTACTATTATCTACCTTAGAAAACTGTTTTCTTTTGGTTTCAGAGGACAGTGAAGAATAAGTGTTGTTAATCTTCTCGCTTATATGTGTCCTTTAACTGAGCAGAGTTGGATCATTTTCATATTCTTATAGTTTCTGGTCTCCTGTATGCATGAAATAGGATGCATGGATGAATGCTTCTTCTCTCAGATAATCAACTAATAACAACTAATTAAATACAAATAAAATAATTTTTCCATGTCTGTCTACATTTCATACATTTCACTAAGAGAGAAACATTTCAATCTTGATAACTGCTGGGCCCTCATGTCTTAGTAAAGTAGTTCACTGGAAATCTTAACTGCCCCAGTCAATGTACAACCAACCATACATTGTGTGATTTTACTGAGAAAAACTAAAAACTTTATTACAATTCTTATTTATCCACTGAAGTAATATTATGAGAACTTTAGGCATGAAATGAATTCTAGTATTATAGTGATGTATTTCTTCATATGGATGGCAAAATAAACACCTTACTATGATACCCTAGACTGCTCCTGACTGTGAATTATGTGGAAGCTTTTGTGTTTAGCAATATTATGTTGTGTTATCAAGGTCACATAGAGCAGTGATAAATATTAATTGTTTCCACACTTCAGATAATGTGTGTAAAAGTTTTCTGGAAACCTGTCATTGAGCTGTGTGAAAGCTAATTCTCTGGATTTTTTATGAGAATGTATAATGACCAATTGCCTTTCAATTTTGATGACACAAACTACCAACGACTGAAGTTACTAGTTCACCTTGATGACTAAATAGGTTTCTGGAACATCACTTAAAGGAGCTGTAAAATAGTTATTCACCCATATTCACAGACAACACAGTTTTCACAATAAGCTCTTATTTTGTATAGTTTTAGGTCTATAACAAAATTAAGGTAAACCTGGACTTATGTCACCAACTAACGTCAGAGCAACAAAAGTGCCTACATGGCAACATACGAAAACAAATGGACTTAACAGACATCTATAGAACATTCTAGTCAAACACAAAAGAATATACCTTGCTCTCAGCACCTCATGGAACCTTCTATAAAGTTGATCACATACTAGGTTTCAAAGCAAACTTCCACAGATACAAAAAATAATGGAGTAACCCCTTGTGTCTTATTAGATCACCAGGGATTAAAGTTAGAATTTAACACCAATACTACTCTCAGAAAGCCTACAAACTTGTGGAAATTGAACAATCAACAACTGAACCAATCCTAGGTCATGGAAGAAATAAAATAAAGAAATTAAAATCTTCCTTGAATACAATGAAAATGAAGACATAACATATCCAAACCTATGGCACACTATAAAGCAGTGCTAAGAGGAATGTTTATGGCAATAAGTGCCCAAATAAAGAAAATGGAGAAAGCTCACATTAGTGACTTAACAGCACACCCGAAACCTCTAAAACAAAAAGAAGCTGACTCACGCTGGAGGAGTAGAAGACAGGAAATGATCAAAGTGAGGGCTGAAATCAACAAAATAGAAACACAGAAAACAATCCAAAGAATCAATGAAACAAAGAGATGGTTCTTTGAGAAAATCAACAATATTGACAAACCTTTATCCAAATGAATCAAAAGGCAGAGAGAAAACATCCAAATTAACAAAATCAGAAATGAAAATGGGGACATAACAACAGAGAATCATTAGGTCTTACTACAAAAACCTGTACTCCACAAAACTGGAAAAAATGAATAATTTTTTAGAAAGATACCATTTACCAAAATTAAATCAAGACCACGTGAGCAATTTAAATAGATCTATAAGCTGCAAGAAAATAGAAGCTGTAATCAAAACTTTTTGAACCAAAAAAGCCCAGGGCTGGATGGTTTTAGTGAAGAATTCTGCTAGAACTTCCAAGGAAAGCTAATACGTACACTCCTCAATGAGTTCCACATAATAGAAACATAAGGGACATTACCAAACTATTTTTATGAGGTTACAGTTATCGTAATACCAAAACCACACAAACACTCAATCAAGAAAGAGAATTAGAGATCAGTCTCACTCATAACTATCAATGCAAAAGTTGTCAATAAAACACTGGCAAACCAAATCCAAGAATACATCAAAGAAATCATCCATCACGATCAAATATGCTTCATCCCAGAGATGCAGGGCTGGTTCAACATATGAAAATCTAGCAATGCAATCCATCATATAAATAAACTGAAAGAAAAAACATACGATCATTTCATTAGATGCTGAAAAGGCATTTGACAAAATTTAACACCCCTTCATGATAAAGGTCTTGGAGGGATTAGGGACACTAGGATCATACGTAAATATAATAGGAGCAATATACAGCAAGCTGACAGCTAATATCAAATTAAATGGAGAGAAACTCAAAGTGATTCCATTAAAATCAAGAACAAGACAAGGCTGTCCAGTCTCTCCATATCTATTCATCATAGTTCTTTAAGTTTTAGTAATAGCAATAAGACAACAAAAGGAGATCAAGGGAATTCAAATTGGAAAGGAAGAAGTCAAACATTTTTATTTTATTTTTTATTACTTTATCAATAATATCAATAAAATTTCCCACTTCCTCCCCTTCTCCCACTTCCCTCCCTCTCTCCCACAAACCCTCCCCCACACCTCCTCAAGTCCTCAGAGAGGGCAAGGCACACTGCCCTTTGGGAAATTCAAGGCGCCCCCCCCCACACACATCCAGGCTTAGGAAGGTATGCATCCAAAGAGAATAGGATCCCCCAAAGCCAGTACATGCAGTAGAAACAAATCCAAGTGCCATTATCATCGGCCCCTCCATCTGCCCTGACTGTCAGAATCATTCAGAGGGTCCAGTTTGATACTATGCTCATTCATTCCCAGTCCAGATGGAGTTGGTGAGTCCCTATTAGCTCAGGCACACAGTCTCAGTGGGTGAACCAAACCCTCATGGTCCTGACTTCCTTCCTCATATTCTCCCTCCTTCTGGTTCTCAACTGGACCTTGGGAGCTTAGTCTAGTGCTCCAATGTGGGTCTCTGTCTCTGTCTCCATCGGTCGCAAGACAAAGGTTCTATGGTGATATTCAAGATAGACATCAGTCTGACTACTGAGCAAGGCCCGTTCAGGCAGCCTCTTCTCCCCTGCCCAGGATCCTAGCTGGGGTCATCTCTGTTGGCTCCTGGGAACCCCTCCAGACCCAACTTCTTACCAACTCCAAAATGGCTTCATCAATTAAGATATCTCTTTCCCTGCTCCCATATCTGTTCTTCCTTCAACTCAATCATCCCACTTCCCCCAAGCTCTCCCCAACCCTCCCCTTCTCCCCTCTTTTTCCCCCTCTCCCCTTCCCTCTATACCCCCACCCCCATGGTCCCAAATTTTGCCTGGCGATCTTGTTTGCTTACAAATTCCAGGAGGATCTATACATGTTTTTCTTTGGGTTCACCTTATTACTTAGCTTATCTAGGATCATGAACTACAGGCTCAATGTCCTTTGTTTATGTCTAGAATGTGTACATACCATATTCATATTTTTGGGTCTGGGTTATCTCATTCAGGATAGTGTTTTCTACTTCCATCCATGGTAATGCCTCCTTTATTGTATAGGATTCTTTATCTATTCTGGTTTTTTTTTTCATATGAAGTTGATTATTGTTCTTTCAAGATCTATGAAGAATTGTGTTGGGATTTTGATGGGGATTGCATTGAATCTATAGATTGCATTTGGTATGGCTGCCATTTTTACTATGTTGATCCTTTCTTTCCAAGAACATGAGAGATCTTTTTTATTTTCTGATAACTTCTTTAATTTCTTTCTTCAAAGACTTAAAGTTCTTGCCAAATAGGTCTTTCACTTCCTTGATTAGTGTTATCTCAAAATATTTTATGTTAATTATGGCTATTGTGATAGGTAATATTTCTTTGATTTTCCTCTCATCTTCTTCTTTTTTTTTTTTTGGTTTTTCGAGACAGGGATTCTCTGTAGCTTTGGTGCTTGTCCCAGAACTAGCTCTTGTAGACCAGGCTGGCCTCAAACTCCCAGGGATCCTCTTGCCTCTGCCTCCCGAGTGCTGGGATTAAAGGCATGCACCACCACCGCCTGGCTCCACTCATCTTCTTTTGCGTATAGGAGGGCTACTGTTTTTTGTTTTGTTTTGTTTTGTTTTGTTTTGTTTTGTTTTTCTTGAGTTGCCACATCACTGAAGGCATTTCTCAGCTGAAGGAGTTCTCTGGTAGAGTTTTTGGGGTCATTTATTTACACTATCATATCATCTACAAATAACAAAAGTTTGCCTTCTATGTAAGATGTCAAAATTTTGTTATTTGCAGATAAACAATCTTATACAATAAAGGAACTTCTGGAGGCATTACCATCCCTGACATCAAGCTCTATTACAGAGCTACAGCAATGAAAACAGATTGGTATTTGCATAAAAACAAAGACATTGAACAATGAAATTGAATTGAAGACCCGGATGTTAATCCACATACCTATGAACAAATACCTGATTTTTGATAAAGAAGCTAAAATTATACAATGGAAGAAAGCAAGCATCTTTAACAAATGGTGCTGGCATAACTGGATGTCAACCTGTAGGATCATGAAAATAGATCGATATCTATCTCCATGCACAAAATTCAAGTCCAGATCTCGGCGCTAGGAGAGCCAGCGAGGGGTGAGTTGCTGATCCCGTGGCTTCAGCCCTGGACTGGGAACTCGGAAGTTCCTCAACGCCCTATCCTTCCTGGGCTCTCTGCAGGGCCTCTACTCCCTGCATACTGCCTCTTTCTTCCTATCCCACCCAGCTTACATCCAGAACCCTCCCTTCTTCGGCCCCTCTGCCCTCTGTGAACACACAACATCTCCCAGCACAGCCTGTCTGGGCGCTGGGAACTAAACCTCAGGGCACCCAGGTGGGCGGGAGTTCCTTTGTTTCAATAGCCTGCCTGCACCAAAGAAGGTAGGCGCTCTGTTTTCGAGCTACCCAACCAGCACGGAGACCTGATCTCAGCGCTAGGAGAGCCAGCACAGGATAGGCGCTCTGTTTACGAGCCACCCAACCTGCACGGAGACCTGATCTCAGCGACAGGACAACCAACACTGGGCACGGAGACCTGATCTTGGCGCCAGGAGAGACAGCATTAGGGAGAGCCATCATTGGGCACGGAGATCTGATATCGGCACCAGGAGAGCTATCACTGGGGAGAGCCATCATTGGGAAGAAACATCAATAGGCAAGAAGACCTGATCCTGTTAAAGAAGATCCATAGGGGACCATTCGGAGGAAGAGATGGGCAGGCGCCAAAGCAAGAATTCACCCAACAATCTGAAAAACAACATGAATCCACCAGAAACCAGCGACCTCACAACAGGAGGACATGAACACCTTAACCAAGAAGAAGTAGAAAAAATTGACTTCATGAAAGTGATTGACGCCCTTAAACAGCATGTAAAGAACACCCTTATAGAAATGGATGA
>JABTXL010017567.1:32127-60952 GCA_025134845.1 Neodon shergylaensis
TGAACCTAAAGAAGCTAAATTAGAAGGTGAACCCAAGGAAAAACATATAATTATTCTCTTGACTAAGGGAAGTAGACAAAATTGCCGGGGAGAAATTTTGGGATCTTGGGGGGGGGGGGATGGGAGTATCGGGGGAAGGGGAGAGAAAAGTGAGAAGGGGAGGATGAGGGAAACTTGGGGAAACAGGAGGATTGGGATAAAGGAAGGTTGGATAGGGGAGCACGGAAGCACAATTTTTAGTTAAGGGAGTCACCTTAGGGTTGGCAAGAGACTTGAACCTAGAGTGGCTCCCAGGAGCCCAAGGCGAGGTCCCCAGTTAGTTCCTTGGGCATCTGAGGATAGGGAACCTGAAATGACTCTATCCTATAGCCATACTGATGATTATCTTGCATATCACCATAGAACCTTCATCAGGTGATGGATGGAGATAGTCACAGAGACCCACACAGGAGCACCGGACTGAGCTCCCAAGTTCCCAATGAGGAGCGGAAGGAGGGAGAACATGAGCAAGGAAGTCAGGACCACGAGGGGTGCACCCAACCACTGAGACAGCGTGGCTGATCTATTGGGAGCTCACCAAGGCCAGCTGGATTGTGATGGAAGAAGCATGGGATAAAACCAGACTCTCTGAACATGGCGAACAATGGGGGCTGATGAGAAGCCAAGGACAATGGCCCTGGGTTTTGATCCTACTTCAAGTTCTGGCTTTGTGGGAGCCTAACCAGTTTGGATGTTCACCTTCCTAGACATGGACGGAGGGGGCAGGACCTTGGACTTTCCACAGGGAAGGGAACCCTGACTACTCTTTGGACTGGAGAGGGAGGGTGAGAGGAGTGGGGGGAGGGGGAGAAGGGTGGGAGGAGGGGGAGGGAAATGGGATGCTGGGGGGAGGTGGAAACTTTTTTCTTTTTCTCAATTAAAAAAAAAAATTCAAGTCCAAATGGATTAAAGACCTCAATATAAATCTGAACACACTGAACCTGATAGAAGAGAAAGTGGGAAGTAGTCTACAATGCATGGGCACAGGAGACCACTTCCTTCATATAACCCCAGTAGCATAGACAATAAGGGCAACAATGAATAAATAGGACATCCTGAATTTCAGAAGCTTCAGTAAAGCAAAGGACATAGTCATTAAGACAAAAAAAAGCAACCAACTGAATGGGAGAAGATCTTCACCAACCCCACATCAGACAAAAGACTGATCTCTAAAATAAATAAATAACTCAAGAAACTAAACATTAAAATTCTAAATAACCAAATTTAAAAATGGGGTACTGAACTAAACAGAGAATTCTCCACAGAAGAATTTCAAATGGCCCATTGATACTTAAGCACATGTTTACCTTCCTTAGCTCTCAGGGTAATGCAAATCAAAACAACTCTGAGATACCATCTTATCCCTGACAGAATGGCTAAGGTCAAAACCACTAATGATTTCTTATGTCGGAGAGGATGTTGATTAAAGGGAACACTCGTCTACTGCTGTTAGGAATGTAAACTTGTACAACCACTTTGGAAATCTGTATGATGATTTCTCTGAAAATTGGGAATCAACTTACCTTAGGATTCAGCAATACAACTCTTGGGAATATACACAAAAGATGCTCATTCATACTGCAAAAGCATCTGTTCAACTATGATCATAGTAGCATTATTTGTAATAGCCAGAACCTGAAAAACCTAGATGCCCCCTAACTGAAGAATGGATAAAGAAAGTGTGGCAATCTATACATTAGAGTACTACTCAGTGGTAAAAAAACAATGACATCTTGAATTTTGCATGTAAATGAATGGAATTAGAAAACACTATCCTAAGTGAGGCAACCCAGACCCCCCAAAATCAATATGGTATATACTCACTCGTAAGTGGATACTAGCTATATACAAAGGACATTGAGCTTATAGTTCATGATCCTCGAGAAGCTAAGTAATAAGGTGAACCCAAAGAAAAAACATATATATACCCACCTGGAAATTAGAAACTGACAAGATCGCCTGACAAAATTTCAAGCGTGGGTATGGGGAATAGAAGGAAGGGGAGAAGGGAAAGAGGTGGGAAGAAAGGGAGGGTTGAGGAGAACTTGAGGGAATGGGATAGTGGGGATGGGAGGAAGGACAGATATGAGAGCAAAAAAAGAGTTTTTTTTTTTTTTAGGTTAAAGGAATCTTTTTTTATTGAAAAAATTCCTGCCTCCTCCCCGCCTCCCACTTCCCTCCCCCTCCCCCCACTCCTTCCCCCATTCCTTTCCCCCTCGCTCTCCAGTCCAAACAGCAGTCAGGGTTCCCTGCCCTGTGGGAAGTCCAAGGTCTTCCCCCCTCCATCCAGGTCTAGGAAGGTGAGCATCCAAACAGGCTAGGTTCCCCCAAAGCCAGTACATGCAGTAGGATCAAAACCCAGTGCCATTGTCTTTGGCTTCTCATCAGCCCTCATTGTCTACCATGTTCAGAGAGTCCGGTTTTATCCCGCTTTTTCAGTCCCAGTCCAGCTGGACTTGGTGAGCTCCCAATAGATCAGTCCCATTGTCTCAGTGGGTGGGTGCACCCCTCGTGGTCCTGACTTCCTTGCTCATATTCTCCCTCTTTCTGCTCTTCATTTGAACCTTGGGAGCTCAGTTCGGTGCTCCAATGTGGGTCTCTGCCTCTATCTCTATCCATCGCCAGATGAAGGTTCTATGGTGATATGCAAGATATTCATCAGTATGGCTATAGGATAGGGCCATTTCAGGTTCCTAACTAACAAGGAACTAACTGGGGACATCTCCCTGGATACCTGTGATCCCCTCTAGAGTCAAGTCTCTTGCCAACCCAAGATGGCTCCCTTAATTAGAATATATGCTTCCCTGCTCCCATATCCACCCTTCCTTTATCCCAATCATCCCATTCCCTTAAGCAACGCCATCCTCCCCTTCTCATTTTTCTCTCTCCATCTCCCCTTACCCCCATCCCAACCCACCCCCAAGTTCCCAATTTTTCCCCTGCAATCTTATCTACTTCCAATATCCAGGAGGATGACTATATGTTTTTCTTTCGGTTTACCTTCTTATTTAGCTTCTCTAGGATCACAAATTATAGGCTCAATGTCCTTTATTTATGGCTAGAAACCAATTATGAGTGAGTACATGCAATGTTCATCTTTTTGGGTCTGGGTTACCTCACTCAGGATAGTGTTTTCTATCTCCATTCATTTGCATGGAAAATTTAAGATGCCATTGTTTTTTTACCGCTGAGTAATACTCTAATATGTATATATTCCATACTTTCTCCATCCATTCTTCCGTTGAAGTGCATCTAGGTTGTTTCCAGGTTCTGGCTATTACAAATAATGCTGCTATGAACATAATTGAACAAATGCTTTTGTAATATGATAAGGCATCTCTTGGATATATTCCCAAGAGTGGAATTGCTGGGTCCTGGGGTAGGTTGATCCCAAATTTCCTGAGAAACGGCCACACTGATTTCCAAAGTGGTTGCATAAGTTTGCATTCCCACCAGCAATGGATGAGTGTACCCCTTCCTCCACAACCTCTCCAGCAAAGGCTATCATTGGTGTTTTTGATTTTAGCCAATCTGACAGGTGTAAGATGGTATCTCAAAGTTGTTTTGATTTGCATTTCCCTGATTGCTAAGGAGGTTGAGCGAAAAGAGGTATCTTGATTGAGGGAGCAATTATAGAGTTAGCAAGAAACCTGGCTCTAGAAAAACTCCCAGGAATCCACAAGGACAACCCCAGCTAAGACACTATGCAATAGAGGAGAGGATGCTTGGACCTGTAGTTAGACTGATGATTATCTTAAATATTACTATAGAACCTTCATCCAACAACAGATAGAAACAGAGGCAGAGACCAACATCAGAACTCTGCACTGAGCTCCCAAGGTCCACTTGAAGCATAGAAGGAATGAGAATATGGGCAAATAGGTCAACACCATGAAGGGTTCATCCACTGAAACAGTTTAGCTGAGCTAATTGAAACTCTTCAACTTTAGCTGGACTGGAAAGAACAAACATAGGACCAAAGTAGTCCTTCTGAATGTGGAGGACAGTTGTATGGGTGGGACAGACTGAGGGGCCACTGACAGTGGCACTGCATATACTGGCTTTTTGGGATCCTATTCTCTTTGTATTTATACCTTGCTCAGCCTAGACATAGTAGGGAGGGCCTTGGACTTTCCCCAAAGCAAAGTGACTTACCATCTCTTAAAATTAAAGGGGGGTAGGGTGGGAGGGTATGTGTAGGTAATGGGAGGAGGGGAGGAAGTGGGAATTTGGATTGGTATTTTTTTTTTAAAGAAATCTAATTTTTTTTTAAAAAGACCAGATTTGATTTGGTGAGAGACCCCTGAAAATCCTGACTATAGACATAAGCAAATAAAATTAAACTACAAGACAGAGGCAAGGATACCATACATTTATGAAAAGGAGTGCCCCAGGTGATCCATCCTCTCAAAATGCAGTCTTCTCGGGGTTCTAAATTCAGAAGTGTTTAAAAACTAATGGTTGAAATGGTCTAGACTCACTGACTAATGCATCCAAAACTTTAAATAAGCCTTGTACTCATAGTGAAACTGGACAACAGCTAGCTTCTCTAAGACTTGAACATTATCTTAATGTTTTCAGGAACCCCTAATTATGCCAGTACTCAAAACAATAAGAAACAATCTAGAGAACATGACTCACAGTTTTCCAAGAGGTGGGGATTTTGTTACTCTTTGGTCACTCAATAGGTTACTGATATTTGTTATCATTTACTAGAGTTGGTCACATGTTAGTTTTTGGTCATAGTTAGGGAGGTACTAAGAAAAGGAAATTAGCATCAGGAATATTTCTGAAAAGAAAATGGGGAAATACAGAAATGATAGCATAAGAGGATATTTTTTAATCTACTTTTAAACTACATTAGCAAATGCTAGTCTTAAATATTTTACTTTGGTATAGATTGTTGTGTACTGATAAAAATTTATGACTATTTTTGCTATTCTGTATATGTGTTTCTACTCTTGCTTAATGCATCTCAATTATAAAAATATAATGTAAAATTAAGAAATAGGATTTATTAATCAGTTATTTAAAATAATCAAACTTGTTGTTATGTTAGGTATGTTTTCGAGGTTAAACAGATATATTTATATATAGGTGGGCTTCAGACACTTCAGAGATATACAGAATCTGGTATTTTAAAAGTTTTAATAGCATGAGACTTTTCATGAAAATGGGACACATCTGCTACTGGCAGCATTTATACATTTAGTAGAAGATAATGGGCATTGAAGGACCTACATATGGATGTTGCTTTCTTTGTGGCAAAACCAGAAACTCTAAGTCCCCAAATTAAACGCTTTCTTGTATAAATTGCCTTGGTCATAATATTTTGTCACAGCAATAGTAAAGTATCCAAGATAATTGCCTTTCTAATAAGTAGAGAAATTAACAGTTCACTAAAGCCTTCTCTCATCCATGCATATAAGAGTTGATACCCTAGCAGAGGACCCTGTGGTCAGGAAACCTTGTTTTCAATGACAAATGGACTATATATTCTGACAAAAAATCTGTTCCCAGTATTAGCTTGAATGAATACTAGTCTCTTAAAATTTTCAAATATTCAAAACTTATTTTTATTTTATATGTACTTGTGATTTTCTTGCATAAATATTTGTGTATCATAGGAGTACAATCATCACAAAGGTCAAAAGAGAGGCTCAAACACCCCTGAAGTGAACTGAAGTTATTGGTAGTTTTTAGCAGTTATGTGATTGCTGGAAATAAAGCCTAGGCCTTCTTGAAGTGTTGCCAGTGCTGTTAACTACTGAGGCACCTGCCCAGCCTACTTACCCATGATTTAGTGATACAGCTACATACACACACACACACACACACGTATCTATATATTCTATTTTAATATATATATATTAATTCTATTTTTTTAAATATATATTTATTAAAATAGAATTAATATATATGTGTATGTGTGTGTGTGCGAGACACACACACACACACACACACACACACACAGAGAGAGAGAGAGAGAGAGAGAGAGAGAGAGAGAGAGATTTGACACCATGTTTGAATTTTAGGTGCCATAGTAATTTTGGTGCTTACTCAGAAAAAAGTACTTGTATGTATAAGTTATCAGAAGCATTCTGGGTTTTTATTACTAGTGCTGAGCAAGATGACAGAGATTTAGAAATTAAAAAGTTTCTCTGATACCTACAAAAAAGCATTGACTATTAAATCCTGCCTAAGAGAAACATTGTCAGAAGCTGGAGACCACAGAAGGAGAAATTTCAGCAGCCTTGACTCTCACTTCTGCTTCTCGTGATAGTTTATGTCATGGCTTGTATCACTGTGGGAGGAGTACTCAAACCTTGTTGACAATAATAAGTTGCAACATCTTCAGACTGCAGGTTGCTGATCTTGAGAGAATACTGTGTGCCAGATCCACTGCCACTGAACCTTGATGGGACCCCATCTGCCAAGCTGTTTGCATCATAGATCAGGAGCTTGAGATGATTCCCTGGTTTCTGCTGATACCATGCCAAAGCACTATAAATATCCTGACTTGCCCTGCATGTGATGGTGACACTGTCTCCCAGGGATGCAGACAGGGAGGCTGGAGACTGGGTCATCTGGATGTCACATCTTGCACCTGAGATTGGGAAATTGAAAACAGGTTTCCACACAATTAATTCTAATTCTATTATAAGAGGACTTTCCCTGAGACCAGAAAGCATTAACCGGAGGCAACTTATTAAATTTCCAATGCTGTATTCCTTACCTGTAAGCCAGAGCAGCAGCAACCCTAGGAGTTGAGTTGGGACCCTCATGTCGGTTCTGTGACCTGTGTGAGACTGACTCCAATACAAGGTGTGACCTGATTATAAAGGAATCTGCATGGCAATGGGCTATGTTATGAACACATGCAAATCAGCAAGTCTGTGCACAGTCACAGGATTTGTCAGGTCAGTGATTCATTAAAGACCTGTGAAACTTTCGTGTCGCAGATCACAGAAGATATACAGGTTTATTTATAGGGAATATAGTCCTGTTTGGAGACCAAAGAACAACACCAGTCTATGAGTTGCACCTCTTTTGGTTTCTCTCATTTTCAATATGTTTTCCTATTCAGTTCTTCTCCACATCATGGGCTGTGACATATGGTACCATATTAAACAGTATATAAATGGTTACAGGATCCTGTATCTGTAGATGTTGCTAATGTGGTGAGATTCATCTATTTTACTGTTGTTATGTAAGATTGAATTTTAATTGTACCAATTCTTTTCTAAGTTTCCTCCAACTAATGCTTCCCAAATACTAAATACTGTTTTCTAATCTTCTTGCAATTCTTGGCCTTTTTAAAATATTAATTCATTTCACAAATGTATGTATATATAAGTATACACATACATAAATTTATTAAATGTATACATGCATATGCAAAATGAATACACAGCACTGTTGGGTCTGTATATTAGTTGTATGTATGTTTTCAAGTAAATCATTGGGCCATGGACCACTGATTGCTGTGCTTTTTCCTAGGAAGGAAGACTTCTCCCAGCTTTATTTGGTTTTCTATAGTTCTTTATATAGAGTTGAAACCTAGGGACTTTTTCCCATCTACTTTGGCAGGTTCACTGGGTGTCCTACTTATTCAGATCACATTTGGGCTTTTATGTTGGTGAGATTTTATAGGTATAGCTTTTGATATTACTAGGAAACATAACCTCAGAACAAAATCACTGATGCTCTGACTTTTCTAATCATTCTACCTTCTTTTCCAAAATGTTCCCTGAGCCTTGATTATGGGAGTATTTTGTAGATACATTCATTGGGCCTTATCTCAACAATTCACCAAGCAACTGCTCGCTAATAATGATTCTCAGAGGAGAAAAAGAATAATATCAGAAGATAGTTTGTATAGGACAGTGTCTCACATAACTCATTTTCTTTCAGAGAAACAGTTTTATTTCACTTATTTATGACAGCTCACCTACTATCAAGTGCTGGGAAACTTCATTATCCAATGGTTTTTGAAATGATCGACCACGTTGTGCATGGTCTTGGGTACTAAAAACATGCATTCTCTCTCTCTCTCTCTCTCTCTCTCTCTCTCTCTCTCTCTCTCTCTCTCTCTCTCTCTTCCTGCTGCTGTATTTGGTTCCCCTTCTCCACTCATACAAAGGACTGTAGATGTGTGAGTCTACCCCTAAATGAAGAAGCCTTTATTATACCCCATTCTGAGCTAGTGTGGGATCATATTATCATTTACAAATAAATAGGTGTTAAGGAACTGATCGACCTGGAAATTAACGGCAATGATGACTGTGACATGTGTTTGTAGTGTTTGCTATGAGGGAGATATAAAAAAAATCCTTTGAGATCATAATAGAAATATTACAATTGTTTGGGAGGGTCTTCTCTCTCTGTGTTGCTTTTCTTGGTTAATGAATGAAGAAAATGCCTTGGCTTGTTGATAGGCCTGGAAAGATGGCTCAGAGGTTAAGAGTACTGACTTTGTCTTCTTCCCCCCAGAATTCAGTTGCATCTTCCTCGCCTACCTAAGTTCTGCTCTCAACAGGCAAAGGCCACGCACAGCCATGGCATGGGCCGACAAGGGGGTCGGGGAGGTGGGGGCGGCAGCGGGCCAGAAGATGAGCCTCATCACCAGCGACCTAGGAAGCAGCATGCACCTCGATGCCACAGCCGATAGCAGCTGCCTCCATCCAGATCCCACGCCCGCAGACCCAGGCTGTGCTGCCCCGGGCCTCTGCGGATGGGAGACAGGTGGCGGACTGCCGCGAGGGGGCTGGCGGGATCCCGAGGCCATGTCCACTCTGGCCGTGTTGGCATTGTGCTGCCTGGTCCCGTGTTGGGGACCAGCGGCAGGCCTGGGGTCCAGTGCCTTGTTGCTGCGCCCCATCGGTCTGGCTGCTGGGGACACTGATTGTGCGCCTGTGCTGGAGCCGGTGCTCCAGGCAACTGGACTTCGCCTCTTCCTGGAGCTGCCTGGCCATGGCTGTCCGCTGTCTGCTGCGGAGCCCTGTTTGTGGATATCCACAGAAGACAGCTCAGGGCAGAAGAGTGGTCATTTCTCACACTATTGACCAAGCTCTGAAAGATGTGTTCGACTACAGTTATAGAGACTATATTCTCTCCTGGTACGGGAGCCTCAGCAGAGATGAAGGACAGCTGTACCATCTGCTCTTAGAAGACTTTTGGGAAATTGCCAAACAGATTCGCCACAGGCCGAGTCACGTGGATGTGGTTAAAGTTGTCTGTAATGATGTTGTAAAGGCTTTGCTCACTTACTTCTGTGACCTGAAAGCTGCTAATGCCAGACATGAAGAACAGCTAAGGCCTTTCGTGTTGTACGCATGCTTAAAGGACTCATGTGATAAGGTATGTTCCTTCAAATGTGTATTAGGGTTCTGGTGTTTTGCCTTCTCCCTGTGAAGGATATCCAGTCTCTCAGCTTACATATAATGCTCACAGAAATTCTCACAACAAAAGTCTTGATGCTTGATGCCGGCAGTGGAATTACTGAGTAATCCTGATTACATTAACCAAATGCTCCTTGCCCAGTTGGAGTACAGAAAGCAGATGAATGAACACCACAAGAGAGCCAAACATATGTTAATTTTTATAAGGAGTTCATCAAGCTCATGAACAGTAACTCTGATGTGTAGTTCTTGAAGCAGCTCAGGTATCAAATTATAGTGGAAATAATCCAGGCAACTACAATTAGCAGCTTCTCTCAGCTGAAAAGGCACAAGGGTAAGGAGTCAGCTGCCATGAAAACTGATCTCTTGAGAGTCAGAGAAATGCCATGCATGGATCCACCACCAGAGTAATGATGAAATTTGCTGGTAGGCCACGACCTCGTGGTTACACACAGATTAATAAGGGTTAAATTAAGATGTAAGAGTTAACCAATAAGAAATTAGAGCTAATGGGCCAAGCAGTGATTTAAATAATATGGTTTCTGTGTGATTATTTTGGTTCTGGGTGGCCGGGACGAACAAGCAGCTCCTCACCCTACATTACATGTCAATTGTATTATGTAAAGCATTTTTTGTCAGATGTACTGACATGATTTTTACTGCATCCTTTATGTTCTCTGAAGAGTGAATCTAATTAATATTAACAGTAGAAATCAGGAGACCAATATTGGGAGAAAAACCTAGAATCAGAGAAAGGGAGCTTCCACCAGGTGCTTTCTGCCTCTTCAGTTCCTTGGCCCCAAAGACCAGAGAACCTGTATCAGCACTGCCTTACTGCTTCCTGCCCTCTCTCTACAGACCTACAAACCTCTTTGTTTAACTAGTGGCTAGTTCTTCTCTTTGCTTCCAAGCAAGCTTTATTTGTCTGAATACAAACAAAATGTCACAAACATTTTTCCTTTTGTCTAAATACAAGGAAGGTTTTTAGACTAACATAAAATAAATATATACAATAAGTTCAATAACTACATACAAATATATACAAGCAAGAATTACATTAACAATGTCTGAGAAAATACTCAATTATTGGACTATTTTCATGAGTCCAAATCATTGAAGATAACTCACTTTCTATTATGTCTCTCAACAATATACACTTTACATCTCTTTTGTGAGTTTCCACTGTGAATTTGTTAAGAAGGAACAGTATAACTATTTGTCTTCAACTCCAGCAGAGACTTCAGAAGGATGTAATATTACCTGAGTAAACATGAAGTACAGAGCAAAAAACTTCCAAAATTAGAAAATGATAGAAACAGCTCATTACATGTACAATCACCTAAGGTTTCTGTAACATTGGATCATCTACCTTCAGCCAAGAATATCTAAAAGACTTATTTGTGAAACAAAATTTTTGAAGCATTGTTCTGCCTTGTCTTTGCAAATATTGGCAGTCTCTTTCGTGTCCTGCTTATCCAATTTGGACAGCATACTGTCAGCAGTTGAGGCAAGTGCAGTTTCTTGCCCAGAGACTAACTTTTGCCACAAAGGAAGTTACTCCATGTGGAGTTTTTTCTATGCTCAGCATCTTTTCTGAAGAAGATTGGTGCTGCCAGGAATAGACATTATTAAAACATTTTAAATACAATATTCTGTAGATCTCTGAAATGTATGATGACCACCTGTCTATCTAAAATATATCTAAAATATACCTAACATGACTGCAAGATTGACCGTAATGGGTGTCTAACAACTAATCCACATTTCTTTATTATCCTAAATAGTATATAATAATAGCTTTCAAGGACTGGAAATTTATTTTACATTGTTAAATAAAGTGTATATGTGCAAAATTTTAACCAACAGTACAAATATAGGTACAGTAGGTTTTATCAAAAATAACCTCTAATTTTTATCAATATACAAAAATTATACCAATATAAAATATTTAAGACCAGTTGTTTGTTTATTACAAGTAGATTTAATAATCTACCCTTTTATTCCTTTTGTAGGGATAAGTCCCGCCCCTTAGGGGGCGTGTTCGCCTCGGGCTAATGTTTGCCTATAAATTTAGCGAGCATGCTCTCAGATGCTTGCTTCTGCTTTCCTGGTCTCTGCGGGAACGTTGGTTCTGTAAGTCTATTTTCCCATTAAAGCTGTCTGCATTCGTTACAATCTGTCTGCATTCGCTTACCCTGTTACATTTTGGCATCCAACGTTGGGCTATTTTGCCCCTGACTCAAACGCCTAGCCCGCTAGCTAACACAGCACGCTCCCGGGTGCCATTTTTTTAGTTCGTGACTTGGGCCCCAGTGCCGAGTCCGAGATACACTCGGCCACACAGGCCCATTCTGCTCTGCCTGCTCGCAGGAGCAATTAACCCTTCCCTGCCTGCCTCGGCTAGGTTTGCAGCGGAGCCCTGCTGCCTGAATTAGTGGAAGCTCAGGTACCTGCGGTTTTGCAACAAAAGCCGCCACAGTGGCAGATTTGGTCTGATACAAAGTGACTTGGCCGGTTCTGGTGGCCCAGACCGGTAGGATTTGCTGAAGGAGGCAGAGGCAGGCGGATCTCTGTGAGTTCGAGGCCGGCCAGGTGGTGGTGGTGCACGCCTTTAATCCCAGCACTCGAGAGGCAGAGGCAGGTGGATCTCTGTGAGTTCGAGGTCAACCTGGTCTAAAAGAGCTACTGGCAGGAACCGGTCATTACAGGTAAAAAAATTTTTCTTTTATAAAAAAAAAATGTCTGAACACGTTACCATTCAAAAATTTAACAGTTTTTTAATTGTTCCATGTGGGAGATTTTACAAGAGGTGTCTATCACCCCACATCTATGGATCCTTCTGGGATTCGTAGTTTTCCTTGGCACTAAATGGTTTGATAGAAATATGATAAAGTCTTTACAAGACGAATCTAGGATTCTTAAGGCAGAGGTCGAATGCTTAAAAACAATTGAGAATAGAAATATGATAAAGTCTTTACAAGATGAATCCAGGATTCTTAAGGCAGTGGTTGAATGCTTAAAAACAATTGAGAATGACAACAATCTTCTAAAGAATCAGTTTGAAGTTCTCCAGGAAGAGAACAGATCTTTGTATAATATGACTCGGTTAACTGAGCAAAATTTAGAAAAGGTACAGGCTGATGTTAAGGAGAAATTCATTACTATGGAAGAAGGAACAGCTGATTTGGATCGTAAGCTTCAGTCCCTTTCTGTAGGAACTGAAACATTAACTGAGAGAATCAAAACTGCTGAATGTAACAATCGGATTTTGTCTAAAACTTATGACAGATTGGCGGAAAGATTGTCAATACAAGAAGGCACGGTTTATGCCATAAAAATTATGTTCAAAGATGAGATGTTATCTCTAATGGACAAACTTCATACTCTAGAATCCTCAATGAAGGCTTTGGAACATATTTCTGGACAGGAGATTCAGACATTGCAGAAGGCAATGGTGAATAGAATTGAAAAGATTGAGGGATTTCTAAATTCTGATGAAGAAGAGCAAAGGGAAGAAGGGCAAATTTTAACAACATCTGTGGGTAAATCTCTCCGGGACAATTTACACAAAGGTCTACCTACAACTCTACCTGCCTTTCCAGTAATAACAACAGAGAATGTGTTTGGTTCCAGAAACCCTAGGGTCATCAAGGAAGATACATGGGAGCCTGTCCGTATGAATGATCTCAAAGAAATTAAACAGGCTGTCATGACTTTTGGGATGCACACCTCTTTTGTTAAAGAGATGCTAAAATCTTGGGCCACAACAAGCAGAGCAACCCCTTTGGACTGGCTCCAGCTGAGCTCTGCGGTCCTTGAGAGTGGACTGCAATTGAAATGGAAATGTTTATTCAGGCAAGAGGCTAGACTTTTAGAACAGCAGGAAAAAGTGAAGGGAATTGACATTTTCCAAGATAAAATTCTAGGTGAAGGCTCTTTTCCAACCCTCAGGAACAAGCTAATTTGGATGAAAACACACTCTCCATGTGTACTACAGCAGCCTTAAGGGCTTGGGAAAGGGTACAAGACCCAGGACAGAGAATGGAATCATTTGTCACAGTTAAACAGGGTCAGAGAGAACCCTTTAGTGACTTTTTACAAAGACTAACTAAGGCTGTACAAATAGGGATATCTGACCCAGAAGCAAGACTTATAATGATTGAGTCTTTGGCTTATGAGAATTCAAATGTGGAATGCAAAAGGATTTTGGGGCCTTTAAAGCTCAGATCAGCACCCTTGGAAGAATGGGTCTTGCGTACTTTGAATGCTGATACATTTGATTATTGCACTGAAGCATGGGTAGAAGAAGCAATTTCCAGTGGTAAAAGGAGACACCAGAATACCAAATGTTTTAATTGTGGCAAAATGGGTCATATGAAAAGGAATTGTAGACAACGGATTTTCAAAAATAATAATAATGCATCTTCTAGAAATAACAGAAATAGGAGGACTCAGCCTTCAGGTTTATGTAGAAGATGTGGAAAAGGCAGACATTGGATGAATGAATGCAGGTCTACAAGAGATAGACAAGGCAACCTGATACAGACGGGAAATGTGAGAGGGGGCCTCACAGGCCCCCATGAAAAACATGGTTCAGTCATTTCCAGTTTCTACAGAGAACGTGCCTCGTCAGGACAATTAGGAAGCCCCATGCCTGCTGTTACAAGCAATAATGATCAGAAAGATGAGATACGTGTGTTTTGGCAAACATCTATAAATGATCAAAGACCTAAGCTGAGAGTGTGTGTAAATGGCATTTTTATTACTGGCCTGCTGGACACAGGTGCTGATGTAAGTATCATTACACCAGAATCTTGGCATCCGTATTGGCCTCTTCAGAATGTAAATGTTCAGCTCCTGGGAATTGGAACCCTATCTCGAGTAAGGCAGAGCACGAGATGGGTTGAATGTATAGGGCCAGAGGGACAAATAGGAAAATTAAGGCCATATATAGCCAATATTGCAATGAATTTTGGGGTCGTGACCTATTACAACAATGGAATACCCAAATTAACATTCCTGCTACTTCTAGAGCCTATATTTCTGAGAATAATATTAAATGATATTACAAACGGAGAAAACCGGCCATTCGGGCCGTACAAGAACAAGCAATTGATGTCCCTTCAGAGATACCAACAGCCTTGCCTCTAAAATGGTTGACTGAGAAACCAATATGGACAAAGCAATGGCCTTTAGCTGAGGAAAAGTTACAGGCTTTAGAACAGCTGGTACAAGAACAATTAGATGCTGGACATATAGAAGAATCTACCAGCCCTTGGAATTCTCCTGTATTTGTGGTTAAGAAAAAATCAGGTAAATGGAGAATGGTGACAGATCTCAGGGCCATCAACAAGGTTATTCAACCTATGGGCCCTCTGCAATCTGGAATTCCTTTGCCCTCTTTATTACCATAAGGATGGCCTCTCATAGTTATTGATTTAAAGGATTGCTTTTTCACTATACCTTTACAAAAAGAAGATAGAGAAAAGTTTGCCTTCACAGTGCCTACTTATAACAATTCTCAACCTTCGAGGAGGTACCACTGGGCCGTCCTCCCCCAGGGTATGTTAAATAGCCCCTCCCTGTGCCAATATTTTGTGAACCAACCATTGCAAATAATACGCAAGAAATTTCCCAAATCTATAGCATACCATTACATGGACGATATTTTGTTATCCGATTCAAACATGGATACCTTGAACAGACTGTTTCAAGAAATAAAGATGCTTTTACCTAAATGGGGATTGCAAATCGCTCCTGAAAAGATTCAGAAAGGAGATTCTGTTAATTATTTAGGTTATAAAATAGGTCTGCAAAAAAATTAAGACACAAAAGGCACAAATTAGGAGAGATCGCCTACGGACTCTTAATGACTTTCAAAGACTCTTAGGAGACATTTCCAGTCTATGGCCAGCTATTGGGATAACACCTGATCTAATAATTCATTTGAACAAAACCTTGGAAGGTGATAAAGATTTAAGCAGTCCCAGAGAATTAACAGCTGAAGCAGAAAAGGAACTGACAATGATTGAGGAAAAATTACAACAGGCACATGTGGACAGGGTGAATCCAGAGCTCGATTGTATTCTCGTCATACTACCATCAAAAATTTCTCCTACAGGAATTTTAATGCAGAGAGATGATATTATCTTGGAATGGATCTTTTTACCACATAAACCAAATAAGAAACTGAAAACTTATGTGGAAAAAGTCTCTGAGTTAATTATAGAAGGCAAGCTGAGACTTTGTCAATTAGCAGGCATAGACCCAGCAGAAATTATAGTGCCTTTCACTGCTGATGAACTAAAGAAATTATGGGAAGATAATGAACCATGGCAAAGAGCTTGTGCTAATTCTTTGGGAGACATTAATAACAACTATCCAAAAAGCAAGAGGCTTAACTTCATAAAGAGAACTTCTTGGATCCTTCCTCGAATCGTCCATGATGCTCCAATAACTGGAGCCCGTACATTCTATACTGATGCCAATAAAACAGGGAAGGCAGGTTACAAATCAGAAGACTTGGGTAAGCTGGAACAAAGTCCTTATGATTCTGTCTAGAAGGCATGATTATATGCCATTCTTATGGTGCTAAGGGATTTTAAAGAACCTATTAATATAGTTACTGATTCAAAATACGCAGAAAGAGTTATTTTACATATTGAAACTGCTGAATTCATACCTGATGATACAGAACTAACCTCATTGTTTATCCAGGTTCAAGATTTGATCAGAAACAGGCTTTCTCCTATGTACATAACACACATCCGATCCTATATGGGTCTGCCAGGTCCTCTAGCACAAAGTAATGCAGAAATTGATCAATTATCGATTGGTAGTGTGCTACAAGCCTCTGAATTTCATAAAAAACATCATGTTAATAGCAAAGGTTTGAAGAAAGAGTTTTCTATTACATGGCAACAAGCTAAGGAGATTATAAAGAAATGCCCTACTTGCTCTTTCTATAACCAAACGCCACTGCCTGCAGGGGCTAATCAAAAAGGCATCCAAAGGAATGAAATCTGGCAGATGGATATGTTCCACTTTGCAGAATTTGGCAAATTAAAATATGTTCATCACACCATTGACACTTATTCAGGCTTTCAATGGGCAACTGCTTATGTTCAGAAAAAGCTGATTCAGTAATCACTCATTTATTAGAAGTCATGGCTATCATGGGTATACCTATACAAATAAAGACGGAGAATGGTCCTCGCTTATGTCTCTAGGAAAATGAAACGGTTTTTTGACTATTACAATATCAAGCATGTTACAGGTATACCATACAATCCTACAGGTCAAGCATTCATAGAAAGATCAAATCGAACTATAAAGGATATGTTGAACAAACAGAAAGGGATGGAAAACACCCCCAGAAATAGGTTACATAATGCTTTGTTAACCTTGAATTTTCTCAACGCTAATGAGAAGGGAACAATGGCTGCAGAAAGACATTGGATAATGGAAAAGTCTACTGAACTAAATCAACCAGTTTATTTCAAGGATGTGCTGACCTCACAATGGAAGCCAGGAGATGTGCTGCATTGGGGAAGGGGTTTTGCTCTTATCTCCACAGGTGAGGAAAAATTGTGGATACTGTCAAAATTAATAAAGGTTCGGTTTGAAGAAGGGAAGCCACTTGGAAAAAATAAATAACAATTCATTCACAAGGATGGCGAGCATACTGATGGTAAGAAATACATATAGGTTGGGGGCAGGGTTCTTTTCTTATCTCCACAGGAAAATACTCATCTTCAAAGAAATTAAGGGACCCTGAATATTTAATTATTCATGGATGGACACATTTTGTAAGTATTAATTAAACATTTCTTTATAAATATGTAAAGCTGGTTTTGAAGTTGGACTCTGGCTCAGTCCCTCTCCAATTCCAAGCCTGTTGGTAAGAGAAAAACCCAGAGTTTCTGTCTCATGTCAAGAGCCATGATATGGGACAGAAAGAAATACGAGTTTAGAAAACATTTTTGCTTTTCTTCATATCTATCATACTTTTCATTGAATATATCTATCATGCCTTTCATTGAATATATATATGTATGTCTATATATGTCTATATGATTAATGTTTAAGTTTTTCACAATGAACAATGAGTTTTTCCTGAAGTGACATTTGAAGTTTCCAGGAAGAAAATGGGGCCCCACAACAACAACTCTACCTGGTTGTTATGACTTCATGATACCGATAGCGCTACTACAAGACCTGTTTTGGGTACCAGCTGCACAAGACAATCCCAACTTGGTTAGCTGAAATGGTGCACATCTTGTACAACATTCTGGCCAGACCTCCACAAAATACTCAGAGACTATTTGCAATTTTAAAAGACATTGATCTTGAAATTTAACCATCATTTTACTTTCACAGGATCCCCCAGAAAGAACGTCGCCCCCATGACAGCTGGAAGTAATTCTAGAGGACGATGTCCCCTCTCCCAGTAAAGTTTGCCCCTGGTTTTAGGGACATCATTTAGGGGTTGGGAGGTTGGGGGAGGAATTTTATAAGCTCAGGGATCATTTTGAAAAAAAAAAAAGAAAAGAGGGAATGATGGGATAATAGATTTATAATTGTGAGTTACTGTTTTTAGACAAATATATTGGTATCAATTCTTGTATATTGATACAAAGTTAAATTATATTGACTATTGTATGCATGCTTGTTTCTACCTCTGTTTAAAACATTTTTTATATATTGACATATATTGTATTGATATATATATTGTATATATTTACCATATTGCAGTGTACATTTCTACCTCTGATTAAGATACTTATATAATGTTTGTCTATTGATATATATTTACCATATTGCAATGTATATTTGTACAGTGTTTATATTTGGAAGTCATTATCCTCATTTGTTACACAGTTGTTTATTGTCTTAGTCTTTAAGTTAGATAGATATTGAGAATTATATAGATTAATAGTCATCTAAGTTTGTCATTTATAATTAGACTAATCAGGTTCTTTAGATATATAGAGATTATACACAGTATAGATTGATAATCTTCAACCTCTTCAAAGAGCTGTAGAAAATGGCCTTTAATATAAGTCAGAGTTTCGTGATAGTGAGACACAATTGCTCCTGGCAACACTGCTCTATTCCCGAGAGAACGTTGAGCACCAAAGACACTCCACTGGGAGCTTGTCTTCTTGGCAGAACTGGCCTTTGGGTTAAGAAAAGCCCATACCTCAACTTCTGACAATGAAACAGGATTGTCTTATCCTGCCAAGACAGGGTAGGATAGTTCTAAGAAAGTTCCTTGCCTTTAATAATGGTATGTCAGTTATGTTAGGCCTTAGCCAAAGTTGGTTGACTCAGCATTGCAAACAAGACTTTGGGTGATCGCCCAGGTAGTCAGTTGTCTCTGCCAATTGTTGCACATTTTGGATATATCTTGTTTGTTAAGTAATATTTATTCCCTTCTCAGATCTTTGATAGAGCTGAAGATTATATAATTGTAGTTACTCTCTACATTATTTAGACTCCTTGAGATAGAATGTTTAGCAAAACTTTTGATTCTCAATATTGTTTGTTATATTTATTATTTGTTATTATTGTATATAGTTGTATTTGGTTTAGTTCTGTCTTATTTAGACAAAAGGGGGAGATGTAGGGATAAATCCCACCCCTAGGGGGCGTGTTCACCTCGGGATAATGTTTGCCTATAAATTTGGTGAGCATGCTCCCAGACGCTTGCTTCTGCTTTCCTGGTCTCCGTGGAAACGGTGGTTCTATAAGTCTATTTTCCCATTAAAGCTGTCTGCATTCATTACAATCTGTCTGCATTCGCTTACGCTGTTACATCCTTTAGGCTATATCCCCTATTTTACTGTTAAGAACAAGATCCCTGAATCTAATCTCCTTTGTTCAGTTTTTTTTCCTGATCATTACCAATAATAACTTGCAACAAACACCCCCAAACAATGACAAATATCCATAACTTGCTGAAGGACCAAAAAAATTGCTCACCCAAACTCTTTGAAATGTTGGCATCATGTTCTTAAAATTACTTTCTTTTTCTGAGGGCAATGTAATTTTTAGGGGAACCTGAAAAAAATTAAGGTAATTGCCAAATACTGAGGGAGCTAACTGTATCATTTTTCTGTCAAGTCTCTGTGTGATGGGAAAGGTCTCAATTTGTCTCAAGTCTTGGGTAGAGTAGTCCATGAAGCTTGAAAATCTCAGTTAGCTCCCATGAAATTGTCCTGAGCAGTTTGTAGTCCAAAGCTGATCTTTAGGTGTTTTTTGTCAACTTTGTGACATTTCCATAGTACCAGTGAAATCATTAGTGTGAGTCTCCATCCACCTTTTGTAGACTTTAAGGGTTGCTGTTAGGCATGGTCATGGTTCACTGCAGAATACTTAAACATTTTAAATGTTATAAGCATCAGATTTCAAAGAGGTTAAAGGACCATAATTTTTTATGTACATACAGAGTACAAATTCTTAGTTCCTAGTTACCGGATACTTATACTAGAAATCATATACAGGAAACTAGATTTAGCCCTTTTCTAGAATTAGTTAGTACTTGTATCATTACTGTCATGGCTAAAATTTACATATATTTATGGATCGCATTTTGATAAATAATTCATATATTTATAAATTATATTTATATATTATAAAATATATATTTTATATTTGTATAATGTATGCATAATTATATAAATGTAAAACACAAATTTTGAGATGATATATATGCCTTAAGAAAAGTTTTAAAGAGTCAAAATAAATCCAAAGGATTATGAGATTAGTGGCAATGGATTAGTTCCTTAATGCTGGTTTTACTTCTGTCCCACACAAGGTGTCTTTTCTGACCTGAGACAGAGATTTTGGATTTTCTTTTCACAAACATGTTTGAACTTAGAGAAAGACAGAACTACACTCCTACTCCACAAATAGCTTTAATTTTTAATTGGAGTACATTAAAAATTGCATTATATGTTTGTAGAGAAGAGCAGAAACAAACATTTCAGAAGATTTATGGAATTTTATCCTGTTAGAGATGATATATTTCAATTGGCGAAATTACTCTAGTTCTTGGGTCAATTTACCTGGATGATTCATCCTTTTTCTTCAGATGTCTCATTTATTCAGTGGCCTTCAAATCCCTTAGCTAAATACCTTCATTCTCCTGGAAAGACAAAAACAAAACCCTGCCCCAGCCC
This sequence comes from Neodon shergylaensis, assembly GCA_025134845.1. Taxonomy (NCBI): domain Eukaryota; kingdom Metazoa; phylum Chordata; class Mammalia; order Rodentia; family Cricetidae; genus Neodon; species Neodon shergylaensis. The sequence continues at coordinate 52,751 of JABTXL010017567.1, forward strand.
TATTGTTTAGCAATTTTCTTTTGTTTCAAATTATATCTGATCAAATGAAAGGCATTTGTTAGTCTCATAAATTAGTTTGGATTGAATGATCATGTTGTTTCATGAACTATTGCCTCTTCTAATCAAGAGATCTCTCTTGTTCAAATCTAATCTTCATAATATTGACTTTATGGTTTCTCCTGAAATTTTTGCTCTTCTAAAGCTATTCGATCATCCAAAGGAAAATATTTTTTTTTACAATAGGCACAAGGTCATTTAATTGGTCTGAGGAGAAGTTTTTTCTGTGGTGACAGGGAATGACTGAAACAAGTTTGACACAGGGGCCTGTGAGAAGCTTCAGAAGGCATTTTCCCATTCTCTGTCCTTTGCTGATCTGCATTCATTAGTCCAATAACAGCCTTCACCACACCTTCTGCATACTCTACAAGGCAAAGACCTTCTGTTGGGATTAGAAGAAATGTTTCTAAAAATGTCCTATCTGGGTCCCCCACTGCAATTGAGGACTAGGCTCCAACACTACTCTAACCAAATATTTTCAGTTTTGTGGGACAATTCTGTTCCTAGTTGACCAGAAGCAGATGAATTTAACATCTGCTTCACAAAAAGTATATGCATACCATTTGAGAGTATCAGTTCTTTAAATTTCATCAAATTTATCATTTCTACAGAAATCCAGTCAGCACTTACATAGCCTTGGGAATACCTGTCATTTGACAGTTGTCACCATAAGGTGACTAGATAAATTAAAGTTTATTGTTTGAAAATCTTGGGCTGTTCCTTTTTAATTTTATAAGTTCTTTTTTTTTTTTTTGGTTTTTCGAGACAGGGTTTCTCTGTAGCTTTGGTGCCTGTCCCAGAACTAGCTCTTGTAGACCAGGCTGGCCTCGAACTCCCAGAGATCCGCCTGGCTCTGCCTCCCGCGTGCTGGGATTAAAGGCGTGCGCCACCACCGCCTGGCCCATTTTAATTTTATAATTTTATGATGAGGTTATTTATCCTTTAAATTTCTCTGCCTTTGCCTGAATATCTTTATTATCTACTTTAAGTAGGTCTTTTGAGGTTTGTAACTTATCAGTCAAAATAGCAATATTTTCTCTAGTAAATTTTCTAAGGCCTATATCTTGGCACTCATATCAACCAAATTTTATAAGTATAAAACAAGAATTACCAAACCAAGCCGGGCAGTGGTGGCACACGCCTTTAATCCCAGCACTCAGGAGGCAGAGGCAGGCTGATCTCTGGGAGTTCAAGGCCAGCCTGGTCTACAAGAGCTAGTTCCTGGACAGGCACCAAAGCTACTGAGAAACCCTGTCTCAAAAAACCAAGAAAGAAAAGAATTACCAAACCAATAATATTTATAATTGGCATTGTTTAAATCCCAGCTAAGTTAATTGTCCCCTCATTTGAGTCTTTTATTTTTAAAACATCCATCGTGTAATCATACAGAGATGTAAATTCCTCCATTGTAATAGTGATTGCATTTTGAAACAGGAAAGCAATTTCTTTTAACTAACTAACCCCTATGGTTTTACCAAATTTGCTGAAAATGACATTGGAACATGAGTCTAGCTGCTACTGCATAGCACATCTGAGTGGGGAACTCAGGTGGTACACAGCTCCAGCGCTAGTGTGTTGTTTTGAGCTGAGACTATGTGGTGGTTGCAACAACAGGAGAAGCCCAAGCAGTTGTCAATGCTACTACCTAGTGTGGCGGTTTCTCAGGAAATTTTGGATCGACCTACCCAAGGACCCAGTAATACCACTCTTGGGAATATACCCAAGAGATGCCCTATCATACTACAAAAGTATTTGTTCAACTATGTTCATAGCAGCATTATTTGTAATAGCCAGACCCTGGAAACAACCTAGATGCCCTTCCATTGAAGAATGGATGAAGAAAGTGTGGAATATATACATATTAGAGTACTACTCAGTGGTAAAAAACAATGACTTCTTGAATTTTGCATGCAAATGAATGGAAATAAAAAACACTATCCTGAGTGAGGTAAGCCAGACCCAAAAAGATGAACATGGGAAGTACTCATAATTGGTTTTTAGCCATAAATATAGGACATTGAGCCTATAATTTGCGATCCTAGAGAAGCTAAATAAGAAGGTGAACCCAAAGAAAAACATATAGTTATCCTCCTGGATATTGGAAGTAGACAAGATTTCTGGGAAAAAATTGGGAACTGGGGGGTGGGGTAGGATGGGGGAAAGGGAAAATGGGGAGAGACAAGTGAGAAGGGGAGGATGGGGAGACCTTGGGGGAACGGGATGGTTGGGATGATGGAAGGATGGACATGAGAGCAGGGAAGTATATATTTTAATTAAGGGAGTCATTTTAGGGTTGACAAGAGCCTTGACTCTAGAGGGGTTCCCAGGAGTCCAGAGAGATGTCCCCAACTAGGTCCTTGGGCAGCTTAGGAGGGAGAGCCTGAAATGGCCCGATCCTATAGCCATACTAATGAATATCTTGCATATCACCATAGAACCTTCATCTGGCGATGGATGGAGATAGAGACAGAGACCCACATTGGAGCAATGGACTGAGCTTACAAGGTCCAAATGAGGAGCAGAAGGAGGAAGAACATGAGCAAGGAAGTCAAGACCGTGAGGGGTCACCCACCCACTGAGACAGTGGGGCTGATCTATTGGGAGCTCACCAAGGCCAGCTGGATTGGGACTGACAAAGCATGGATAAAAACGGACTCTCTCAATATGGTGGACAATGAGGGCTGCTGAGAAACCAAGGACAATGGCACTGCGTTTTGATCCTACTGCATGTACTGGCTTTGTGTGAGCCTAGCCTGTTTGGATTCTCACCTTCCTAGACCTGGATGGAGAGGGGAAGACCTTGGACTGCCCACAGGGCAGGGAACCCTGACTTCTCTTTGGACTGGAGAGGGAGGGGGAGGGAGTGGGGCATGGGGAGTGGGGGGAGGGTAAGGGAAAAGGGAGGCGGGGAGGAGTCGGAAATTTTTAATAAAAAAAATAAAAATTTACCAAAAGCCATGAAAAAAACCTAGAAATTGGTCTAGTCCATAGTATGAGAGTTTTACTGGACAGTCATCCAAATGCTGATCCTCTTGATTGATAAACATGTATTGATGCCTGCTTCTGCTACAGAAACAGTAAAAATGAAAACAGAACTTGGTCTTTGTCAAATGGAGCATGGAAAAGAATAGACAGTGATCATTGGCAACTCTAACGCTCCCAGATGGGTTCAATGATGAGATGGGCAAACTGAGACTTCAACTGCATCAGTAGAGAGAACAGGCCCTGCACCTTGCCTATACAGTAGACTGGAACTGACCCTGTTAGAGATGAGGGAAAGTTTTCCTCACAAATGTGAACATTGGAGATCTGGCCTATCCCCTCTGCCATATGATGGTATGTACAAGAAGATGTACTCCCCTCCCCAAACCCTCACTACCTGTGGCTTGTAGGAAATCTGGTCCTCAGGTTAGAATTGCTGAGATGTCCAAACATCCCACTAGCTGCAGCACTCAGAAAGCAGTCTCGGCACCTCATCTAACAGCTCAGTAAATTTGACCTTATTGTTGATGGTGCAGGTGAGCCAACCCTGATCTCACAAGTTTTGAAGATTCAGTGGCACTTCCCATCTATCAAGCAATATGGAGGTGAAGAGATACCTCAATGTGCCTCTTCTTAACCCTCGCTGTACATAGCATTCAGCAAAGCAGGTGTTGCACCTCAACAGGGCACCATAGTCAAGCCAAACCTACTGGTGATGACACAGGGTAACCTATTTGTCTTATTTATACTGTTACAATACTTGTCAGCACTAAGACAGATAACCATGACTGTACAAATATGTGTTACTCTTGCCTCCTGATGGAGAGATAGTTATCGTTTCATAGGTACTATATCTTAGAATGGGAATATATCAAGAAATATAATGTAGATCAGGAATAGCATAAGCCAAAAATTCATTTGACACATATATCCTGCTAAACAATTCAAGCTGAAATGTGCATTAGAAACTTACACTGGTATACAGTAGGACAGGATCATCTAGTATGAAGCCACTTAATAAAGCACTGTTCAATATCCCATGTTGAATATCCCATTATATATGGCACCCTGTAATTTACTGAAACATTGTGTCGTGGACTGTTGCCACTTCTCAAAACATGGATGGACCTTTGCAGTTTGAAATAAGATTCTGTTGGACATTAAACTTTTAGAAATAATAAAGAAAACTTCTCTTGAATCATTTTAAGTAGTCTCATAAATTGAAAACTGTGCATATGTGTTTTCAAATAAATGTGTGCCCTCAAAATACAAAAAGTTAAATTTTGATCAAACATTTTCCTATTTCACGCAATAAAGAGTAGTACTAATTATGACCAAATGTGGAACTACTAGAAAAATCACTATAAATAAATAATAATTGTGTTAATTTCTATAGATTAAAACATTTAAAAATGCCATATTCTGTAGTCTTTGAAAGATATGAAAAATGTCTATCTAAAATATATCTATGTACATCTAGAAATCTAACATAACTACAAGCTTGACTATATTGATGATTATTCATTAACAACCTATATACATTACATTTTTAAGTGAACTACAAATCACAATACCTTAATCAAAATCAGAAATACATATACATATAACAAAATTGAACTTAAATCTCTATCAATAAAGCAAAATCTATACTAATGCAAATTATTCATATCTATATCACTTCTCAATGGTGCAGCAAGTTAAGACTGAGCTAGTACTAGCTGCTCCCCCTAGTGCCTGCTCCTGAGAATATTTTGTTTTCAGGTTTTCTGGGCTTTGGTGGTCATTGGGAGTACTGGGGAGAGCTGTCAGTTGGGCCCCTCTGCTTCTAACTCTCCTCCTCTAAGGTACAAGAGCACAGATATGATAAAGAGTCTCATATTTGCTTACGAGAATTTTTTTTTTATATTTGAACAATCATAGCCATGCTATCATTGTCTTTATTTATGTACCCACATGAGCACACTAACCTCTAAGAGAAAATTATAAACTAAATCTAGATTAAGGAAGCTGATGTGGGATTCTCCTCTTTATGTTGTGAATACTATTGGTTAATAAAGAAGCTGGCTTGGCCTGATAGGGTAGAACAGAGGCAGGCAGGGAAAACTAACTTGAATTCTGGAAGAAAGAAGGCAGAGGGGAGATAAGCATGTAGTCCAGCCAAAGACAGAAACCGGATGGAACTTTACCCGGTAAGCCACAGCCATATGATGATACAAAGATTAATGGTTTTGGACATGAGTTAGCCAAGAATATGCTTAAGCTATTGGCCAAACAGTATTGCAAATAATATGGTTTCTGTGTGATTATTTCAGGCTTAGCAGTTGGGAAACAAACAAATGGACTTTCTTCTACAAGGAGCATCTTAGTTAAACTTAGCAAAATAAAACAAACAAAACAAAGAAACAAATGAAAAAGACACAGCAGGCATAAATGTATGAAAAATAAAAATAAGACAGGTTGAGAGGGAGAGTTATAATGCAATGTATGCATGCATATAATTTTCAAAACATCTATAAAATAAAAACTGAACAGCATTTCAATTATTATAACACTTATTGCAGATAATAAAAGTAAATAATTAGTTCAAATATAAGGTCAGTTTAAAAACTTTAAGTTACACAGTAAAAAGATATTGGAATGACAGCTCTGCTGTTAAGAAAATAGACAGTCGGTAAGCGAGCCAAGCACCTCCAGCTTGGGTGCTCCTGGCTCCCGTGTGCTCTCCTGGACCCCGCCCTGCCTGCCATTTTCTTCCTTTTGTCCCCTGAGCTGCGGCCCTGTGAAATTCCTTCTGGAAGGGTGAGTGTGTGTGATCCAGGGGTGGTCTGTCCCAGGGGAGAGCACAACCCCCTTTCCCCCTGCTCCTTCTGCAGGGCCTTCTTTCTTACTCACGACTCAGCGCCCCAGCACCCTCCCCCCAACCCTGCCCTGTTGTAAGCGAGCCAAGCACCTCCAGCTTGGGTGCTCCTGGCTCCCCTGTGCTCTCCTGGACCCCGCCCTGCCTGCCACTTTCTTCCTTTTGTCCCCTGAGCGGCGACCCTGTGAAATTCCTTCTGGACGGGTGAGTGTGTGTGATCCAGGGGAGGTCTGTCCCAGGGGTGAGCACAATCCCCCCTCGCCCTGCTCCTTCTGCAGGGCCTTCTTTCTTACTCACGACTCAGCCCCCCAGCACCCTCCCCCCAACCCTGCCCTGCTGTAAGCTAGGACCAATGCTCAAAAACAATTTTAAGCTCCTACACTAAGGCTTGGGCCACCAGGCGGCCAGGTTTAGGTGCTGAGAAGTTCCATCTGGACGGCCTGCCTGCAGCAAGCAAGTCAGGCCCTTTGTTTACGAGATACCCAAGCAGCATGGAGAACCAATCCGGGCACCAGGAGAGTCATCACTGGGGCACTAGGAGAGCCATCACTGGGGAGCGACATCACTGGGAAGGTACAACAGTGGGCAAGGAGACCTGATCCTGTAAAAGAAGATCCATAGAGGAGCATTCGGAGGAAGAGATGGGCAGGCACCAATGCAAGAATTCACCCAGCAATCTGAAGAACAACATGAAACCACTAGAACCCAGCGACCTCACAACAGGAGCACAGGAACACCTTAACCAAGAAGAAGCAGAAAAATTTGACTTTATGAAAGTGATTGACGCCCTTAAACAGCATGTAAAAAATGCCCTGGTAGAAATGGATGAGAAATATAACAGAAAGTTTGAAGAATTGAATAAATCAGTGAATGATACCCTAGGAAACCAAGGAAAAACAATCAAACAGATAATGGAAACAGTTCAAGACTTGAAAACTGAAATGGAGGCAAAGAAGAAAACACAATCAGAGGGCCGGCTGGACATGGAAAATATAGGTAAACGAATAGAGTCTACAGAAACAAGCATAACCAGCAGAATACAAGAGATAGAAGAAAGAATCTCAGATGCTGAAGATAACATAGAGAAAATAAACGCACTGATCAAAGAAAAAAGCAAGTCCAACAAGTTCTCATCGCAAAACATTCAGGAAATATGGGACACAATAAAAAGATCAAACCTAAGAATAATTGGAGTAGAAGAAGGAGAAGAAGTGCAACTCAATGGTCCAGAAAATATATTTAATAAAATTATAGAAGAAAACTTTCCCAACCTAAAGAAGGAGGTACCTATGAGGGTCCAAGAAGAAAACATAACAGCAAATAGGCTGGATCAAAAAAAAAAATCTCCTCGCCATATAATAATCAAAACACAAAGCATTCAGAATAAAGAAAGAATATTAAGAGCCGCAAAGGAAAAAGGCCAACTTACTTATGAAGGCAAACCTATCAGACTTACACCGGACTTCTCTATGGAAACCATGAAAGCCAGAAGGTCCTGGATAGATGTACTACAAAAACTAAGAGACCATGGATGCAAGCCCAGACTACTCTACCCAGCCAAGCTTTCATTCACTATAAATGGAGAAAACAAAATTTTCCAGAATAAAAACAAATTTAAACAATACGTAGCCACAAATCCAGCTCTACAGAAAGTAATAGAAGGAAAATCACTAACCAAGGAGTCCAACAATGACCACAATAACTCAGACATCTAGAGACCCTTCACCAGCGCAATTCAAAGAAGGGAAACACACAAACTCTACTACTAAAAAAGTGACCAGAGTTAACAACCACTGGTCATTAATATAAATTAATGTCAATGGACTCAACTCACCTATAAAAAGGCACAGACTAAGAGAGTGGATACGAAAACAGGATCCAACATTCTGCTGTCTACAAGAAACACATATCAAACACAAAGACAGGCACCTACTCAGAGTAAAGGGCTGGGAAAAGGCTTATCAAGCAAATGGACCTAAGAAACAAGCAGGTGTGGCCATACTAATCTCTAACAAAGTTGACTTCAAACTTAAATCAATCAGAAAAGATGGAGAGGGACATTTTATACTCATAACTGAAACAATTCAACAGGATGAAGTCTGAATCCTAAATATCTATGCCCCTAATTTAAAAGCACCCACATATATAAAAGAAACATTACTAAAACTCAAAGAAGCCATCAAACCGCACACACTAATAGTAGGAGACTTCAACACTCCTCTCTCACCAATGGACAGGTCAATCAGACAGAAATCTAACAGAAATTAGAGAATTAAAGGAGGTAATGAATCAATTGGACTTAACAG
>JABTXL010017589.1:0-19047 GCA_025134845.1 Neodon shergylaensis
CTCAGGTCACAGGGATGGAGCAGGTGCTCAGGTCACAGGGATGGAGCTGGTTCTCAGGTCACAGGGATGCAGCTGGTGTTGAGGTCACAGGGATGCAGCTGGTGCTCAGGCCACAAGTGGTGGGGCTGGTGCTCAGGTCACAGGGATGGAGCTGGTGCTTAGGTCACAGGGATGCAGCAGGTGCTCAGATCACAGGGATGGAGGTGGTGCTCATCTCTCTGGGGTGAGTGATGAGCTCACGTCCTTTGCTCTTTTTATTCAGTCCAGGATTCCAGCCCATGAATGGTGCTGCCCATATTTATGGTGCGTTTTTCTATCTCAATCTCATCTAAAAGCTCTCACTATACAACCCCAGAGGTTTGTTTCCATGGCGATTCTAAATCTCATCAAGTTGGCACTCGTGATTAATCATCACAGCCATACAGTTATGCAACCTAGAGCCAAGGAGGCTGAGCAGCGGAGGCTCATGGGCGATACTGCTGAGTTCTTGTGGCTCATCATTGTCACCAGCCGCCTCACAACAGAGGATGAGCACACAGTTCTGGGGGACAGGCTTTCAGAAGTAACCCACATTTCCCTCCTGTCATCGCTCTCCTGCAAGAAGCCAGTCTATACCAGATGTTTATCAAGTCTGCAGAATTTCCGGAGGGGCTGGGGAGGGAGAACAGGGCCTTTTCTTGCTTCTGTCTCACTGGGTCTGCCCTTTTCTCTCCTCCATATTTCTCTCATTTGCTAAAAACCCAAAGGAACATTTCTCCTTGTTTTCAGTATAGGTGTGTAGCTCACATTTTCTTGTCTGAGCAATTCTTCGATGCCCTAACCCTTCCCCAAAGAGGTAATCAATATGTGTGTGTACATATATATGTATATTAGTTATATATATATATAGTTTAATGTTTATTGAGACAGGGTCTCACGTAGTTCAAGTTGGACTCCAACTGTGTAGCCAAGGAAAGCACCGAACTTCTGATCCTCCTGCCTCCACTTCCCCAGTAAGTTGTGGGATTGCAGGTGTGTTTCATCAACCCCCTCAGACCCTCCCACCCCAGGTATTTTTTCCCTACAGATGAGGAACTCTTTTTTATTATTATATATTAATTGTATAATAGTGTTTCATTACGACATCTTCATGCACAAAAGGGACGTATTAGATCTCACTCTCCCACTAGCTCTCCTCCTACCTCTCCTGTTCCCTTACTTTCCCCACCTGGTTCCCTTTTACTTTCATGGATGTATGTGTGCATGTGTGCCTGTGTGTGTGTGGTGTGTGTGTGCGCACATACACAACCACATGTACTCACACACGTTCCTCTTTTCCTTCCTCTTCGTAGTTTAAAAAACATTTTCTTGCTCAGCCTGGTGGCACATGCCTTTAATGCCCCAGTACTCAGGAGACAGAGGCAGGTGAGTTCAAGGCCAACCTGGTCTACAAAGCAAGCTCTGGGACAGCCAGGGATTCTACACAGAAAAACAAAACAAAAACATTTTTCTTTATTATGGCCCACGGGTGGGGTGGGGTGGAGGAGTCACAGGTGTATCACGGTGTACACGTGGAGATTAAAGGATCCGTTCTTTCCCTCCACCACGTGGGTCGCCAGACCGAACTCAGGTTATCAAACGTGAGGACTGGCACCCTTCCTAACTGAACTTTCTCCCGGACCCTGTGATGATACAGTTTCTCCACCTCTTTACATTAACCCCTACTGAGCGCTGTGCCCCCCACACCAGTAACTGCTCCCTACATTCAATCAATGGAGTCAGGAAAGGCTGTGATTTACATTGTGTCCTTTGGGACCTGGTAAGCTTTGGGGAGGTGACTTGCCAGCAGACGTTTAGAGGTGCAGTTTCCAATCTTTCCACTGAGAGGCGCTGTTCCCCTTTAGTCAGGTCAGCTGTAAACTCAAAATCTTGGGTTTCTGGCTAAGCCCTTGCGATGGATGTTCATGCTTCCATTTGGTGGTATATTTGAAGAGGATTTTGAGTGACTCCTAAGAAAGCAAAGTGAGCCAGGCTTCGAAAAGAACTTAGTGTCACACTTGGTTATAGATAGATAGATAGATCCAAAGTCCAACAACAGAATTCAATTAATTTGATCTTTCGGTTACGTAGCCCTGGGTGGTAGAACTCACTGTGTAAACCAAGGTGGCCTCAGACTTGGGTGATTCTCCTGCCTCTCTGCCTGCCAAATGTTGGAACTGCAGCCTCACTACCACACCCGAGACAATTAAAAAAAAATATTAGCGTTCCATAGGACAGAGTAACATAGACTCCAAAGCCCAGGCACCAGGCAAGAGGATCATTTGAGTCTAAAAGCTACAGGCCAATCCGTGCACTATAGTGAGCTGTATGTACATCACAGCCCTCAGAGCAGGAGACTTCAACCATTGGTCCCAATCTCACCATCACCAGATCGCTAAGGCCAGACTTTGAGCACCCCGTTAGCAGTCCCTACATCTGCGTGGGTGGGACATTACTGTGAGTGGGCAGAAGTATGGAGCCAGGGAGAATAAGCAGAATACTTTAACTGCGGCTTTGAGGAAACACAGTCCAGGTCTCTTACTGTCCCTTTAACAAGAAGAACCCTATAGGAGAATCGATGTTCATTGCGTACACGCTAATATCAAGTGCCCATAAAGTAAGGGGCATTACACTCATTTTGCAGAAAAGCAAGCCAGACTCAGATAAAGTAGACGCTTTGACCACTCTGAGCCCTACCAAAGTGTAAGCTCCTGTGAAAGCTGAATCCTGGGTTTTTCGCAGCCTCTAAGAAGGCGTGGTGATGGGCTGGGAAGGGCTCCCACAGGCTCATATGTTTGAATAGTAGGCCAGCACTTGGTGGACTGTTTGGGAAGGATTAGGAGGCGTGGCCTTGTTGGAGGAGGTGTGTCTCTACCCTCCCTATGCTGAGGTTTCAGGAGACTAGTACCATTCCCAGTGTGCTCTTGCGTGCTCTGTCTCCCCCCTCCCCTCTCTCTCCTGTTTGTGGATCTGCATGGGAGCTCTCAGCAGCTGCTCCAAGGGCTTGTCTGCCTGCCTGCTGCCACCTCTCTGGCACTGTAAGCCCCATAGAAACCCCTCCTCCTAGCAGGGAGGTGGTGGCGCATGCCTTTAATCCCAGCACTCAGGAGGCAGAGGCAGGCGGATCTCTGTGAGTTCGAGGCCAGCCTGGACTACAAGAACTAGTTCCAGGACAGGAACCAAAAAAGCTACGGAGAAACATTGTCTCGAAAAAAATTTAAAAAGAAAGAAAGAAAGAAAGAAAGAAAGAAAGAAAGAAAGAAAGAAAGAAAAAAAGAAAAGAAACCCCTTCTCCTATAAGCTGTCCTGGTCATACTGTTTCATCACACCAAAAGGAAAGATGACTTTTTCTTCATTTTTAATGTCTCTGAGTGTGTGTATATGTCTCTCTCCCCTACCCACCCCCGTGTGTCTGTCTGTGTGTATGTACCCAGAGGACAACTTTGGGTAGCATCTCCATAAATACTGTCCATTACTCTTGAGGCAGGATGTCCCATTGGACTGAAGCTTACCAATTAGTCTAGACTGGCTGGCACACGAGGCCCAGGATCTTCCTGCCTCTGTGTCCCCAAGTATTGAGTTTATCATGCATACCAGCAATATAATCCAACATTTTTGCATGGGTTCTGGGAATCCAGTTCAGTTCCTTTATTAACAGAGCCATCCCCCAGACTTAGGGTTATTAGCACATATGAATTGTATAAAGTAAGGACTTTCATTGCTATTTGATTTATTTTTAATCTTTTTGTTTGTTTATTGAGACAGGTAAAGCTGGTTGTCCTGGAACTCACTCTGTAGACCACGCTGACCTCAAACTCACAAAGATCCACCTGCCTCTGCCTCCCCAGTGCTGGGACTAAAGGTGTGTATCACCATGCCCATTAGTTTTCTTTCCTTTTTTTTTTTTTAAAAAAGATTTGTTTAATTATATGTATGTGAGTGGATTTCTCTGTATGTATATCCATGAACTGTGTATTGTCTGGTGCTCATAGAGATCAGAAGAGGTGGTTGAGTCTCCTCAAACTGGAGTTCTGGACCGTTTGTGTATAACATAAGGATGCTGGGTACCAAACCCAGCCAGTGCTCTTCGCTACTGACCCATCTCTCTAGCCCTCTGCTTTGCTTTTCTGAGACATAGTCTCACTATGTAACTCAAGCTGGGGGGGGGGAGACTTATTGTATGATGCAGACTGGCCTCAGATTGTGCCGAGGCTCCTATTTCAGCCTCCCAGGTATTGGAATTACAGGTGTATGCCACCAAGCCAGGCAAAATAATGGGTTTAATTTTGACACAAAGAAAATTGTGGTTGCTTTTGAGACAGGGTCTCTCGACATAGCCCTGGCTCTACTGGAGCTCACTATATAGACTAGGCTGCGTTTGTGCTCACAGAGATTTGCCTGCTGCCTCCTGAGTGCCGTGACTGAGGGCGCGTGGCCACTTGTCATTCTCTTCCATACAGCGTTTTTGAACACGGGAAGGAAGTTGTTTCTGATGGAAGAAAGTATTTTCATCCTTCTGAAATGATTTATTAGAAATACTTTATTATTTTTCTTATTAATGTGTATGTGCATGTACTTCTATGCAATGTGTGCCCCAGGTGCCTAGAGACCAAATGAGGGCATTACACGCCCTGGAGCTGGGGTTACAGGCAGCTGTAAATGGCCCAACGTGGGCTGGGAGCAATCTTGGGCCATCTGGAAGAGCAGAACCTTCTCGGAACGGCTGAGCCATTTTGTCAACCCTTTCTGTTTATTTCAAAATTGCAAGATTGAGACAACAGAATAAGGTTGCGATGTTGAAGAATTGATTTTATTCATACATTCTTTTAAAATATTTTCTTCAATATTGCCTTTATAGAGAAATCTTAGATAGCTTCTTTTTAAAAAATTTTTTTTATCGATTCTTTGTGGATTTCACATCGTGTCTCCTGAGCCCACTCATCTTCCTGTCCCCTCACATCGGTCCTCCTGCCATTGCAACCTCCCCCCCAAATCAGAGCCAATTTTAAAAGAAAAATAAAAAGCCAAACCAAACCACCAAACAAAATGAAGAAGAGGAGGAGGAGGAAGATTAGTTAGAATCTGGTCGTGGAGGCTGCAGTGTGGCCCACTGAGTCACAGTTTACTCTTTTGTCCATCCATCTCTTCCCGCAATTATTCATTGTCAAGAGTCATTGGTCTGGCTGGGGCCTCTGGTTACTCCTACCCTAGCAACAACGGGTTCTCAATGGGGCTCCTTTTGGATATTCTGTTGTTGTCCTGTGTCATGGAGAGCCTGCTGTTTTGGGTCAGCAGGACCTGCCCCTTCACGACCTCCAGCAGATTGTAGATGGGGTAGACCAACTCATAGCCCTGGTTCTGGGCCTGGGTGGTAGCTGAGTAGTAGCTGGGTTGGTAGCTGGGTGGTAGCTGGGTTGGTAGCTGGGTGGTAGCTGGGTGGTGGTAGCTGGGTTGGTAGCTGGGTGGTAGCTGGGTGGTAGCTGGGTTGTGGTAGCTGGGTTGGTAGCTGGGTTGATAGCTGGGTTGGCCAGCCCACCAGCTTTCCCTCACTGTCACTATGGGGGCGAGATCTCCAGCACTGTCTCGTCTAGCTCATCCAATGCAACCTACAGCAAGAAGCAGGGCCAGTTCTTCTGTTCTCAGGCTCTCCCTAGGGGTAGGGCCAGCTCTTCTGCTACTATATCCAGCAAGAGGCAGGTCCAGCTATGCCAGGGCCAAGGACAGGGCTGGCTTAGCATAGCATGGTTCCAATGACCCCTTGTGTTAACATGGGTTATGGACATCCTCACAGTTGCCAGCTGCAGGACTATGGACCCAGACATGGCCCTTGTCAGAGCTTGGGCCAGATGTCATCACAGCTCAGGGCCAGCTCAGGCCGACCAGATCCGTATGGGCTCCAGCAATGGCATGGTGCTTGGACACCAGCATGGTCTGAGGTGGCTGACCAGACCCTGATGATCTGCAGGGCCCTTGGTGGCCCCAGACGTCAACTCAGACTCTGGATGCTACGGCCTCAGACGTGGTCCTCAGCAGCAGCCTTGACCCAGCTGACACTATGGCTGGGGGTGACAGACAGCACATGCCACTCAGATCAGCATATCCCTGCTGGAAGCACCGCCCTTGGACACCCTCATGGCCATGGGTTGCAGGCCAGAGCCTGAGCGTCTATGTAGTCTTTCGATGGCCCAAGCTGGTGGCCCAGATCACAGGCCCTTTCATGGCTCTCAGCTGGGACTGGAGCCACAGACATCAACACAGGCGCCCTCCACTGCTCTAGGGCCCAGGGCAGGAAATCACTCTGGACTCAGGTGGCCAGCTGGTCATTCACATCAGATCACTCCTCACCACCCTCAGCTCTCTAGGTCTTCCTCTTTCCTCAGCCCATGAAGAATCCTGGCTCTGCCTCTCTTCCACCTCCCCACCCTGTGCTTCCTTAAACAATGGTGCCTGACCACCCAGGACCAGGGCTCTTGGTTTGGTCACAGGTGGTACTTGGTTAAGTACTGCCTGCCCCAGTCACAAGGCATGACACGGAGCTGTCGCCTTTCCTTTCTGTTGTGCCCGTGGCCTATAAGGTGCTGCTTCGTATGATGGTATCAGAACCCTTGGTGCCAGAGGCATCCGGCAGGCTCTTACTTGATTGTGACCCCCCCCCCCAAGAAGTCTGGGAGAGCCATCTGTGTCCTGTGCTGCCAATTCAGAGCCATTATGACATGTTTCATTAGATTTATTCTGTTTATTCTATGTGTGAGTGTTTTGCCTGTATATATGTAGGTGCACTATGTTTGTGCTTGGTACTTATGGATGTCAGAGGGAGCACTGGATCTCTTGGGACTGATTATTGATAGCTGAACCACCCTGTGGGTTCTGGAAATCAAATCCAGGACCTCTGAGAGAGCAGCAAGTTCTCTGAACCTCTGAGCCATCACTCCAGCTCCTCATGACTACAATGTCTAAGAAGAATAAGAAGCGATAGAAAACAGGTTCAATGAAGATTTTAAGTACTGGCCCTTTCTTCCCATTTTCCAACTGATATATCCAAATAATCGCAAATTTTCGGGAGTTTCATGTTTTGCTCTTTACATGTGAACATACCTACATAATAAAAATGGAGCAATGATTTTATGAGGCTTGGTCTCAAGCCATCTTAATCCTGTTATAGGAAGGTAAAAACGTGGGCTGGACCAGCTTCCATGCCCCCATTCCTATATGGGCAGATATCCACGGCTCAGGTGCAGGATATGCCAGTCAGAAGAACAGAGACACCCCCACCTGCTAGGCCAAAGAAATAGTAGCTGCCAAAACTCCAGCCTCCAACTCTCACAAAGACTTGCTGTGAGACAAGATAGGCAAACCTTTATTCAAACTAAAGAACAGAGAGAGACTATTCAAGTTAACAAAATCAGACATGAAAGGAAACATACCAACAAACACAGAAGAAATTCAAAGAATCATTAGGTCATAAGGTCATGCTCAACATGACAGGTGTAAGATGGTATCTTAAAGTTGTCTTGATTTGCATTTCCTTAGCGATCAGGGAAATGTGGAGGTTTCTCAGGAAATTCGGGATCAACCTACCCATGGACCCAGCAATAGCACTCTTGGGAATATACCCAAGAGAGGCCTTATCATACAACAAAAGTATATGCTCTACTATGTTCATAGCAGCATTGTTTGTAATAGCCAGAACCTGGAAACAACCTAGATGCCCTTCAATTGAAGAATGGATGAAGAAAGTATGGAATATATACATATTGGAGTATTACTCCGCAGTAAAAAACAAGGACTTCTTGAAGTTTGCAGGCAAATGGATGGAAATAGAAAACACTATCCTGAGTGAGGTAAGCCAGACCCAAAAAGAGGAACATGGGATGTACTCACTCATATTTGGTTTCTAGCCATAAATAAAGGACATTGAGCCTATAATTCGGGTTCTTAGAGAAGCTAAATAAAAAGGAGAACCCAAAGAAAAACATATAGGCATCCTCCTGAATATTAACCTTCATCAGGCGATGAAAGGAGACAGAGACAGAGACCCACATTGGAGCACCGGACTGAAATCTCAAGGTCCAAAGCAGGAGCAGAAGGAGAGAGAGCATGAGCAAGGAACTCAGGACCGCGAGGGATACACCCACACACTGAGACAATGGGGATGTTCTATCGGGAACTCACCAAGGCCAGCTGGCCTGGATCTGAAAAAGCCTGGGTTAAAACCAGTCTCGCTGAACATAGTGGACAATGAGGACTACTGAGACCTCAAGAACAATGGCAATGGGTTTTTGATCCTACTGCACCTATTGGCTTTGTGGGAGCCTAGGCAGTTTGGATGCTCAACTTACTAGACCTGGAAGGAGGTGGGTGGTCCTTGGACTTCCCACAGGGCAGGGAACCCTGATTGCTCTTTGGGCTGACGAGGGAGGGGGACATGATTGGGGGAGGGGGAGGGAAAGGGGAGGCGGCGGTGGGGAAGAGACAGAAATCTTTAATAAATAAATAAATAAATCATTAGGTCAAATTTCAAAAACCTGTATTCCACAAAATTGGAAAATCTAAAAGAAATGGACAATTTTATTGGTAGATACCACACACCAAAGTTAAATCAAGATCAGGAAAACAATTTAAATAAGCTTATAACCCCTAAGGAAACAGAAGCTGTCATTAAAAGTCTTCCAATCAAAAAAAGTCCAGGACAGAAAGTTTTAGTGCAGAATTCTATCACACTTTCAAAAAAGAACTCATACAAATACTCCTCAAATTATTCCACAAAATATAATCAGAAGGAACATTGACAAATTCATGTTATAAAGTCACAGTCACCTTGATACCCAAATAACACAAAGAAAGAAAGCAGAACAAATTCCCCCATGAATGCTGATCAAAATACTCAATAAAATATTCTCAAACCAAATCCAAGAACACATCAAAAAAATCATTCACCATCATCAAGAAGACTTCATCTCAGAGATGCAGGGATGGTTCAACTTATGTAGTGAGGGGAGCAGGCCTGCTTTTCACCCCACCCAGCTTCCACACGGCTAGCTTAGCCCCAGAAATAACAACACACAAATTGTATTCATTTAAATACTGCCTGGCCCATTAGCTCTAGCCTCTTACTGGCTAATTCTCACCTCTTTTCTAATAACCCATTTCTAATAATATGTGTAGCACCACGAGGTGGTGGCTTACCGGGAAAGATTCAGCATGTCTGACCTGGCAGCTGGTTTCATGGCGTCTGACCTCACTTCCCTTCTTCCCAGCATTCTGTTTTGTCTACTCCACCTACCTAATTTTCTGTCCTATCAAAGGGCCAAGGCAGTTTCTTTATTAACCAATGAAAGTAACACATAGACAGATGACCCTCCTCCATTAAACTTACAAAAACTTGTCAAGGTAATCCATCATATACACAAATTGAAAAAAAAACATGTGATCATCTCATTAGACAATGAAAAAAAACCTTTGACAAATTCCAACACCTCTTCATGATAAAAATCTTGGAGAGATCATGGATATAAGGTACCTGCCTAAACATAATAAAGGCAATTTACAGCAAGCCGACAATCAACATCAAATTAAATGGAGAGAAACTCAAAGCAAACTCACTAAAATTAGGAACAAGACATGGCTGTACACTTTCTCAATATCTATTCAATACAGTTCTTGAAGTTCTAGCTAAAGCAATAAGTCAACTAAAGGAAATTAAGTAGATACAAATTGAAAAGGAAGAAGTCAAAGTATCACTACTTGTAGATGATATTGTAGTATACATAAGTGACCCCAACTACAGAGCTCATACAGCTGATACACACCTTCCTTAAAGTGACTGGATACAAAATTAACTCAAAAAACTCAATAGCTCTTTCATATACCAATGACAAGTGGGTCAAAAAAATGAGGAAAACAACACCCTTCACAATAGCCACAAATAGCATAAAACATAAAGCATGTTGGTGTAACTCTAACCAAGCAAGTACAGGGACCTGTATGACAATAACTTCAAATCCTTGAAGAAAGAAATTGAAGAAGGTATGAGAAGCTAAAAAGATCTCTCATGCTCATTGATCGACAGGATTAACATAGTAAAAATGGCCGTCTGACCAAAAGCAACCAATGCAATCCCCATCAAAATTCCAAAACAATTCTTTACAGACCTAGGAAGAAAAATACTCAAATTCATATGGGAAAACAAAGAACCCAAGACAGTTAAAAACAATTCTGTACAATACAGGAACTTCTGGAGGACTCACCATCCCTGACTTCAAACTCTACTACAGAGTTACAGTAATAAAAATAGCCTGGTATTGACATAAAAACAGATAGGTAGATCAATGGAATAAAATCTAAGACCCAGAAATAAATTGACACATCTGAGGACATCTGAGTTTTGGTCAAGAAGCCAGAAATACACAATGGAACAAAGAAAGCATCTTTAACAAATGGTGCTGGTCTGACTGGATGTTGGCATCTCAGAAGAATGCAAACATATCCATGCTGGGAGGCCCTGCTGGTCAGAGGTCACAGCCTACCATGGCCTGACAGCTTTCCTCAAGCACAGCAACATGGATGGCTCCCTCCCCAGAGAAGACTTTCTGCTTTCTTCCTACCCTTATTTGGAGAATATCTCTAGGTCCGGAGGCCTGACATTATCTGAAAGTTGTCCCTAAGCCTGAACACCCAATTTATCTCTAGTGTGACCCTCAGCACAGTTCCCTGCTAGAAGTTTTCCCTCTGCTGCCCAAGTGGTAACTAAGACATACCAGGAACTTGATGATAGGAACGTGCTGTTTAATGCAAATTAGGTGATTACCCAGCCACTGTTCCCAGCCATTTTATCTCCCTCTCTAGATAAGAAGGTGGAGCTGTGACACTTAAGCTGTCTCTCCAGAGAGCTGTCTCACCCACAAGTAGCCAACCAACCCTATTTATTTGCTTCTGCTTCCTCCCCCGTCATGGACCGGTAGCCAATGATTCCAAGAAAGATGGAGAAACACAATACATATCTATCACCCTGCACAAAAGTCAAGTCCAAGTTGATCAAAGATATCAAAATAAAACTAGATACACTGAACCTCATAGAAGAGAAAGTAAAGAAGCCTTGAATGCATGGGCACAGGAGACAACTTCCTGAACAGAACACCAAGAGTGTAGACACTAAGACTGACAGCTAATAAATGGGACCTCATGAAACTGAAAAGCTTCTATAAGGCACAGCCAATAAAATAAAACAGCCTACAGAATGGGAAAAAATTTTCACCAATTTCACATCTGATAGAGGGCTAATATCAAAAATATAAAAAGAACGCAAGAAACTAGACATCAACAAACCAAATAATCCAATTAAAAAGGGGGTACAGATCTAAGGAGAGAATTCTTAACAGAGGGATCTCAAATGGCTGAGACACACTTAGAGAAATATTCAACATCCTTAGCCATCAGGCAAACAAATACAAATCAAAATAACACTGAGATCCCATCTTACACATGTCAGAATGACTCAGATCCAAACCACAAATAACAGTTCATGCTGGCCAGATTGTGGAGGCAGGGGAACACTTCTCAATTACTCGTGAGAGTGAAAACTTGGAAAACCACTTTGGAAATCAATATGGAAGTTTATCAGAAAACTGGGACTCCATTTACTTCAAAACCCATCAATGCCACTCTTGGGCATATACCCAAAGGATGCTCAATCATACCACAAGGACACTTGCTCAACTCCATTCATTTCAGCTTTATTTGTAATAGTCAGAAACTGGAAGCAATCTAGATAACCATCAACCAAAGAATGAATAAAGAAAATGTGGTACATTTACACAATGGAGTATTACTCATCTGTTAAAAACAATGACATCATGAAATTTGCAGGCAAATGCAAGGAACTAGAAAACAAAATCATCCTGAGTGAGGTAACTCGGACCCAGAAAGATGAACATAGTATGTACTCATTGATAAGTGGATATTAGCTGTAAAGAATAAACATACTATAATCTGCTGACCCAGAAAGGCTAAGTAACAAGGACGGCTCAAGGAGGCTACATGGATCTCTCTGGGAATGGGAACTAGAATAGATTTTGCAGGTGAAGTTGGGCAGGTGGGATGGGAACAGGTGGGGTTGGTGGAGGGAGAGTACTGAGAGAGATGACTGAAACTGGGGGCATTTCAGGATTGAGGTAGAAAATGTAGTGTAAAGGAAACTCCCAGGAATTCACGAGAGTGCCCCTAGCAAAGACTCCTAGTAATGGGGGATAATGAGCCTGCAGTGGCCATCTTCTGTACCCAGGCAGGTCTTCTAGTGGAGGCAGTAGGATACCAACCCAGCCACAACATGTTGGACATACGATTTGTCCTGCCTGTGAGATACACTGGGGTAAAGGAGGCACAGAAATTGTGAGAGTCACCAACCAATGACTGGTTTGACTTTTGAGACTCCTACCACGGAGGGAGTCTGTGCCTGAGCACTGCCTGGAGGGCCAGGACCCAGAGTCTGGATAGCTCAGAGATCTAGGATAAAACCAAACATGACCTGAAAAAAAAGTCAATAAAATGATTCTTAGTGATACTCTGCTGTACTCATAGATTGCCGTCCAGCATGACAGTCATCAGAGAGGATTCATTCAGCAACTGAGGGGAGCAGATGCAGAGACCCAAAGCCAAACATTAGGCTGAGCTATGGGAATCCTGCGGAAGAGGGGGAGGAAGGATTGTAGGAGCCATGGGGGTCAAGGACACCACAAGAAAACCCACAGAATCAACTAACCAGGGCTCATGGGAGCTCACAAAGACGAAACCAACAATCAGGGAGCCTTTATGGGTCTGACCCAGGTCCTCTGCATGTATGTTATGGTTGTTTAGTTTGGTGTTCTTGGGGGCTCCTAACTGTGGGAGTAGGGACTATCTCTGAATTTTTTGCCTGCTTTTGGGACCCCTTTCCTCCTACTGGGTTGCCTCATCCAGCCTTAATATGAGAGTGTTTGCCTTGTTCTATTGCAACTTGATATGCCATGTTTGGTTGATATCCCGGGAAAAGCCTGCCCTTTTCTGTAGGGAAATGGAGAAGGAGTGATCTGGAATAGAGGGGAGATGTATGTGGTGGGGGACTGGGAGGAGAGGAGGGAGGGAAGCTGTGACCAGGATGTAGTATATGAGAGAAGAATAAATAAAAAGGAAAAAAATAAACAAACAAAAACGAAGGGGACTGGAGAGAAGAGATGGCTCAGCAGTTAAAAGCACAGGCTGCTTCTACAGAGGATTTGGGTTTGATCCCCAGTGGCTCACAACCATCTGGAACTCCAGTTCCAGGGGTCCCCAAAACCTTCTTCTGCCCTTGAGGACACCAGGTACATATGTGGTGCACAGACACACACATAAAATAAAAAAAGTTTAAGATGGAAGAGAAATTGCCTCCTGGAGGGGATCTGTAGAATTCTTACAGTTCTCCCCTCCCCCCTCACTAATTCTATTTGAAATTGTGGGGTTTGGCATACTTAGGAGTATCTAGCGCCTCTATAGATATCCTAACCTGTTTTAGAGACTGTGTGTGTGTGTGTGTGTGTGTGTGTGTGTGTGTGTGTGTACTAGAGAAGTCCAGAAAGAGAGCGTTGGGTCCCCTGGACCTGGAGACTGGCAGTTGTGAACTGCCCTATGTGGGTGCTGGGTATCAAACCCAAGTCCCCTAAAGAGCAGCAAATGCTTGTTTAACAAGCAAGCCACCCCTCCAGCCCCACCCAGAGCAATCCTGATGAGCTTTTCAAATTCTCCCCCTCGTAATTAGATAACAGTGACAAACGAATCAAGAGCAAAACTGTTTGAATTCTTGTATTACAAACGCTCTAGCTTCATCTACTTTTGAAACAATGTTTAAGGTTTCCTGTCATCTGTTTCTAAAAGAGGAAAGAAGGGAAATGATTTGAAGTATTTGAAATACACTGTTTATATTTAGGTTAGGGTTGGAGCTCCTATTTTTGCAGTTTCTATGGTTTGGGGGGAAGATTTAGCTAGTTTTTGTTGCTCCAACTGACAAAAACCAAAAATCTTTCAATTTTCTACTTTTTTAAATATAGTATGTATGTATGTGCTTGCATGTGAACGTGCATCACACACATGCACACAGGAACTGGAGGAGGTCAGAAGCGGCATCGCATGCCCTTGGGAGGAGTTATAGAAGGCTGTGAGCTGCCATGTGGGTGCTGGCACTGAACCCCAGTCTTCTGCAGGAGCACTAAAAGCTCTTCACTGCTGAGCCATTTCTCAGCACCTTATTCTCCACCCTTCTTGCCTGTGGATTTCTCTATATTGTTAGATAGAAAACTTACCCTTAGTTCTCTGCATCCGGACTTCACAGGTGTGAGGTGACACTCTGCTGTCCCGTGGTGGGCTGTCTGCCCTCAAACTTCATTCTCCAAGATCCTTGGTCCAGCAGGAACAGGGGCAAAGCTCCAATACTTGGTAATTTGTCAGAGACGCGATTTCTTGGGTTCTGCTTCAGACCTTTTCTGTTTAGAAGCTTGGTTTTCTTTCTTTCTTGGGGATGGGGGTGAACAGGAGGTGGGGGTGGGGGGGGAAGTAGGGATAGAGGGGTGGTGGGGTGGTGGGGATTGGGTTTTGTTTTGTGACAGTGTCTCATACAGCCCAGGCTGGCTTGGATCTCACTGCCTTGTTGAGATTGACTTTGAACCCCTGATTATCCTGCAGATTCTGCCTCACGAGAGCACGGGTTACAAGTGTCCACCACCCCTGATGGAGTCTTGATTTGAAGCCCAGCAATGTGTGTTTCCCTATGCATGTTAGCACATATGTAGTTCCTGGCGTGTTCAAATTTTAGAACCTAATAACCGATTAAGATGTGTTAGGAAGTTTGTTAAAAGAACAAAAAGCTTTTGTGCCCCCAAAGTTGACCCACGTCTAACACACAATTTCAAAATACTTGTGGGGAAAATCTGTGAATAATGCTTCTACAAATGTTCTTTTTGGTGAAAACCAGAAAAGTAAAAAATTTTCTAACAACTATGAAGGTCAACAAACTTGAAGGTAGCCTGTTTTCCAAACCAGGAAATTGGCTCTACTCATAAAATATATACAAAAAGTGGATTTCCTCCCCCCTCCTCTACTATTATTGAAAGACCTGGATAAATCCAGACTCCTCTAGCAGGAAGAGAAGAGCCAAAAATCTAGGATTAGCCGGTTCGGTGACTCTGTTTCAGGAACTAGCTGAAGATAAAGTTAGATTGTAATCTTGAGAATAATCTTGAAAAACATGAAGTTACCCCCTCGTGATTATCACTGGTATTTTTGGATTACTGGGTTGTAGTTTCTTCCCTTAAATACCCCTCCTCCCAGCTCTTGAGGTCGAACTCCTCCCCTGCCTGGGTTATGAGTCTCGGGCCCCAGCTCTGGTACCTGCCAATAAACCTCGTGTGATTGCAGCAAGTATGGTCTCTCGTGAGTTCCTGGGGGTCTTGGGTTATCCTGAGACTTGAGTGAGAGTCTCCCTATACCGGGGGTCTTTTATTACCTTAACTTAGGCCATTAATACTTCTTACCTGGACTAATTCTGTTTGCTTGTTTGCTTGTGTTGAAGATGGGGCGGCTGGGCTGCGTCCCTGGCACCCGGCCGCCCACATGGCTCTAGCTTATGCCCGAAATAATTACACAGAAACTGTATTCATTTAAACATTGCCTGGCCCATTATCTGTAGCCTCTTATTGGCTAGCTCTTACATATCGATCTAACCCATTTCTAGTAACACCACGAGGTGCGCTTACCAGGGAGGATCTTAACCTGCGTCTGGCTGGAGTGGGAGCATCATGGCGACTCCTCGACTCAGCTTCTTTCTCCCCCAATCCTGTTCTGTTTACTCCACCCACCTAAGGGTTGGCCTATGAAATGGGCCTAGGCAGTTTCTTTATTAATTAACCAATGAAAGCAACAGATAAGATACAAGACCCACCTCCATCATGCTTGTTGGTTATTTTGTCAAGTTCTCACACAGCCCAGGCTGGCCTGAATCTTGGCCAGCAGCTCCAAGTGCTGGGATTACAGCCTGTGCCACAATGCTCAGTGCTCCTGGGAACTTCAGTGGCTTTGTAAGCGATTTCTTTGTTTCAGTCCCAATTCTCATCCCGGCCTGTTTTCTATACATTAGTCACAGTGATCTGCGAGAAGCAAAAATCAAATTATGATGTTCCTTTGTTCAAAATGCTCAAACGGCTTTGCCCTCACACTGAATAAAATCAGACTCTGTTCCGGGCCTTTCGGGACATGAGACATTTCATCACTTACTTTAGTCTGAAAGGTTCTAGCTCTCCACCCACGGGATTCTTACAGAGGCATGATGGTCCTAGGGCATTTGGATAAGGCATTTAAGGTAACATACCTTAGAACTGACTACCGAGAAAAAAACCCTGAGCTTTCACACTTCAGCTTCAAAAGGAGACTCTGTGGAGAGAGGGAGGTAAGTAACCAAGCCCATCTGCTTTGAAAAGTTGAGGTATTCCCACACCCAGTACAACTCCCACTCCCAGTACAACTCCCACACCCACCCTCACACCCACTCCCACTACCATGGTACTAGGGCCCAAATTCAAGACTGTGCACTTCGTAGACAAATACGTTGCCATTGAAGGACGTAATAAGAGTCTATATTAAGGAGTAATCATAATATTCTTATAAAGGAATAAGGGCCCAGCTCTTTATTTACTTTTATCAGAGTGTGAGGTTAACATCCAGTGTTTCTGTGTGACATCTTCATGCTACTTTGTTCTTGTCCCTTCTTCGATTACCCTCCCCATCTGTCCCCTCCCACTGACTCCCTTACCTGTTATTCTTTCTGAGCTAGTGTCTTGCTAGATAGCTCAAGCTAGCCCTGAACTTTCTGTGGAGCTCATTCTAGTCTTGAATTCACAGTACTCTTGGTTCAGCTTTCTGAGTGCTGTGATTACAGGCCCCTTCCACCATGACTGCCTATGTCTTTTTTTTGTTGTTGTTTTTATTGCAGCCCTTGCTGGCTAGCACCTTTAATTTTTTCACTTAGTAAATGGAAACATTAATCATATCTATTTTAAAGAGTTGTGGGCGATAGTACACATTTGATGCTTACAACTTGTCCTCATGCATTCGAGGCATCTCAGGAACTTTACCTAGTGTTAAGAGACCAACAGCCTCTTGCCATAGCCATTGGTAATCGATGGGCCTCGTTTCAAGCAGGAGCTATTTTTACAGGCCTCCAATCATCAGCAGCTATTTATACAGGCTGTGACAAGGGCGAGTTTATCCTAGAAAACTTTGATGAAGCATAGTGGGTGAGCAAGACCATCTGTGGAGTTTACAAAGTCATGGTTCGTGAGGTCATTCTGCAGACCTCTAACTGTGAGTTGGCATGGTGAGACGGCTCAGTGGGTATGGGTAAAGGTGCTAGCAGTGCAAGCCTGACCACCTGTGTTCAATCCCGAGAACCTAAATAGAAGTGGAAGGAGAGAACTGATTCCATGGAGGTCTTCTCTGAGCTCCATATTTGTGCCTAAGCATGAAAGAAAGAGGTGGTGGGAAAAAATTGTCTGTGCACAAGCATTTGCACACAAACAAACTTAAAAAAAATCAGACTTCCCAATGCAGTACATCACTTGAGTGCATCCCAAGTCTCAGAAGTGGGACTGCTGTATGTTCTTCAAAATGATCTTTTTTTTCCTTAATTTTTTCATACGATATATTTTGATCATATGCTTTCCCCTTCCCCAACTACTCCCAGATCTTCCCTGCCCACCCATCATGTTCTCAAGCTCTAAACTAAACAAAGAGTGCATAAGAACATGGAGTTTATTTTGAGTTGGCCAACTACTCCTGGGCTTGGGGCCCTACCCGTGGAGTGTGATTGATATACACTCCATTGGGGAAAAATAAGAAATATAAGAAAAATAATTGCTGCCTTTCCCAGCAGGCATCAGTTGCAAACAGCTTCTTGGTTAGGGCAGGACCCCATGTCCACTTCCCCTTCTCAGGGCTTGAACCTGTGCCTGTCTTGTGCATGCTCTCGCCATCTCTATGAGCTCATACATATTTGATCCCATTGTGTCTGGAAGACACTATTTTCATGGAGTCTTCTACCGTCTCTAGCTTTTACAATCGTCCCATCTCCTCTTCTGCATGGCTCCCTGAGCTCTGAGGGAATGAGTTTAATAAAGGCATCATATTTAGAGCTGAGTGTGGCGAGGGCTCTCACACTCTGCACAGTGTTTAGATGTGGATCTCTGTGTTAATTCCCAATGACTGCCGGAGTGTAGTATGAGCCCATTTGTTTGTTCCCAGCTGCTCCACCCCAAAATAATCACATAGAAACCATATTATTTCCAATACTGTTTGGTCAATATCTTAAGCACATTTCTGGCTATATCCTAAACTAACCCATCTCCATTAACCTCTGTATCACCACGTGGCTGTGGCTGACCAGCGAAATTTCAGCATGTCTGTCTCTGGTGGCAACTCCATGGCTTTTCCTTGACTCTGCCTTTTTTTCTCCCAGCATTCAGTTTAGTTTTCCCTGCCTAGTTCTACTCTGCCCTATCAATAGGCCAAGGCAGTTTCTTTATTCATTAACCGTAAAAGCAACACATAGACAGAAGGACATCCACACCACAGGAGGAAGCTTCTTTGAGGAGGGTTGAGCAACACTCTGGTTTATGGGTACAGCAATAATATAAAAGTATCATGAGAGGTTGTTTGGAAGTTCAGGAACAGCACTGAGGAAATGGCTCAGCGAGTAAGATCACTTGATATACAAGCATGGGAGCCTTAGTTCAGATCCCCCAGTACCCAGGTAATAAGATAGATGTGGTTGTGCATGCCTCTAACCCCAGTGCTGTGAGGACAGAAACAGAAGGATCACTGGGGTTTGCTATCCGCTTGCCTACCTCCAGGTTCAATGAGATATACCCTGTCTCAAGGGAATAAGGTGGAGGCTGATAGGGCAGAAATCCATATAGTCTCCTTTAGCTTCTACATACGCATGCATGGTGCATACATATCTGGAAACACACA
>JABTXL010017627.1:3048-27504 GCA_025134845.1 Neodon shergylaensis
GGGCAGCCACTCAGGGGACAAAAGGAAGAAAATGGCAGGCAGGGCGGGGTCCAGGAGAGCACACGGGAGCCAGGAGCACGCAAGCTGGATGTGCTTGGCTCGCTTACAACAGGGCAGGGATGGGGTGTAGCAGTCAGGGGTTAGGAGCGGCGGCTGGGCTGTGTCCCCGGCACCTGGCCGCCCACATGGCTCTAGCTTATGCCCAAAATAATTACACAGAAAACTGTATTCTTTTAAAGACTGCCTGGCCCGTTATCTGTAGCCTCTTATTGGCTAGCTCTTACATATCGATCTAACCCATTTCTAATATTCTGTGTAGCACCACGAGGTGCGCTTACCAGGGAGGATCTTAACCTGCGTCTGGCTGGAGTGGGAGAATCATGGCGACTCTCTGACTCAGCTTCTTTCTCCCCCAATCCTGTTCTGTTTACTCCACCCACCTAAGGGTTGGCCTATCAAATGGGCCTAGGCAGTTTCTTTATTAGTTAACCAATGAAAGCAACAGATAAGATACAAGACCCACCTCCATCATTGGGGGGAGGGTGCTGAGGGGCTGAGTCGTGAGTAAGAAGGAAGGCCCTGCAGAAGGAGCAGGGGGAAGGGGGGTTGTGCTCTCCCCTGGGACAGACCGCCCCTGGATCACACACACTCACCCATCCAGAAGGAATTTCACAGGGCCGCAACTCAGGGGACAAAAGGAAGAAAATGGCAGGCAGGGCGGGGTCCAGGAGAGCACATGGGAGCCAGGAGCACGCAAGCTGGATGTGCTTGGCTGGCTTACAACAGGGCAGGGATCGGGGGAGGGTGCTGAGGGGCTGAGTCGTGAGAAGGAAGGAAGGCCCTGCAGAAGGAGCAGGGGGAAGGGGGGTTGTGCTCTCCCCTGGGACAGGCCGCCCCTGGATCACACACACTCACCTGTCCAGAAGGCTCCTATTAATTTCTTAACAAAATTACATTTAGGTATCCAAACGTATTCAGAACTGCCTTTGTCACCTGCCTCAAATTTCTTCTAAAAAAAGAGCCTTGACCTCACATTCTCCCCTTCTTATCCTTGCAGGCACTCATGGTGGAGGAAACCACTTTGTGTTTGATTTAAACTGAAGAGTTTTTCCAACCTAGAGAGTGGGCAGCTATGAAGCCCAAGCACAGAAAGATAGCCAAGGGACTGCAGACCAGGAGAGCTGTCGTCTAGCTCAGTAAGTATACCGCCATGATAAAGATGCCTCTTAGTATGAGATCCATGCAACCTCTCCAGAAGAGGAATTTGCCTTCTCTCCAGAAGCAAAATCTGAGTAGGCCTTTTGAGCCCATGGAGAATATTGTAGGATGCAGAATTTCTCATGGCTGGAAGGAAGCCAATGAACCAGTCACCCAGTGGAAAGCCATCATTCTAGAACAACTGCCAACAAATCCCTCTCTCTATTTGTTGAAATATGATGGGATTGATTGTGTCTATGGCTTGGAGCTTCACAGCAATGAAAGGATTTTAAACCTTAAGTTCCTGCCTAATAACGTGCCATTTCCTTGGGTAACAGACACTCATCTCTCAAACACCATAGTTGGCAGAGCAGTGAAACATACATTCATGGGCCCAAATGGCTCTAAGAATGACTGGAAGGGGATGGTCCTAGAGGAGGTGCCCATCATGAAGACCTGGTTCTATATTACCTACAAGAAAGATCCAGTCTTGTACATTTACCACCTCCTGGAAGACTACCTTGAAGGCAACCTCCACATCATGCCGGTCTCTAAGGAGGAGTTGAGTGGGGTGGTCCCAGATGAGAAGCAGACCATGATGACCTGTTTCTACATGATCTACAAGGAAGATCCAGTCCTGTACCTTTACCACCATCTAGATGACTACATAAAAGACAAACTCAATATCATGCCAGGATGTCCTCCAGTAGAGGTGACTTTGGAAGTAGGCAGGGATTCCTTGGCAGGCAAAAGTGTGCAGTACAACAAACAAGATGGAACCCAAGAGAGAGGTAAAATTATTTACCATGTTCCCATCAAACCATCCATGTATTTCATCAAGTTTGATAATGACTTCCATATCTATGTCTATGATTTGGTGAAGATCTGTTAAAGTGAAATTCTCAAATTTTGAGGGACACACTTAAACTGTGTTTGGGGAATTTTTTTTCAGATACTTCAGGTCTTCTATTAATCCTGGTATCTTTTCCAATGGCATATTCTTGCTCTAAAAATAAAATGTTTGCGACATGTTATGTTGTTTGGTCAATGATTGATTGTGTCTAGTGGATGGTACATCACAGAAAGACATGTCTATGCTTCTCAAGTTATATATCAGGAGCCCTTCAGCATTGAAGATGTTGCATGACACTCTTGTTCTGAAGTTGTAAGTATGAGGTCCCTTAGAATAATAAAAGAATGAGTTCTCCTGATTCTCAAAGAAAGGTGTTTCAGTCTTCCTTTAAAGACAGGGTAATGGCTGAAGCCTTTCTTGTTGACAGGTTATTAGTTTATTGGTAAAAGCTTTGAGTTACTTTGGTTCTAGGCAGTAAAGATTGAGGCAAACTGGGCGATTCAGGAAGATCTGAAACACCCAGTTCTGAAGAAGTAGTCAGAAGCTCCCTTCACCTATACCTCTCTTTGGAAAATCTCTTATAATGTCATGGTTGGATTATAGCCTGCTTGAGAATTAGTGGAGTTCATTCTGCATCCTGGTTCAGAAGAAATGTGCCTGAGAACCCAGTGAGTCCATGAAAATATTTTGAGGTCAACTTCAGTTACTGCAGAAAATGATGAGTCCTCCTGGGCCTGAAGGAATAATTCTGAGGCCTCTTTGTTAGAAAAAAGTGGAGACCTCTGTACAGAATGAGAATGTTGCATCCACAGACAAACAGGGAATTTTGAATACAAAATTTTCTTTCTTCAGAGACAGCAATTCTTATGCTTTTGGGAATGCAGAAAGGTCAATGACTCTTGTGGGGCACATGGTATATCAAGGCTCAATTGAGAAATTAGAGAAGCCTGAACATTTTCCTGATCAAATCTTCATGGGAATTTACAATATCATGTTGTGCAGGGCAAGAAGCAGTGTGAACAATCTCCAAATGCTAGGAGGAAATTCTCAGCTAGGTTCCAGACCAATTCAGTTACAACCTTCTGATTATGTTCTTTCTTGATTTTCTTTATTTCTTCTTATCAAATTAACATACACACACTGTTTACAGCACTGCTAGATGTTGTAATGCTCTAGAACTTTAAGCACCTGGGTTGCTTTACTTTTGGTTGGAGACTTTGAAGTCATGAGATTTGAATAAGAAACACTCTGCGCACGGGGTGAGTTGCTGACCCCACGGCATCAGTCCGGAACAAGGAACTTAGAAGTTCCTCAACCCCCTATCCTTCCTGGGCTCTCTGCATGGCCTCTATGCCCTGCATGCTGCCTCTTTCTTCCTATCCAAACCAGCTTGCATCAGGAAACCTCCCTGCTTTGGCCCCTCTGTTCTCTTTGGGCATGTAACATCACCCAGTTCAGCCTGTTTGGGCACTGGGTCCGAATCCTCATGGCACCCATGTGGGCGGGAGTTCCTTTGCTTCAATAGCCTGCCTGTACCAAGCAAGGTAGGTGCTTTGTTTACGATCTATGCAACCAGCACGGAGACCTGATCTCTGCGACAGAAGAGACAGCACGGTTGACCGGAGAGCCAGCACTGGGCACAGAGTCCTGATCTCGGTGCCAGGAGAGCTATCACTGGGGGAGCCATCACTGAGAAGGTACATCATTAGGCAAGACGACCTGATCCTGTTAAAGAAGTTCCATAGGGGAGCATTCGCGGGAAGAGATGTGCAGGCGGCAATGCAAGAATTCACCCAACAATCTGAAAAGCAACCTGAAATCACCCGAAACCTGCAACCTCACAACAGGGTTACATGAACACCTACATCAAGAAGAAGTAGAAACAATTGACTTCATGAAAGTGATTGACAACCTTAAACAACATGTAAAGAACGCCCTTATAGAAATGGATGAGAAATATAACAGAAAGTTTGAGTAATTGAATAAATCATTGAATGATACCCTAGAAAAGCAATGAAAAACAATCAAACAGATAAGAGAAACAGTTCAAGACTTGAAAATTGAAATGGAGGCAAAGAAGGAAACACAATCAGAGGGTCGGCTGGATATGGAAAATTTAAGAAAAAAAACAGAGAATAGAGAAACAAGCATAACCAACAGAATACAAGAGATAGAAGAAAGAATCTCAGATTCTGAAGATACCCAAAGAAATTAAACACACTGAACAAAAAAAATAACAGCAAGTACAACAAACTCTCATCACAAAACATTCAGGAAATCTGGGACACAATAAAAAGAACAAATCTAAGAATAATAGGAATAGAAGAAGGAGAAGAAGTACAGTTCAAAGATCCAGAAAATATATTTAATAAAATTAGGGAAGAAAACTTTCCCAACCTAAAGAAAGATATACCTATGAAGGTTCAAGAAGCATAGAGAACACTGAATAGGATGGATCAAAAAAAAATCCCCTCACCATATAATAATTAAAACAGAAAGCATACAGAATGAAGAAAGAATCTTAAGAGCTGCAAAGGAAAATGGCCCAGTTATTTATAAAGTTAAACCTGTCAAACTTACACGTGACTTCTCCATGGAAACATGAAAGCGAGAAGGTAATGGATGGATGTATTGCAGAAAATACGAAACTATGAATGCAAGCCCAGACTACTATACCCAGCCAAGCTTGGTTCACTATAAATGGAAAAAATAAACCTTTCCAGGATTAAAACAATTTTACACAATATGTAGCCACAAATCCAGCCTTTCAAAAATAATAGAAGGAAAATCAGTAACCAAGGAGTCCAGCAATGACCACAATAACTCAGACATCTAGAGACCCTTCACCAGCACAGCTCAAGGAAGGGAAACACACAAACTCTTATGACTAAAAAAGTGACAGGAGTTAACAACCACTGGTTATAAATATCACTTAGTGTCATCGGACTCAACTCAACTATAAAAAGGCACAGGCTAAGAGATTGGATAAAAAAAACAGGATTCAACATTCTGCTGTTTACAAGAAACACACCTCAACCACAAAGACAGGCACCTACTCAGAGTAAAGGGCTGGGAAAAAGCTTATCAAGCAAATGAACCTGAGAAACAAGCAGGTGTGCCCATACTAAACTCTGACAAAGTTGACTTCAAACTTAAATCAATCAGAAGAGATGGAGAGGAACATTTCATACTCATAACAGGAAGAGTTCATCAGGATGAAGTCTCAATCCTGAATATCTATGACCCTAATATAAAAGTACCCACGCATGTAAAAGAAACATTACTAAAACTCAAGGCTGCCATCAAACTGCACACACTAGTAGTAGGAGACTTCAACACTCAACTCTCACCAATGGACAGGTCAATCAGACAGAAACCTAACAGAGAAATAAGAGAGTTAATGGAGGTAATGGAGCAAATGATCGTAACAGACATTTATAGAACATTCCACCCAAATAGGAAAGAATACACCTTCTTCTCTGCAGCTCAAGAAATCTTCTCGAAAATTGACCACATAGTCAGTAACAAAGCAATCATCCACAAGTACAAAAAAAATAAGTAACCACCAGTATCTTATCAGATCATCATGGATTAAAGTTAGAATTCAACAACAAGGCTACCCCCAGAAAGCCTACAAATTCATGGAAACTGAATAGTCAACTACTGAACCACGCCTGCATTAAGGAAGAAATAAAGAAAGAAATTAAAGTCTTCCTGGAATTCAATGAAAAAACATATTCATACGTATGGGACACAATGAAAGCAGTCCTAAGAGGAAAGTTCATAGCACTAAGTGCCCACTTAAAGAAAACAGAGAAAGCACACATTGTAGTATTAACAGCCCACCTGAAAGCTCTAGAAAAAAAAGAAGCATACTCACCTAGGAAGACTAGAAGTCAGGAAATATTCAAACAGAGGGCCAAAATCAACAAAATAGAAACACACAAAACAATCCAAAGAATCAATGAAACAAAAAGTTGGTTCCAAGAGAAAATAAACAAGATTGAAAAACCCCTATGCATTCTAATCAAGGAAGGAGAGACAATATGCAAATTAATAAGTTCAGAAATGAAAAGGGGGCATAACCACAGACACAGAGGAAATTCAGCGAATCATTTGATCTTACTACAAAAGTCTGTGGGCCACAAAACTAGAAAATCTGAAAGAAATGGACACTTATTTAGAGAAATATCATATTCCAAAGTTAAACCAGGAACAGGTAAACAATTCAAATAGACCTGTTAGTCGTGAAGAATTAGAAGTGGTCATCAAAAACCTCCCTACCAAAAATACCCAGGAACACATGGTTTCAATGCGGAATTCTACCCGAACTTACAAGAAGAGCTAATACCTATACTCCTTAATGTATTTCACAATATAGAAACAGAAGAATCATTGCCAAATTCTTTTTATGAAGCTACAGTTACTCTGATACCAAAACCGCACAAAGAGTCAACCAAGAAAGAGAATTATAGGACAATCTCCCTCATTAACATCGATGCAAATATCCTCAACAAAATACTGGCAAACCGAATCCAAGAACACTTTAGAAAAATTATCCATTATGATCAAGTAGGCTTCATCCCAGAGATGCAGGGCTGGGTCAACATACAGAAATCTACCAATGTAATCCATCATATAAATAATCTGAATTAAAAAAATGATCGTTTAATTAAGATGCTGAAAAAGCATTTGACAAAATTCTACGTCCTTTAAGATATAAGTCTTGGAGAGATTAGGGATACAAAGGTCATACCTAAATATAATAAAAACTATTTAGAGCAAGCCGACAGCTACCATCAAATTAAACAGAGAGAAACTCAAAGCCATCCCACTAAAATCAGGAACACGACAAGGCTGTCCACCCTCTCCATACCTCTTCAATATTGTGCTTAAAGTTTTAGCAATAGCAATAAGACAACATAAGCCGATCAAGGGGATTCAAAGTGGAAAGGAAGAGGGAAACTTTCGTTAATTGCAGATGACATGATAGTATACATAAGCGACCCGAAAAACCCCAACAAAGAACTACTACAGCTGATAACACCTTTAGTCATAGGCAGGATACAAGATCAACTCCACAAAATCAGTCGCCCTCTTATACACAAATTATATGGAAGTTGAGAGGGAAAGTAGAGAATCATCATCTTTCACGATAGCCACAAACAGCATAAAATATCTTGGGTTAAATCTAACCAAGGAAGTGAAAGATCTATTTGACAAAACTTTAAGGCATTGAAGAAAGAAATTGAAGAGGATACCAGAAAATGGAAGGTATCCTTGCTCTTTGATTGGGAGGATCAACATAGTAAAAATGGCAATATACCAAAGGCTATTTATAGATTCAATGCAATCCCCATCAAGGTCCCATCAAAATTCTTCACAGATCTTGAAAGGACAATAATCAACTTTATATGGAAAAACGAAAAAAAAAAACAAGGATAGCCAAAACAATCCTATACAATAAAGGAACTTCTGGAGGCATTACAATCCCTGACTTCAAACTCTATTACAGGGCTACAGAAATGAAAACTGTGTCTTACTTTCATAAAATCAGAGAAATCGACCAATGGAATCATATAAAAGACCCGGTTTTTAGCCCACAAACCTATGAACACCTCATTTTCGATAAAGGAGATAAAAGTATACAATGGAATAAAGAAAGCATCTTCAACAAATGGTGCTGGCACAACTGGATGTCAACCTGTAGAAGAATGAAAATAGACCCATATCTATCACCAAGCACAAAACTCAAGTCCAAATGGATCAAAGACCTCAATATCAGTCCGAACACACTGAACCTGATAGAAGAGAAAGTGGGAAGTACCCTACAACAGATGGGCACAGGAGATTGCTTCCTAAGTATAACCGCAGCAGCACAGACATTAAGGGCAACATAAAATAAATGGGACCTACTGAAAGTGAGAAGCTTCTGTAAAGCAAAGGACACTGTCACTGAGACAAAAAGGCAACCTACTGATTGGGAGATCTTCACCAACCCCGAAACAGACAAAGGTCTGATCTCCCAAATATATAGTCTCTGCCTGTGTGGTTTGCTCTTTTCTGAGTCGTATTTTAAATCTCCCTTGCAAGTACAGCTCTTAAGCCGTATGAACCAGAGCACGTGGTTGCCGAAAGCTACAACCCCTCAGGGTGACTCTGTCACGTGGAGGCATACACGGCTTCATTGTTACTCTTCTCTACCCCTGGATTCTGGGTTTATGGTTCCGTGTAGGGAATTTATTTAATTACATTTACTTTGTTGAGCAACTTGCATTTCCCAGTTTTTAGCAAATACTAGGCGGTGCTAGGCGGACCCCGTTTTTGTCATTACTTGGCCTCAACACCACCTGCTGGATAAGAGGTAATATGGCAGTTTTTGTTTCCAACATGAATTTCACTGTTTTGGCTGCCAAGACAATGGGATATATCATGCAAGGTTTATATGACTATGAGGATAACTTAATTTACTGGTTACTAAGACTCAGTATTCTTTTGCATATTCTGTCATTTAGGACGAATATGGCACTCCCAAGAACCATACTATCTTCACTAGAAACTCATGCTGGTCAGGAGATTCAGGATTCAAAACAGGCAATAATAAAGACAATAATAAAAAGACTTGAAATGATTGAAGAAATTGTTGGAGCTGGTGAACAGAGTAATAAGGCACAAGGACAGGATACAATGACAACACCAGCTATTAGAACTGGCTTACCCAGGGTTTTAGCGGCATACCCTATACTTAATTCTGACAAAGCATCAACTTCCAAAGGTAAAAAGGGAGTTAGAGAAGCTAGATGGACGGCAATAGCAATGAGTGATCTAAAAGAAATTTAGTAAGATATTGTTAATTTTGGCTTGCACAATGCATATGCAAATGAAATGATAAGGACTTGGGCTTCTAATGCTAGAGCTACCCCAATGATTTCCATTAGTTAGTGTCTGCAGTTTTAGATAAGGGACTTTCCTTCATGTTTGGAATTTATTTCAGAGAAGAATCCAAACATATGGAACATATGGAACAGCAAGGAAGAGCAAAAAGTGTCGAGGTTTCCCAAGATGAAATTCTTGGTGTAGAAGAATATGCTGATCCACAGGTCCAAGCTCTTTATGATGATGAAGTACTGTCTCTATGTCACCAACCAGCTTTAAATGCTTGGAATAGGATCCAAGATCCAACAAAAAGGGTTGAATCATATACCAGAATTAGGCAGGGACAGAGAGAACCCATTATTGACTTTTTGCAAAGATTAATTAAGGCTCTGGATATAGGGGTAACAGACCCAGAATCTAGACGAATACTTCTTGAATCTCTAGCTTTTGAGAATGCAAACATAGAAGGCAAAAAGATAATTGGGCCTTTAAAGTCTAGATCAGCACCTATGGATGAAGGGATTCAGCATACGATGAATGTTGAGACATTTAGATATAATGATGAATCTTGGGTAGGAGAAGCGATTTCCACAGCAATGAGGAGACATCAAACTGCCAGGTGTTTTAATTGTGGTAAATTAGGACATCTGAAAAGGGATTGCAGGCACAGAATTTCTAGGAATAATATCTCCTCTGGGAATGACAAAAATAGGAGACCTAGGCCTTCAGGTATATGTAGAAGATGCGGTAAAGGCCGTCATTGGTCCAACAAATGCAGGTCAACAACAGACAAACAAGGCAACCTGATACCATCGGGAAACTCCTTGAGGGGCCTCTCATAGGCGCCCAAGCCAACAGTGGCCCAGTCACAGTCATTCCAAGTTACAGTGGAGAACGTGCCTCACCAAGAAAATTAAAAGCTGCAATTTCTGCTGTAAAAAGTAATACTGGTCTAAATGATGAATTATTCATGGAGAATGAGTCAAAAAACCCAGTAGGACAGAGTAAATGTATATTTTGGCAGACTTCTATTAACGATCAAAGACCAAAGCTAAAAGTCTATATAAATGGCACTTTTATTGAAGGCTTATTAGACACAGGTGTGGATGTAAGTATCATTATCGCAGAATTGTGGGATCCGAATTGGCCTCTTCAAGAGGTAGATGTTCAGTTTCTGGGAATTGGAACCCTATCTCATGTAAAACAAAGCACAAGATGGGTTGAATGCATAGGGCCAGAAGGGCAAATAGGAAGACTAAGGCCATATATACCCAATATTGCAATTGATTTATGGGGCCGTGACCTGCTACAGCAATGGAATACCCAGATTAGCATTCCTGTAGTTCCAGGCACTCATAATTCTGGGAAAGATATGATGAGGTATTATAGAAAAAGGTCACCAGCCATTCAGGCTGTACAAGAACATACAGCAAAAACCAAACCTTTAGAGGTACAAACAGCCCTACCTTTAAAATGGCTAACTGAGAAGCCAATATGGATCAAACAGTGGCCTCTAGCTGAAGATAAATTGCAGGCATTGGAACAGCTCGTGCAAGAGCAACTAGATGCTCACCCTATTGAAGAATCAACCAGCCCTTGGAATTCTCCTGTGTTTGTTGTAAAAAAGAAATCTGGTAAATGGAGAATGGTGACAGATCTAAGAGCTGTCAACAAAGTAATTAAACCTATGGGCCCACTACAATCTGGAATCCCTTTGCCTTCTCTGTTACCAAAAGGATGGCCTCTTATAGTTATTGATTTGAAAGATTGTTTTTTCACTATACCGTTACAAGAAAAGGATAGAGAAAAATTTGCCTTCACAGTGCCTACTTATAATAATTCTCAGCCTAATAGGAGATATCAATGGACTGTCCTCCCATAGGGTATGCTCAATAGTCCTACATTGTGCCAATATTTTGTAAGTAAGCCATTGGAAATTTTTAGTAAACAATTCCCGAAGTCCATAGTTTATCATTACATGGATGACATCTTGTTATCTGATTCAAATAAAGATACTTTAGAAAGGATGTTTGAAGAAGTAAAGAAAGTCTTGCCTAGGTGGGGATTACAAATTGCCCCTGAAAAGATTCAAAGAGGAAATTCCATTAATTACCTAGGTTACAGAATAGGGTTAGAGAAAATTAAAACGCAAAAGGCAAAAATTAGGAGAGACCGGTTAAAGACTCTTAATGACTTCCAAAGATTGTTAGGAGACATTTCCAGTCTACGACCAGCTGTTGGGATAACACCTGATCTAATAGTTCATTAAAACAAAATCTTAGATGGTGATAAAGATTTGAATAGTCGAAGAAAACTAACAGCTGAAGCAGAAAAGGAACTGACAATGATTGAGGAAAAATTACAGGAGGCATATGTGGATAGGGTGAACCCAAATCTTAGCTCCATCCTAGTCATATTGCCTTCCAGAATTTCTCCTACAGGGATTCTAATGGAAAGGGAAGATATTATTTTAGAGTGGATATTTATACCTATTAAACCAAGTAAAAAATTAAAAACTTATGTGGAAAAAGTCTCTGAATTAAGTATAAAAGTTAAGCTGAGACATCGTCAACTAGCAGGTACAGACCCAGCAGAAATTATAGTGCCTTTTACTACTGAAGAAATAAAAAAAGTCATGGGAAGACAATGAACCGCGGCAAAGAGCTTGTGCTAATTTTTTTGGGAGAAATTAATAGCAACTATTCCAAAAGTGGTAGACTTAACCTCATAAAAAGAACTTCTTGGATTCTTCCTAGAATTGTACGTGATGCTCCAATAACTGGAGCTCGTACATTCTATACTGATGCAAATAAATCAGGGAAAGCAGGTTACAAGTCAGATGAATTGAGTAAGGTGGAACAAAGCCCTTATAATTCTGTCAAGAAGGTAGAATTATATGCCATTCTTATGTTGCTAAGGGATTTTAAAGAACCTCTTAATATAGTTACAGATTCACAATATGCAGCAGGAGTTATCTTGCATATTGAAACTGCTGAATTTATACCAGATGACACAGAGTTGACTTCATTGTTTATCCAGGTACAAGACATAATCAGGAACAGGCTTTGTCCGATGTACATAACACACATCCGGTCCCATACAGGTCTGCCTGGTCCTCTAGCCCAAGACAACACTGATATTGATCAATTATTGATTGGAAGTGTGTTGCAGGCCTCAGAATTTTATAAGAAGCATCATGTCAATAGTAAAGGCCTAAAGAAAGAATTTTCCATTACTTGGCAACAAGCTAAGGACATTATAAAGAGATGTCCTACTTGTTCTTTCTATAGTCAAACACCGTTGCCTGCAGGGAGTAACCCAAAGGGTACTAAGAGAAATGAAATCTGGCAGATGGATGTGTTTCACTTTATGGAATTTGGTAAATTAAAATATGTACATCACACCATAGACACGTATTCAGGTTTTCAATGGGCTACTACCCTGAGCTCAGAAAAGGCTGATTCAGTAATCACACATTTATTGGAAGTTATGGCCATCACGGGTATACCTGCACAAATAAAGACAGATAATGGTCCAGCATATGTATCTAAGAAAATGAAACGCTTTTTTGATTATTATAATATAAAACACATTACAAGTATACCAAATAATCCTACAGGTTAGGCAGTTATAAAAAGATCAAATCGTACTATAAAGGATATGCTGAACAAACAGAAAGGGACTGAAAATACGCCCAGAAATAGATTACATAATGCTTTATTAACCTTGAATTTTCTTAACACTAATGAGAAAGGAGCAACAGCAGCAGAAAGACATTGGATAATGGAAAAGTCTGCTGAACTAAATCAACCGATTTATTTCAAAGATGTGCTGACCTCTCAATGGAAGCCAGGAGATGTGCTACGTTGGGGAAGGGGTTTTGCTCTTGTTTCCACAGGAGAAGAAAAATTGTGGATACCATCAAAATTAATAAAGTTTCAATTTGAAGAGGAGAAACCTCTTGGAAAGGAGAAATGACAACTCATCCACAATGATGATATTCATACAGGTGGTAAGAAAAACATATAGAATGGGGGCAGGGTTCTGTTCTTATCTTCATAGGAAAACACTCATCTTGGAAAAATTCAAGGGACCCTGGATGTTTGGATACAGACAGATCGAAAAATACCTGCCCAATAGGAAATATCAAGAAAACTGAATGGGTTGTGTAAGCAAAATATATTAAAACATATTTCTAAATTTATAGAGCTGGTTTTGAAGTTGGACTCTGGCTCAGTCCCTCTCCAATTCCAAGCCTGTTAGTAAGAGAAAAAACCAGAGTTTCTGGAGTTTCTGTCTCATGTCAAGAGCCATGATATGGGACAGAAAGAAATATGAGTTTAGAAAACATCTTTGCTTTTCTTCATATCTATCATACCTTTCATTGAATATATCTATCATGCCTTTCATTGAATATATATATATGTCTATATGATTAATGTTTTAAGTTTTTTACAATGAACAATGAGTCTTTCCTTCAGTGACATTTGAAGTTTCCAGGAAGAAGATTGGGCCCCACAACAACAACTCTACCTGGCTGATATGACGTCATGATACTGATAGCGCTACTACAAGACCTGTTTTGGGCACCAGCTGCACAAGACGATCCCAACTTGGTTAGCTGAAATGGTGCACATCTTGTACAACATTCTGGCCAGACCTCCACAAAATACTCAGAGACTATTTGCAATTTTTAAAAGACATTGATCTTAAAATTTAACCATCATTTTACTTTCACAGGTTCCACCAGAAAGAACGTCGCCCCCATGACA
The DNA here is from genome assembly GCA_025134845.1 of Neodon shergylaensis. Classification (NCBI taxonomy): domain Eukaryota; kingdom Metazoa; phylum Chordata; class Mammalia; order Rodentia; family Cricetidae; genus Neodon; species Neodon shergylaensis. The sequence continues at coordinate 16,747 of JABTXL010017627.1, forward strand.
GCTGGAAGTAATTCTAGAGGACGACGTCCCCTCTCCCATTAAAGTTTGCCCCGGGGTTTAGAGACATCATTTAGGTGTTAGGAGGTTGGGGGAGGAATTTTATAAGCTCAGGGATCATTTTGAAAAAATAAAAAAGAGGGATGATGGGATAATAGATTTGTAATTGTGAGTTACTGTTTTTAGACAAATATATTGGTATTGATTCTTGTATATTGATACAAAGTTAAATTATATTGACTATTGTATGCATGCATGTTTCTACCTCTGTTTAAAATATTTTTATGTCTTGACATATATTGTATTGATTATATAGATATAGATATAGATATATAGTATGTATTTACCTTATTGCAGTGTACATTTCTACCTCTGATTGAGATACTTATATATTGTTTGGTATTGATATATATTTACCATATTGCAATGTATATTTGTACATTGTTTATATTTGGTGGTGATTGTCCTCATTTGTTTCACAGTCGTTTATTGTCTTAGTCTTTAAATTAGATAGATATTGAGAATTAAATAGATTAATAGTCATCTAAGTTTGTCATTTATAATTAGACTAATCAGGTTCTTTAGATATATAGAGATTATACTCAGTATAGATAGATAATCTTCAACCTCTTCAAAGAGCTGTAGAAAATGGCCTTTAATCTAACTCAGAGTTTTGTGGTAGTGAGACACAATTGCTCCTGGCAACAACACTCTATTCCCGAGAGAATGTTGAGCACCAAAGACACTCCACCTGGAGCCTTTCTTTTTGGCAGAACTGGCCTTGGGGCAAAGAAATGCCCATACCTCAAGCACTGACAGAGATACAGAGCGTGCATCAATGGATAAAACAGGACTGTCATATCCTGCCAAGACAGGGTAAGATAGTTTTGAAAAGTTGCCTGCCTTTGAAAATGGTATGTCAGTTATGTTAGGCCTTAGCCAAAGTTGGTTGCTTCAATGCTGCAAACGTGACTTTGGGTGATTGCCCAGGTAGCTAGTTGTCTCTGTGATTTGTTGCATGTTTTGGAAGTTGTTTTACTGAACTTCCTAATTACCCAGGTAACATCATTTCCCTTCTCAGGTCTTCGATGGGGTTGAAGACTATAAATGTAGTTACTTTTCTCTCATGACTTGGCCAAGTTATTTATTATACAAGACCTAAGCTAGTTAGAATAGGATATTTGTACTTATTGTATATAATTTCGTAGTAGGTTTAGTACTCTCTTACTTAAATGGAAGGGGGAGGTGTTGCGGGAGGTCCTTCCGCTCCTCCATCCAATAGCTGCTGAGATACCAGCCCATTGGGGAGTGGTCTCTCCCCCTGTAAAAAGTGACTACTTCCCCCAGTTCGCTCTCTTCACTTCCCGCTCCTCTGGCGACTAGACTCCCTTCCTGGTTGTGCAGAAGGCTGTTGTCTGGGACGGTGATCTGTAAGTTTTTGTCCCCTTTAAATAAATACCACCCTATTAATCATAATTATAAACTGGTGTGGCATTGTTCATGACTTGCGCCTTCAGCAACCTACTGACTGGGCAAAGATCTTCCCCAAACCCGCAACAGACAAAGGTCTGATCTCCAAAATATATAAAATACTCAAGAAATTTGACTTTAAAATGCTAATCAACCCAATTAAAAAATGGGACATGGAACTGAACAGAGAATTCTTAACAGAAGAAGTTCAAATGGCCAAAAGATACTTAAGGTCATGCTCAGCTTAATGCTCAGGGAAATGCAAATCAAAACAACTTTGAGATATCATCTTACACCTGTCAGAATGGCTAAAATCAAAAACACCAATGACAGCCTTTGCTTGAGAGGTTGTGGAGAAAGGAGTACCCTAAGCCATTGCTGGTGGGAATGCAAACTTGTGCAATCACTTTGGAAATCAGTGTGGCAGTTTCTCACGAAATTTGGTATCAACCTATCCCTGGACCCAGCATACCACTCTTGGGAATATACCCAAGAGTTGCCCTATCATATGACAAAAGCATATGTTCAACTATGTTCATAGCTGCATTATTTGTAATAGCCAGAAGCTGGAAACAACCTAGATGTCCTTCAATGGAAGAATGGATGAAGAAAGTGTGGAATATATACACATTAGAGAACTACTATGCCATAAAAAACAATGATTTCTCGAATTTTGCATGTAAATGGATAGAAATAGAAAACACTACCCTGAGTGAGGTAACCCAGACCCAAAAAGAGGATCATGGGATGTACTCACTCATAATTAGTTTCTAGTCATGAATATAGGTCACAGAGTCTATAATTTGTTGTCCTAAAGAAGCTAAATAAGAAGGTAACACCAAAGATAAACATATAGTTAATATCCCTGCTATGGGAAATAGACAAGATTGCTGGGCAAAAAAATGGGACCTTGGGGGTGGGGTGGGATAGGGGTAAGGGGAGATGGGGATAGAAAAGTGAGGAGGGGAGGATGGGCAGAACTTGGGGAAACGGGATGATTGGGGATAAAACAAGGTTGGATAGAGGAGAGGGAATCACATAACTTAATTAAGGAAACCACCTTAGGGTTGGTCAGAGACATGATCCTAGAGTGGCGCCCAGGTGCTCAGGGCAATGTCCCCAGTTAGTTACTTGTGCAGCTGATGATAAGGAACCTGAAATGACCCTATCCCATAGCCATACTGGTGAATACCTTGCATATCACCATAGAACCTTCATCTAGCGATGCATGGAGACAGAGGCAGAGACCCACAGTGGAGCATCCAAGCTCCCAAAGTCCCAATGTGGAGCAGAAAAGAGGGAGAACATGAGCATGGAAATCAGTACCACGAGAGGTGCACCCATCTACCGAGAAAGTGGGGCTGATCTATTGGGAGCTAACCAAGGCCATCTGGACTGTGACTGAAAAAGAATGGGATAAAACCTGACTCTCCGAACATGGAGGACAATGAGGGCTGATGAGAAGCCAAGGACAATGGCATTGGGTTTTGTTCCTTCTTCATGTTCTGGCTTTGTGGGAGCCTAGCCAGTTTGGATGTTCACCTTCCTAGTCCTGGATGGAGTGGTGAAGGCCCTAGACTTTCCACAGGGCAGGGAACCCTGACAGCTCTTCAGACTGGGGAGGGATGGGGAGAGGAGTGAGGTGAATGGGGAGAAGGGCTGGAGGGGGGAGGTAAATGTGAGGCTGGGAGGAAGCAGGGATTTTTCTCTTCAATAAAAAATAAATAAAAATAAAAATAAACATTGCCATTGTTCTTGAATTCTCAGTCGTCCTCATTGTTCGCTATGTTCAGCGAGTCCAATTTTATCCTAGGCTTTTTCACACACAGGCCTGCTGGCCTTGGTGGGTTCCCGATAGAACATCCCCATTGTCTCAGTGTGTGGGTGCACCCCTCATGGTCCTGAGATCCCTGCTCGTGCTCTCTCTCCTTCTCCTCTGGACTTGGGACTGGAGATTTATTTCCAGTGCTCCAAGGTCGGTCTCTGTCTCCTTTCATCGCCTGATGAAGGTTAATATTCAGGAGGATGCCTATATGTTTTTCTTTGAGTTCTACTCATTTAGCTTCTCTAGGATCGCTAATTATAGGCTCAATGTCCTGTGCTTATGTCTAAAAACCAAATATGAGGGAGTACATACCATGTTCCTTTTTCAGTGTCTGGCTTACCTCACTCAGGAGAGTGTTTTCTATTTCCATCCATTTGTATGCAAATTTCAAGAAGTCCTTGATCACTTAAGGTCATGCTCAACTTCCTTATCTATCAGGAAAATGCAAACCAAGACAACTTTAAGATATCATCTTCCACCTGTAAGAATGGCTAAAATCAAAAACACCAATGATAGCCTTTGCTGGAGAGGTTGAGGAGAAAGGGGTGCACTCATCCATTGCTGGTGGGAATGCTAACTTGTGCAACCACTTTGGAAAGCAGTTTGGCGGTTTCTCAGAAAATTTGGGATCAACCTATCCCTGAAGCCAGCAATACCACTCTTGGGAATATACCCAAGAGAGCCTAATTATACAACAAAAGTATATGCACTACTATGTTCATAGCAGCATTGTTTGTAATAGCCAGAAACTGGAAAAAACCTAGATTCCCTTCAATCGAAGAATGGATAAAGAAAGTAGGGAATATATACATATTGGAGTACTACTCAGTAGTAAAAGATAAATTCCAATATTACAATCCATCTGTTTTTACTATCATTTAAACACACACATACAAGATAATGCACACTCACTGATGATATTTCAACTTAGGGGTTTATTCTGGGGTTGTCAAAAGCCTTATCTCTAGAGAGGATCTTAGAAGGCCATGAGGTGACCCCAACTAAGACTTTTGTCAGGTGAGGAGAGGGTGCCTGTACTGTTGTTGTATTAGGGGCGGCTGGGCTGCATTCCACCACCCGGCCGTCCACATGGCTAGCTTATGCCTGAAATAATTACACAGAAACTGTATTCATTTAAACACTGCCTGGCCCATTATCGGTAGCCTCTTATTGGCTAGCTCTTACATATCGATCTAACCCATTTCTATTATCCCTGTAACACCACGAGGTGCGCTTACCAGGGAGGATCTTAACCTGCATCTGGCTGGAGTGGGAGCATCATGGCGACTCCCTGACTCAGCTTCTTTCTCCCAGTATCCTGTTCTGTTTTCTCCACCTAGCTATGGGTTGGCCTATCAAATGGGCCAAGACAGTTTCTTTATTAATAAGAAATCACTCTCACATCACACTGTGCCATGTCACTAGGAACTATGGGTGCCTTGTGCTATAGTCAGACTGATGACTACTTTGAATATCACCATAGAACTTTTGTTTGGCAGTCTATGGAGTTAAAGACAGCGCCCACATCAGAAAACTAAATGGAGCTTCCAAGCTCCAGGTGAAGTGCAGAAGGATTGAGAATACTATCAAGGAAGTCAGGAAAACCATGGCATGGCCCACACACTGCGACCCTGTGCCTGAGCTAATGGGAGCTAAACAAAACCAGCTGGCCTGGGAATAAAAAAGCATGGGATCAAACTGGCAGCTCTGAATGTGGCTGACAATTGGAGCAGACTGAGAAGCAAATGATCATGGCACTGGCATTTGTCTGCACTGCATAGAAATGATTTTTGTGATCCAATTCTATGTGGATGCATACCTTCCTGAATCTGGATGGATGAAGAGTGGGCTTGACTTCCAACAGGTCATGGTACCCTGAACTCTATTTGGATTGGAGTTGGAATGGAGAGGTTTAGTGGGGGAGAGGGAAGAAAGTGGGAGGAGGAAAGGAAGTGGAAACTTTGAAATTTACTATTTATGAAGAAATAAAATATCTATAGAAGATAACCAATGGAGAGATAGGAGACAGGAAAAAAACATTCATGAGAGTTGTTGACTCAAACACCAAAGATTATTTTCAAAAATAACCAGATAAAGTGATTGAGTTAGTTGGGCAAGAGTATGACTTATGTAATTGGGAAGATCGTGTGGTTTTTATTTTAGGTCTACAGGGGTCTTTATAAGCAGCACTTTAGGACCTGTATGCTGGACGTTTCTGTGGGTAAATAGGGAATAAACCAGCCTGTGAGGGGTTTTATGACAAAAGTAGAGCCTTGGTGATGTCACAAAGCCATGATGGGGGAGGGCACCTCTGTTCCACTTGAAGCACAAGACTTCTGTGAAGGTGGGTTTACTATCTTCATGGTGGCTCAGGAGGTCAGTTCAGCTCCTGAGCTCCACAACTGTTCAACAGGATTTGGCAGCTGAATATTTCCAGAAGATGGAATATGGAGAGCCAGACATTTTCTTTTGGTAAATATCTTTAGAAAGCAACTGGGACCTCTGTAGTCCAGAAAGTTTTCCTTCAAATCTCCTGCTGGTCCACCATTTATGTGGTTACCAGCTCCTATATTTGATAGCTGTGGGAATGGGGAATGCCAGCTATTCTTCCCACTTTATCTTTGCTAACAATATCCAATTCATCAGTCCACTAAAATGGCACAGATCTTCTTTGTACATATATGTTTTAGAAGATATTAATTACTTCAAAATGGTGCTGTTGCCCAGACTAGTGAGTCTTTCTTGTTGCAGTGGGTCTCAGAGTACTCCTTGTCTAATGAAGACACAGAATGGCTTCATGTAATAAAGCTGGGACTGGATCAGGAGGACCCAACACAGATAGCCATTGTACTAGAGTGCCATGACCATTGGCAGGTGGTTTTGAATCAGGCAACTAACTAATAGCTTGAGGGGGAATGAGAGGAGTGGCTGTCCTTTGAATTCTTTGCCATCTGTTCAGATTTTTCTTACTCAATTTGGGCATAGGCATACCTGTCTTAGTCAGTCAGGAAGTAGGTTTCTCAGCAGAGGTCAATTGCCTTTGGGCAGCAGCAATGTGTCTCTGATAGAGATATACTGAGCTGTAGACAATAGTTTGATAATTTTCCTATTAATTTCTTAAGACAAAAATACATTTAGGTATCCAAACGTAATCAGAACTGCCTTTTCACCTGCCTCAAAGTTCTTCCAAAAAAGAGCCTTGACCTCACATTCTCCCCTTCTTATCCTTGCAGGCACTCATGGTGGAGGAAACCACTTTGTGTCTGATTTAAACTGAAGAGTTTTTCCAACCTAGAGAGTGGGCAGCTATGAAGCCCTAGCACAGAAAGGTAGCCAAGAGACTGCAGACCAGGATTGCTGTGGCCTACCTCAGTAAGTCTACCACCATGATAAAGATGCCTCTTAGTATGAGATTCATGCAACCTCTCCAGAAGAGGAATTTGCCTTCTCTCCAGAAGCAAAACCTGAGTAGGCCTTTTGAGCTCATGGAGAATATTGTAGGATGCAGAATTTCTCATGGCTGGAAGGAAGCCAATGAACCAGTCTCCCAGTGGAAAGCCATCATTCTAGAACAACTGCCAACAAATCCCTCTCCCTATTTGTTGAAATATGATGGGATTGATTGTGTCTATGGCTTGGAGCTTCACAGCGATGAAAGGATTTTAAACCTTAAGTTCCTGCCTAATAATGTGCCATTTCCTCGGTAACAAACACTCATCTCTCAAACACCATAGTTGGCAGAGCAGTGAAACACATTCATGGGCACAAATGTCTCTAAGAATGACTGGAAGGGGATGGTCCTAGAGGAGGTGCCCATCATGAAGACCTGGTTCTATATTACCTACAAGAAAGATCCAGTCTTGTACATTTACCACCTCCTGGAAGACTACCTTGAAGGCAACCTCCACATCATGCCGGTCTCTAAGGAGGAGTTGAGTGGGGTGGTCCCAGATGAGATGCAGACCATGATGACCTGTTTCTACATGATCTACAAAGAAGATCCAGTCCTGTACCTTTACCACCATCTAGATGACTACGTAAAAGAAAACCTCAATATTGTGCGAGGATGTCCTCCAGTATAGGTGACTTTGGAAGTAGGCAGGGATTCCTTGGCAGGCAAAAGTGTGCAGTACAACAAACAAGATGGAACCCAAGAGAGAGGTAAAATTATTTACCAAGTTCCCATCAAACCATCCGTGTATTTCATCAAGTTTGATAATGACTTCCATATCTATGTCTATGATTTGGTGAAGATCTGTTAAAGTGAAATTCTCAAATTTTGAGGGACACACTTAAACTGTGTTTGGGGAATGTTTTTTTCAGATACTTCAGGTCTTCTATTAATCCTGGTATCTTTTCCAATGGAATATACTTCCTCTAAAAATAAAATGTTTGTGAACATGTTGTGTTGTTTGGTCAAAGATTGATTGTGTCATGTGGATGGTACATCACAGAAAGACATGCCTTTGCTGCTCAAGTTATATTTCTGGAGCACTTCAGCTTTGAAGATGTTGCATGACACTCTTGTTCTGAAGCTGTAAGTATGAGGTCTCTTAGAACAATAAAAGAATGAGTTCTCCTGATTCTCAAAGAAAGGTGTGTCAGTCTTCCTTTAAAGACAGGGTAATGGCTGAAGCCTTTCCTGTTGACAGGTTATTAGTTTATTGGTAAAAGCTTTGAGTTACTTTGGTTCTAGGCAGTAAAGATTGAGGCAAACTGGGCGATTCAGGAAGATCTGAAACACCCAGTTCTGAAGAAGTAGTCAGAAGCTCCCTTCACCTATACATCTCTTTGGAAAATCTCTTATAATGTCATGGTTGGATTATAGCCTGCTTGAGAATTAGTGGAGTTCATTCTGCATCCTGGTTCAGAAGAAATGTGCCTGAGAACCCAGTGAGTCCATGAAAATATTTTGAGGTCAACTTCAGTTACTGCAGAAAATGATGAGTCCTCCTGGGCCTGAAGGAATTTTCTGAGGCCTCTTTGTTAGAAAAAAGTGGAGACCTCTGTACAGAATGAGAATGTTGCATCCACACACAAACAGGCAATTTTGAATACAAAATTTTCTTTCTTCAGAGACAGCAATTCTTATGCTTTGGGGAATGCAGAAAGATTAATGACTCTTGTGGGGCACATGGTATATCAAGGCTCAATTGAGAAATTAGAGAAGCCTGAACATTTTCCTGATCAAATCTTCATGGGAATTTACAATATCATGTTGTGCAGGGCAGGAAGCAGTGTGAACAATCTCCAAATGCTAGGAGGAAATTCTCAGCTAGGTTCCAGACCAATTCAGTTAACACCTTCTGATTGTGTTCTTTCTTTATTTTCTTTATTTCTTCTTATCAAATTAAGGTACACACACTGTTTACAGCACTGCTAGATGTTGTAATGCTCTAGAACTTTAAGCACCTGGGTTGCTTTACTTTTGGTTGGAGACTTTGAAGTCATTAGATTTGAATAAGAAAGACTCTGGGCATGGGGTGAGTTGCTGACACCATGGTATCAGCCCGGAACAGGGAACTCCGAAGTTTCTCAACCCCCTATCCTTCCTGGGCTCTCTGCATGGCCTCTATGACCTGCCTACTGCCTCTTTCTTCCTATCCTACCTAGCTTGCGTCAGGAAACCTCCCTGCTTTGGCCCCTCTGTTCTCTTTGGGCACGTAACATCACCCAGTTCAGCTTGTCTGGGCACTGGGTCCAAATCCTCATGGCACCCATGTGGGCGGCAGTTCCTTTGCTTCAATAGCCTGCCTGTACCAAGCAAGGTAGGTGCTTTGTTTACGATCTACACAACCAGCACGGAGACTTGATCTCGGCAACAGGAGAGACAGCACGGGCGACTGGAGAGCCAGCACTGGGCACAGAGACCTGATCTCGGTGCCAGGAGAGCTATCACTGGGGAGAGCCATCACTGAGAAGGTACATCAGTAGGCAAGACGACCCGATCCTGTTAAAGAAGTTCCATAGGGGAGCATTCGCGGGAAGTGATGGGCAGGCGCCCATGCAAGAATTCACCCAACAATCTGAAAAGCAACCTGAAATCACCCGAAGCCAGCAACCTCACAACAGGGGGACATGAACACCTACATCAAGAAGAAGTAGAAGAAATTGACTTTAGGAAAGTGATTGACGTGCTTAAAGAACATGTAAAGAATGCCCTTATAGAAATGGATGAGAAATATAACAGAAAGTTTGAAGAACTGAATAAATCATTGTATGATACCCTAGAAAAACAGTGAAAAACAATCAAACAGATAATAGAAACAGGTCAAGACGTGAAAACTGAAATGGAGGCAAAGAAGGAAACACAAACAGTGGGTCGGCTGGATATGGAAAATTTAAGAAAAAAAAACAGAGACTAGAGAAACAAGCATAACCAACAGAATACAAGAAGTAGAAGAAAGAATCTCAGATTCTGAAGATACCCAAAGAAAATAAACACACTGAACAAAAAAAAAAAACAGCAAGTACAACAAACTCTCATCACAAAATTTGCAGGAAATCTGGGACACAATAAAAAGAACAAATCTAAGAATAATAGAAGTAGAAGAAGGAGAAGAAGTACAGTTCAATGATCCAGAAAATATATTTAATAAAATTATAGAAGAAAACTTTCCCAACCAAAAGGAATATATACCTATGAAGGTTCAAGAAGCATAGAGAACACTGAATAGGATGGATTAAAAAAAATCCCCTCGCCATATAATAATTAAAACAGAAAGCATACATAATGAAGAAAGAATATTAAGAGCTGCAAAAGAAAAAGGCCCAGTTACTTATAAAGTTAAATCTGTCAGACTTACATGGGACTTCTCCATGGAAACATAAAGTAATGGATGTATATATGGCAGAAAATAAGAAACTATGGATGCAAGCCCAGACTACTATAACCAGCCAAGCTTTCGTTCACTATAAATGGAAAAACTAAAACTTTCCAGGATTAAAACAATTTTAAACAATATGTAGCCACAAATCCAGCCTTACAGAAAGTAATAGAAGGAAAAAGCAGTAACCAAGGAGTCCAGCAATGACCACAATAACTCAGACATCTAGAGACCCTTCACCAGCACAACTCAAGGAAGGGAAACACACAAAATCTATGACTAAAAAAGTGACAGGAGTTAACAACCACTGGTTATAAATATCACTTAGTGTCAACAAACTCAACTCATCTATAAAAAGGCACAGGCTAAGAGATTGGATAAAAAACAGGATTCAATATTCTGATGTTTACAAGAAACACACCTCAATCACAATGACAGGCACCTACTCAGAATAAAGGGCTGGGAAAAAGCTTATCAAGCAAATGAACCTGTGAAACAAGCAGGTGTGTCCATACTAAACTCTGACAAAGTTGACTTCAAACTTAAATCAATCAGATGAGATGGAGAGGAACATTTCATACTCATAACAGGAAGAGTTCATCAGGATGAAGTCTCAATCCTGAATATCTATGACCCTAA
>JABTXL010017628.1:4878-21725 GCA_025134845.1 Neodon shergylaensis
CTGGAATTATGAGGGAAACAAAACTGCAAATATTTTTATCTTTTTCATCTGAATTTCTTTTAATGGTGAAATGATGTGACCAGTTATGGGAAAATATTAGATTTTTTGAATAATATATTTCAAAGATATAATAGTGGTATTATAGAAAAAATATTTAAATGTCAATGACTACAACAGAGGAGGGACTTTTAAATTTTTAACTCACTCAAATATTTCCTATGGATTATAAATATACTGTTTTCTCCTTGTGAACTGTTTGTTAGTTTGTTTGGAGTGGTCATTGTTACAAATTAGAATAATTTATTAGGAAAATTTAAAATTTTTCCTTCTCTCTCATATTACATTGCAACCAGTTTCCCATTTCTTCCCTATTCCCAGTCTCTTTCCACCACCTCCTAGTCTTCCTAGGTCTACACCCCCACCATCTTCCATCAGAAAAGGGCAGGTCTCCCAGGATCATCAACCAAACACACCATTATATGCTATGATAAGACCAGCCATCATATCAAGACTTTATGATGCAAGACAGTAAAAAGAACATATTCCACCAGCAGCCAAAAAAGTCAGTGATAGCCCCTGATCCAAGATACAAGATATATATAGAGAGAGGTGGGGGAAATCTATGTCAGACCCATACAGGCTCTAAACTCTCAGAGCCCCCATGAGTCCTAGTCAGTTGGTTCTGTGGGTTCTCATGATGTCTCTGAACCCTCTGGATCCTCTGATTTTTCTTCTCCCTCTTCTACAGGACTACCAGAGCTCTGTCTAAAGTTTGTATTTGGGACTCTACATCTTCTTCATTACATGCTGGATGAGTTCTCTCTGGCCTCTTTCATTTATAGTACATATATTATGCATAAACATAAGATGGCAAATAGCAGATTATCCCTCAAAGCACACTTAAGAGAATAACATTATTTCACATAGACTAATGAGAGATTGGCCAGACCAGCCTATCTCCTTTGGTTTCTGGATGAGATCCTGGGCCTGTATGAATAAATCATTGGTGTAATTAAGAGTATTCATTGAAACAATTATATGGTCAACTTGATTCAAGTGAAGGGTCTCCGAATAGAGAAAATAACTGGAAAAAACACTGGATATGTACCTCACATAGTGCAAGGTATGTGAGGAAGAAAGTGTGGCAGCTTCAGTGCACTTACCAGCTTGCTCTAATTCATCCGTGATGAATAGTTCCTTGGCCTGCCCAAAAGGGTAAAGGTAATATGTCCCTTTCATAAATCTCAGGCTCAGTGAAAGGACATGTAGTAATGTCACTTTGGTGGGTCATTAATCATGACACATATTTTGTCAGAATTAGTAATAATGTATTACACAGACAATAAAGTATTTAACATAATAATTTAATAACTGCTTATGTACAGTGGGCCTAATGTTCATTTCTTCTATTTCCAAAGTTTCTTTCTTCTCAAAGTGAAGCACACTTGAGCTGAGACCTTATTCTGGCATGACATAGCTTTCTTGCCCTTTTTTACTCTGGACCTTGAAGATCATGAGAATCAAACTGTAGAGAACAGGTCCTGCACACTGGGTACATGGTCCTGCACTCTGAGTACATGGTTCCCATCAAAATATGTAAGCCAAAGTAGGTATGAAGGTATGGCCTCCTAGGAAGCAGGCCTAAACCTCTGCAGCAACTTCTGTGGGACCAGGACCGGGCCAGAGATCTCTGCAGAAGCAGGTATCAGCCAGCGATCCATCGACATCCGCAGGAGCAGACCCGAGCCAGTGACCTCTGTGAGAAGAGTCCCGAGTGAGCTACATAAGTAGGAGCAGGTCCAAGACAGCAACCTCTGCAGGATCAAGCCCAAGTCAGCAACCTCTGTGGGAGCAGGCCCAATGACAAGTCAGTGATCTCTGTGAGTCAAGCAAGCAATCTACTCCAGAGCAGCCAGGGCTAACCACGTAGACAGGACCAGGCCTGAGCCAGCACTCTCCATGGGAGCTAGCCCATGCAAGCAACCTCCATGGGAGCAGCACCAAGCAAGTGACTTCCATGGGATCAGATCCCAATAATCTCTGGGAAGGCAGAGCAAACTTCTTTAGAGCCAAGTGACCTCCAGGAATGCCAAGTGATCTCCATGGTTATTGGAACTGTGTCTCTGACTCTGCCATATGAGTCTTTATTCACTGGCACCTGCAAGAGTGATCACCAGAGACATGGTCCCAACTGCACTAATCAGAGGAAAAGATGGGTAGGTAAATTTAGAACACACTGAACACCATAAAGAGCAACACGACACCAACAAGAACTAGTGACTCTAAAATAGCAGGACTTGAACACTACCAATACAGATGAAGCAGGAGAAAATGGCCTAAAAGTGACCTTTCGAGATGTTTGAGGCCCTTAAATAGGAAATTAAAAATCCTTTCAAAGAAATGACAGTAAAAATCAAATAAAAATAGGAAGAAATCAACAAATGCTTTCAAGAAAATTTTAAAGAAAATCAAGAAAAATCAATCAAACTTGGGAAAGAAATGATTCAAGGCTTTAAAACTGAAATAGAGACAATAAAGAAAACTCCAATTGAGGAAATTCTGGAAGCAGAAAATATGGGGAAATAAATAATCAGGAACTACAATGCTCATGCTAAGTTACCATATCAGTTATAACACCAAACACAATGAGAGTTGGCAAGTCTGTTTGGTTTGAAATTCCATGTAGTATTGGAGATGGAGCAATGTGTAAATATGCTCATTGTATAAAATATGAGATCCTGATTTCCAAACCCCAAGCATCCACATTAAAAATTTAAGTCAATAGTGGACACATATAATGTCAGTGCTATTGGGATTAGATATGTCAGGATGATTGCTGGAGCTTCCAAAGTGTCAGCCCTGTTCCAGATTCAGTGAAAGACCTTTCTCAAGAGAATAAGGAAAAGTGTGGCAGAGCAAGTGACTTTTCTGAGGAGGGAATTTACTACCAAAGCTGAACTTTCTCAGTTGCAACACACAAGTCAATTTGAACTATCTGTGTGCTTTTCACAAACCACTGCTTCAGGGAGACTTTGTATGCTATTATTCAGCTGCAGACATGTTCAATCAGTTTCCTGTAGGAACAAGGTAGATCATACTTGCATGTATCCCTATTTATAACCATGAACTCACACATTGTCAAACCCATTAAGAAAATTCTTTCAACATAATCGTCACAATAATGTCCCACCTTATTTGTGCTGGTGACATTGAATCTAGGCTGGGATTAGACCCTATAACCAGCCTGTCTGCCAGCCTGAGGCTTCTTCAGCTTGGTCTCTTCGTAAGCAGTGAACTTAACTTGCTGTCTGGAATGATGAACAAATGAGGATTTGACATTTTGTTCTTGACATTTAATTGACATGCTTGAAATATGTCACAGGAATCCAAAGAATGATTAGAAGTAATCATATACAAAAATGACTTGTAACTGCCAGCCAAAGACAGAATGCAATGGGAGAAATCACTATGGGTGACTCAGGAATAGAAACAAGTTTTTGCCATTTGTTTTTGGTATATCCCACCTTTTGTTTGTGGCATATGGTAATATCTCCATCTCCAGCAGTCACTTCTCACATTTGAGTACTATTCTCAATATTCAGTGTATTCATTAGAATAGAGACAGTTGTGCTTCAGTAGCAAATGCATTCCATAATCTCAGCCTTGACATGGAATGACTCTATTACTCTTAGTGTTATCTGTTGGGGTATGAGTGGATTTCTTTTGAAAGTCTCTTTTGTAGGACATGCTATGTTTGGCCTCCCTCATTGGTATCATGCTTGGGTCTCTATCGTGAGCTTATGGCATGAAAATCTTGCTAGATTCTTGCCAGTGGAACTACCACACAGGTACGCCACAGGACTGTCTTGCAAATCTTTTCTGCCTGGCCTCATTTTGCAGCCCTCCTATGGAAATAGGCTTGTTTACTGCTAATGACTCAGCTGAGATCTAACCATTTCATTTATTGAAGCACCACCATGTTAGAGTCTATACAAGAAGCAGCTGAGTGGGCTGGGAAATGAGCCAAGGGAGAACATACATGTTTACAATTAGCTTAGGCCTCAGAAAGGAAGGCACACTTCATTTGATTCTTTTCCCTTTGTGGATATCAGGTCACTTCATTCATTTAACATAGATCAGAAGATGATGAAGAACTTAAAGATAATTGGTGAGTAGACATGGTCTCTTAGTGCCAGATCTGGACTTGACCCCTAAGGAGCACTACCTTTTATAGCCTTCCCTGGAAACTAAATTATTCTTTGCATCTGCAAGGTTAACTAAAAGGATCTAAATGGTAAGATTCTGAAATGTCCCCTAAATCTTCATTGACCACAGGCCACTGGGCTATGATTTATGTCTAGAAGGGACAATGTAAAAAGAAATATCAAGCACCTTGGAATGGTTATTGCTTCTGCAGTTCCTACTAGTGATCTTATCATAGCAGGGACTTGTCCCTACATGCTGCCTTGCCTCAGGGTACTTCATTCTCTATTTGTAGTGCTGAAATTTGCCTCATCTCAGGTGTGAGATGGATGGATACTTAGATATGCTTGCTGGAAGGCAGATGGCTCAGGGTACTTTATTCTCTATCTGGAGTGCTTGATGGGGAAACTCAACCAATAACATCTAGTTAAGGTGTGACCGCCTGGAGCCCAGGTAGAAAAACTGGGAGATGTAGGTGTACACTCTCTTTTTGAAATGCCAACCGGACCTATCGGATTTCGGAACTCCCATTCTTGTAGTGTAAATTTTCCCCTCTTTAACCATTAAAGTATTCCTGTTACTCTTGAGCTAGCCTGGTTAATTTGTTACATGTGCTGAAAGTTTGGCTCATCTCAAGTGTGAGATGGATGGATAGTTAGATATGCTTGCTGGAAGGCAGATGGTTCAGAGTACATCACTCACCACATAGACAGGGATGGGAGTACTGGCTTCTCACTCACATACTTGGAAAGTAGTTTACTGTATGCACATTAACTTTTAATCAGTACATTCTTCTAACCATGTAGACTAATTTAAGTTCATCTGGATTACCAAATTGACTGAATGTGGAATCAACTAAGAGGCATGCCCCTGTATGACCATGTGAGGGCATTTCCAGGAAAGATGCCTACCAGAGTCAACAACCTCAAGGAGAGGATGGCTTCTTAGAGGAAGCACGGCTTAAGGAAAGCAGTGTTTCATATATGTCTGCCTCTGGTGCTAGCTGATGTTTATCCATTTCTGTCACTGCATCTGTTATGCTTAACTTTCCACAGAACCTTTTACATATGTGCAGGGTATAAGAGGCATACCAGTCTCTTTTCTACTTCGGGAAAATATTTCTCTCCAACCTTGAACTCTGTCTTTGCACAACAGGTACAAAGGGGTACAAAGGGGTTGCTGTGAGACATGATGTGTTCTAGACTATGCTGTATGAGAAGGGCTGAGCTACTGACAAAATGAAGAAATCAACAATGTTGCTCTTGTCAAACAGTGGTGATTAGGCTGATAGGACAAAAATGTTCTCAATGAAAGAATAGAGAAATTCAGTAGAAGTGTAAATTAGCTTCTGAAAGAAAGCATGGTCTGATTTTAAAGATAATTTACAATTAAGATTCTGGGCATTTTGTGATAGCACTAAAAAGCTAGAAGAACAGGGAGCCAGGAGGGATTTTCTCTCAGACATGGGAATGGACAGGACTTTAGCAGAGGAAATGAATTCTAATGAAAAGGGTCTCCTACTTTGCTCAAAGCCGACCTATCTGAGCATTACTCTGACAGAAACATCAATAGTAAGGTTTTCCAAAGTAGCTGAATGTTATTCCACATCCAATTTGATCTATAAGGGTGATTGTCATGGAGATTCATTGGATTGCTCATTTAAAAGCAGAATTCAAATGGCCTCGCTCAGGTTTTGGAATTCCTTCTCTTATCACATCTTACATGGTCTCTTAAGCCATTGCTTAGCCCTTTGTGAGCCACACTGGCAGTCAATCTTGGACTATGCATCATTTGCTAGGTGGTAAATCTGGGCAAATATTCAGTTGATCATTTGAATTTTAGCCAATGATCTCTGGGGAGGAGTAAGACCCATACTCCAAAATCTCATTCCTAAATGCAGTGCTGCTTCTCATTCATTCCCAACCTTATTAGCAGTGACTTTGCAATGTTTCATTTTTGGTTGTTGCCTCTGGTCTTCTGTAATTAGTGTTCTGTTAGAAGGTTTCAGCACCAGTCTCAGACTTCTGATGCTCAGTCCATCATGAGATGGGAACATCACATAGTGTGGTAGGTTGAAGGACACATGTTTTCAAAGTACTCTCTCTGCTTTGTTAACAGATACTCTACATAGATGTTCTGCATGTCCTGAGAGAGTAATATACAGAACACTAACTTTTTTTAGACCCTGATCCAGCCTTTTAGACCTTCAGGTTTCTTCCCTGTCTTTATTGGCTGTGATATCTCCTTCAGATTTGAGGTCTTGCAAAGTTGATTTTTCTTCAGTACATTGTTAATAACTGTATAAAAGACAGTTTTTTTTCCCTGTAGCTGAGTATAAGTGACCTTGGTGTGGGAATACAGATTTCAGTTCTCACAATTCCATGTTTCTACCCAGAACAGTTTGATGAACTTTTTATGATAACAGAACAAAGAAAGTATTGAACTAAGGCATTTTTCAAGTCATTAATGGCAACATCAAGAGTAGTGTTAAATCAAAGTGGGAAAATTCCTGACATAGGCTTGAGTTTCTAACTGACAACATTCTTACTTAACCTTGTTATTTATGGTAGCTTATAGGATATTAAGTTAACAAACCTTCTTACCTATTAGTCACAAGGCCATCAAGTCGGCAAGGAAAAGGGTTGTTAATGGTTCTACAGTTTGTCCAAGACAAATTGTAATTAGTCTCTCAACATTCAATATTCTTACTTTTAATGAATTGAAGTTCTTATCAATTAATCAGTATAGTAGAAGGCTCACTGAAATCATGACTCTTTTCAGGAACTTTTGCTCACACATTACTATCTTAAATTGTCCAACTGAATGTTATTTGAGTGTATAGTATATAAGCCTTGGTATGATTCTATTTAAAAATGGGGGCTGGAAGTATGAATAATCAGTCAAGAGCATTTACTACTCTTGCAGAATAACTGTTTTGTTTTGAGAAAACACATCAAGTGATTCACAACTGCTCTCTACTGGACTCCTCTTGAACCTGCCTGCACATGATGCACAAACTCTCATTTGGGTACAAACTTATACGCATTCAAAAAAAATCATTCAGTAATGATATAAATGCTTGTAAAATTTATACTACAAAATGTGACATCTTATTAAAAACTGAGTACATCCTTGATAGAGTTTGTTATTTCATCAAAGCACACAAATGTTTTGGCAAATGTTACATGATCAATAGGTTTTGGGGATGGAATCTAAATGGAGGCATGTCTGTGTTTCAGTAGGTTCTATGTTAATAGATTAAATTATCCAGTAGGTAACTCAACAATATGGAAATGGAAGAAAAGGCAAAACAGATTTAGATGAAAGTTGAAGTCCTTTTATTTTCAGTTTGCCATATAAAATATATTGAACTTCTCTTTATGTCAGTCCATAAAACATACATATCTTGTTTCTTCACAAATGGGAAATGAAAATAGTTCAAAATTGAGGACAAGACATATCTCATATTGCCATAGAATGGATTATTTTTTCATTAAAATCTCTGACTCATTGACCTCTAATTTGAAGAGATTCTATAATTTAATGTGTCCTAAAGTGGAAAAAAAAAAAAAACAAAGAAAGTGGAGAAAGGTGAACAGAAGAGACATAGTTTGGGAAGGAATTAGGAGTATCTGAGTGAATATGATCAAAAGACACAACATGAAATTTTCAAAGAAACAATAATAAAAAGAAAAAAAAATAAGAAAAGATGATCTCCACAGTATTAGTATTTAGAGTCTTTCGTACATACATAGAACTAATTTAATGGAAATTCTTAATTCAAGAATTGATATCTAGATATACAGTGTGTACCAGACTGATGGATATAATCCTCTTTCCTGGGGAATGTTGCTTTGGGATCTGTGAGATCTGAAGACTGATGACTTAGTTAAATGATTTGTCACTTTAAGAAATACCTCTGAGAATTTATTTTTCCTCACTCACTGGCTCACTCACTCGCTTTCCTACTCTCTCCCATAAGGCAAGAAGCTTTGTTACAGAGTCACTGCCAAATGACATCAAATTTGCAGAAAAGAAGACTGCAACCACTGTGGGTTTATGTACGCTTCCCACAAAATCTCAAATTAATGAATCTTTGAGGTCAGACAGTGTATATGGCATAGTTAATGTCCCTTTGGGTAGTTAATAAAGGCAATGGATAGATTATTGAAGTCGAAGCAAAGGATACAATAAATTGTATATAAATTATAAGGCTAAATAGATGCCATGAACGTAGAATATCTTTAATGAAAACTCTAGAAAAATCTAATTGATGGCAACACTAGTAAGGGGAAGAACTAAGAGACTGGATTTAGTTAGAAAAAGAAAGTCACTACAGAGTGCTTCTGAAGAATAGGTTTTGTCCCTAGCACTTGGTATATAATCTCTTACTGTCATTATCAATCTTATTTTTCATTTATTCTCTGAATAATATTGATCTGCATTATATTACATGCCCTCTACCTCCATGCCCTTTCTCATTATGATGTTTAGGCACTTGGGAATCTATGATCCATAAGAAAATATGATCTCCTTTAAACTTATTTTTCAGTTTATGTTTCCCCACAGCTATTCACATCTAGCAAATAGGATTCATAGCCAAGACTAATTCTGGAACTCTCTCATCTTAAAGCAAAGCTATAAACTCTTGTCACAATGACACAAGCTAATAAAAACACCAGAAATATGAAATATTAAGGAAAGCCACATACACAAAAAAGTCAAAGGCTATTTATTCCATTAGTTTTATGTGATTTAGTGACAATAACTTCAGAACTGATTTAGAACAGCTCTGGTGGCCAGTAGTCTCCTGAATTACATTCAAGGACAAGGAGAGCTATGAGTGTCTTTCAGACTTCAGAGAAGAGAATCTAATGCTAATGTTCATTCTTCCAAGATACTATATTATTCCCTCAACAATGGGTACTATCTCTCACTCTCTGCTATCTTTCCCTTGCATCCACAACTATGTACAGCTCAGTGTCCTTTCATCCTACTTGAATAGCACTTGTTTTTATATTTATCTCAGCTATATATTTCAGGATCAACAGTTCATCTCAAAATTATTAACTCATCCACACCTGACAAGTTCTTTTGAAGTGTACGTTTAAATTCATAAGTTCTAGAGACTATAATTGGAAAGTTAAAGGAAGGCTCAGTGAGATCATTATTCTGCAACCAATAATATTATCTTCTTAAAAATCTTAACTATTTGAAGTAGGAAAAATCATGAGTATCAGAGTAGAAGTGGGAAAAATCATAAGTATCAGAGTAGAAGATATCCAATTTTCAAGATCTGTAGATATTTATATATTGTGTATGTTCATTTTCTAAGAAGTTGTTGAAATTGTATTACAAGGGGATTATACTAACTTCTGTACTATCAAAACACGCTTTCTTAGAAAGGTATAGCCCAGAATCACCATAATTGAGTAATTCATGAGAAATGATACAGTGGTACAGTTCAATTAAGCCCATTGCTAAAGGAAAGTTGTAAGTTTCTGGCATTCCCTTCATATGTTCACATAACATTAAAGGAACAATATGAATTCATATCCTGAATGTCCTGAAAAATAATGATGTGCATGCTGTTTTAGATTGAGAGGAACTGTCATCCTCCTTTTGTCAACCATTAAAAATATTCTAAAGAATTTCCAGGGGTTATCATGTGAGAAGGCAGAACTGTCTTCCAAACCACAAAGATTAAATAGAAGCACAAATATAGCTGGTAGATATCAGCAGAAAGTGAGTGGAGTGAAGAGGTAGAGAAGCAAGCAATACTACTAATCTAGCTCAAAAATTGCTGTGTGATTCTCCTTGAGGAGAGGTTGTCATGTATCCTGAAGAAGCTGCTTTATGACTGGGTATTTGCTCATACTCTTTACTCAAGTCTAAGACTCAGGAAAATCAGCTGAGTCTGACTCAAGTCGCAACACTTTGTCCTTTCACAATTAGGTTTTGAAGACTTCATGAATTTCCTGCCACCAGGACAAAGATACTATAGATGTAATAGATTCTGCTTCCTGTGATGATGAAAAAGTCTCTATGGCCAATACTGAGACAGGCAGTGAGATTTCTTATGTTCAGTTATTTGTGTTATGAGAATGCACAAATATTTCTCCACTTAATTTGTTTGGATATAGAGTTACACTGAAGACAGTGAGGCTGATGCCTGAATTAGAATGATGTCTACTGTTAATGTTCAAAAATGAAAGGTAAAATTATGATTTGCAATACACAGTAGTGTTTTCTGTTATATTATTCAAATCTTCCATTCTTCATTCATACTTCATGTTTAGAAATCGTGGAAATGTTATCAAATGGAAGAAAAGTGAACAAACATGAAGAATCTCAAACTGGGAAGAAAGTGCGCTAATTTAGTCTCTGGGTATCAATGTATCGCCATTTACACATGGATTCAGAACACCAAGTGACAAATGCCACATGTTGTTGGGATAAAGGTGTTACATGTGCATCTACTATGTATTTCCACAATTTTTAGTTTAGAAAGCATAGTTAAGACTGTTAATTTTTATTTCATTGTTAATGGTTGTGTTTAAAAATTATCATTTTAATTTAAAGAAATTAATACTCCAAACTTCCAAAAATTTCAATAGGAGAACACATAATTTTTAAACCAAAAAAGGATTATTTTATTGCTGTAAATATTTAATAATTTCTTCTCTGTTATATATTTATTAAAAGAAGGGAATTTGTCTATATTCCCCAATATATCTTTGAAAAGTATAATTAAAAAGTAGAGTTTAGTATAAATATTTACAAATAATCTCTGAAATACCCTCTATAATTTTAATGCATACTCTGGAGACTTCTTTGTATTCTCAGGCATCTGGGGACACTGTGTTTGGGCTCAGTTACTGAGATAAGTAAGTTTTGCAGCTGTGCACAGTACTGACTGGTTTCCAATGATTTGCATGCACTCACTGCACAGCCTTGAGGACTTCTTCATATAGCAGTCACATCCTGTGCAGTTTTTATTGCATTTAGGATTCAACATGGAAATGAGGGTCCCTGTTCAGCCCCTTGGGCTCTTATTGCTCTTTCTTTCAGGTAAAAAAAAAGGGGGGGGGACTAAAATGGAAATTTAACTGTTACATGGTGACTATTGTTGACTGAAATTTGTAGGAAGTCTTTTGCTATTGTGCTTATCTATGTGTCAGTTTACCATGTCTCTATTCCTAGGTGCCAGAGGTGACTTTCAGATGACCCAGTCTCCATCCTCCCTCTCTGCATCTGTGGGAGACAGAGTCACTATCTCTTGAAGGGCCAGTCAGGACATTAGCAATTATTTAAACTGGTTCCAGCAGAAACCAGGGAAACCTCCGAAGCGCCTGATCTATTATACAGATAGCTTAGAAGATGGGGTTCCATCTAGGTTTAGTGGAAGTGGGTCTGGGACAGATTATTCTCTCACCATCAGCAGCCTGGAGTCTGGAGATATTGCAACACATTACTGTCTAGGATATTATTATGAGCTTCCTTCCACAGTGATACAAGTCATAACATAAACCTCTGTGGAAGCAGAAGTGAGAGGCTTGGCTGCCCCAGTTGTTCCTCCTTATGAGTCACTCACTGGAACTGTTTCTCAGATGTCACAGGATTTCCAGCAAATTCTATGTTTGGTAGAAATTAAACAGTCCTCTTTGTACCCTATCTTTCTCTCTTCATCTCCAGCATATAGAGTACTTATGGTTTTTCTGCCTTAACAGAGGACACAGTAATTCCCTGCAAAATGACTGAGTTTTATGCCTATGAGGCACTCATACAAAATAGTGGAAGATACTCCAAGCATACATTATTTAAGTACATAAAATTAATTACAAATTGTCCATACTAAAAAGGCATTAGCATATTATAGAAAAATATTGACAGTAAAAAAGGGGTTCTGGCTTTCTCACAGAACCTATAACACTTGGCAGAGAAAGGCAAGGCTGTCTAAACATGACCCTCTGATATGGGATTTCCCTCTGTATGCTGTGGTTACTATTAATGAATATGGAACTGCTTTGAACCTAAAGCAGGGCAGAATTTAGTTAGGTAGGGAAAGCTAGGCTGTATGCTGGGAGAAGAAAGGCGGAATTAGGGAGAAGCCATGAAGCCGGGATGGAGACAGACATGCTGAAACTTTGCTGGTAGGCCATGACTTCATGGTGATGCACAGATTAATGGAGATGGGTTAAATTAATGTGTAAAGGTTAGCCAATAAGAAGCTAGAACTAATGGGCCAAACAGTGATTTAATTAATATAGTCTCTGTGTGGTTATTTCGGGGCTGAGTGGCTGGGAACTAAAAAGCGTCCATATTACAACAATCCTCTAATGTGACTGAAATTACTACACTGGATACTGATGCTCTCAGCTGTCTGCAGCACTTCACATAGGATTCCTCTGGCTCTTATGTCTACTGTTCTGCTTACAGGAATGAAAGTGTAACACAATCATGTGATTTTTTTTAATCCTACTACTTAAGGTGGAATTTATTTTTTTCTTTAAGTCTTTTTTTTTGCTTTATAAATAATACCATTCAAAATTTCACCTTCCTCCCCTCCTGCCATCCCTTCCCCGCTCCCCCACTCATCCTCCCATTTCCCCATCCAGTCCTAAGAGAGAGCAGGGTACCATGCCCTGTGAAAAGTCTAGGCACCCCCCCCAGGCTTAGGAAGGTGTACATCCATATAGACTAAGATCCCAAAAGGCCAATACATGCAGTAAAGACAAATCCCAGTGCCATTATTGTTGGCTTCTCAACAGTTGTCCCCAATTATCAGCCACGTTCAAAGAGTCCAGTTTGATCACATGCTTCTTCAGTCTCATTCCAACTGGCTTTGGTGAGCTCCCATTAGATCAGGCACACTATCTCAGTGGGTGGACCAACCCCTCATGGTCCTGACTTACTTGCTCATATTTTCCCTCCTTCTGCTCTTCAACTGGACCTTGGGAGCTCAGTCCAGTGCTCCATTGTGGGTCTCTGTCTCTATGTCTCTGATTCTATGGTGATATTCAAGATAGTCATCAGTCTGACTATGGGACAAGGCCAGTTCAGGCACCCTCTTCTCTAGTGCCCAAGGGCCTAGCTGGGGACATCCCCATAGACACTTGGGAACCCTTCTAGAGCCAAGTCTCTTGTCAACCCTAAAATGGCCCTCTTAATTAAGAAATCTTCTTCCCTAACCCCATATCCGCCCTTCCTACATCTTAACTATCCCACTCCCCCAAGCTCTCCCCTAGGGTTCGCGATCCTAGAGAAGCTAAAGAATAAGGTGAACCCAAAGACAAACATATATAGATCCTCCTGGAAATTGAAAGCAGATAAGATTGCCAGGCAAAAAATGGGACAATGGGAGTAGGGGTAGGGATGGGGGAAGGGGAGAGGGGGAGAGAGAAGAGAGAAAGGGAGGAATTTAAATTCTTCCACATAAAATTGTAGAGAGTAAAGGGTTGTCTTAATCATGCTTCCAGAAATGATGTTGATGGAGACTTGATATTTTAGAGAATTGTTTAATAAACAAAACAAAATACCAAAACGTCACCATGGGGTGAACTTGAACAAAATGATTTGAATAATAAAACTGATTGAACTGAGTGTAAGACAGGACAATGATATCATAATCTCCCTTTCCAGAAGCAAAGGTTGGCAGTAAATAGCGTAGAAATTTTATAAGAAAATCAATGATTTAATACCTGGGCATTTTTTTCAAAAGATTTCTCTTTAACTCTTTAAATTTATTTTATTTTTTAAAAAGAATTCTGTGAAGTAGTAAGCATACAATAGAATGCTGGGCACAAAGCTCAACCAATAAATAGAATCTATGCCTTAAGTATATTCTTATATACTGTATAGCAACTACTTGCTACTGCACTATATTAAGAAAATACAGGTTTGTTGTACATACGAGTTACACATTTTAATTATTATCTATCAAATGGAAATCTGAACTGTGAATTACAACTGAAAATATATGAATTTTAATTAAAAAAAAGAAAACAAATTATTTATTTATTTATTTATTTTTTAAAGATTTCTGTCTCTTCCCCACCGCCGCCTCCCCTTTCCCACCCACCCAATCAAGTTCCCCTCCCTCGTCAGCCCAAAGAGCAATCAGGGTTCCCTGCCCTGTGGGAAGTCCAAGGATCACCCACCTCCATCCAGGTCTAGTAAGGTGAGCATCCAAACTGCCTAGGCTCCCACAAAGCCAATACGTGCAGTAGGATCAAAAACCCATTGTCATTGTTCTTGAGTTCTCAGTAGTCCTCGTTGTCCGCTGTGTTCAGCGAGACCGGTTTTATCCCAGGCTTTTTCAGACCCAGGCCAGCTGGCCTTGGTGAGTTCCCGATAGAACATCCCCATTGTCTCAGTGTGTGGTTGCACCCCTCGCGGTCCTGAGTTCCTTGCTCGTGCTCTCTCTCCTTCTGCTCCTGATTTGGACCTTGAGATTTCAGTCCGGTGCTCCAATATGGGTCTCTGTCTCTGACTCTGTCTCCCTTTCATCGCCTGATGAAGGTTAAAATTCAGGAGGATGCCTGTTTGTTTTTCTTTGGGTTCTCCTTCTTATTTAGCTTCTCTAAGAACCTGAATTATAGGCTCAATGTATTTTTTTTTATTTTACAAACCAATCCAAATTCACACTCCCTCCCCTCCTCCACTTTGCTCCACCTACCCCTACTCCAACCCCTATCCAATCCACAGAGAGGGTAAGGTACATTACTTTAGGGAAAGTCCAAGGCCCTCCCTACTATATCTAGGCTGAGCAGGTATCCATCCGAAAAGAAGTGAATTCCAAAAAGCCGATACAATCCATAGGGATTCTGGTGCCACTGTCAGTGGTCCCTCAGTCTGCCCCAACCATGAAGCTGTCAAACACATTCAGAGAAACTAGTTTGGACCTATGCTTACTCATTTCATGTTTGTCTGGAGTTGGTGAGCTCCCATTAGCTCATGTAAGCTGTTTCAGTGGGTGTACTCATCATGGTCTTGATCTCCATGCTCATATTCTCATCTTCCCACTCGTCAGTCCAGTTCAGTGCTCTGATGCAGGTCTCTGCCTCTGTTTCCGTCAGTTGCTGGATAATGTTATATGGTGATATTATGGTGTTCATCAGGGCAAAATCATTTTAGGCACCCTCTCCTCTATTGCTTAGGGCCTTAACTGGGGTCATTTTTGTGGATTTCTTGGAATTCCTCTAGAGACAGGTTTCTTGATAGGCCCAAAATGGCTCCTTCAATCAAAATACCTCTTTCCTTGCTCTCATCTCTGCCCTTTGTCTATACAAACTATTCCATTCCTTCAAGGCCTTCTCAGTTCTCTCCTCCCCTATACATTCCTCTCCCCCTCCCTTCTTCCCCCAATCCCTTCTTCCATTTTTTTTCCTTATGTGATCTTGTCTCTTTTGACTTTCCAGGTGTATCTATATATGTTTTTCTTAGGGTTCACCTTGTTACTTAGCTTCTCCAGAATCATGAACTATGGACTCAATGTTATTTGTTTATGGCTAGTATCAATGTATGAGTGAGGACACACCATCTTTTGGGCTCTGGGTTACCTCACTCAGGATGTTGTTTACTACTTCCATTTTATGCAAATTTCAATGTCATTTTTTTTCCGGTGAGTAGTACTCTAATGTGCAAATGTGCCACATTTTCTTTATCCAATTTTTGGATGAGGGGCTTATAAGTTGTTTCCAGTCTCTGGCTATTACAAATAATGCTGCTATGAATATTGTTGAACAAATGTCTTTGTAGTATGATTGAGCATATATATTGAGTGCTATTGCTGGACCCAGAAGTAGGTTGATTCCCAGTTTTCTGAGAAACTGCCTTACTAAGTTCCAAAATGGTTGTATAAATTTGCATTCCCACCAACAATGGAAGAGTGTTCTGCTTTCTCCACATTCTCTCTAGCTTAACCTATCATTGGTGCTTTTGAACTTAGCCGTTCTGACTATTGCAAAATGGTATCTCAGAGTTGTTTTGATTTGTATTTCCCGGATGGCTAAGGATGTTCAGTATTTTCTTATGTATCTCTTGCCCATTTTATAGTCTTCTGTTGAGAATTCTCTGTTTAATTACATACCCTATTTATAAACTGAGTTATTTGGAATTTTGATATCTAATTTCTTGAGTTCTTTATATATTTTGGAGATCAGCCCTTTGTTTGATGTGGAATTAATTGGTGGAGATTGTTTTTCCCTCAGTAGGATGCCTTTTAGTTATAATGACTTATTGTGTCCTTTGCTTTACGGAAGCTTCTCAAATTCAGGAAGTGCCATTTACTTATTGTTGTTCTCAATGTCTGTGCTACTGGTGTTATATTTAGGAAGTAGTCTTCTGTGCCCATGCATTGGAGGTTGCTTCCTCTTATTCTTCTATCAGGTTAAGTGTGGTTGGATTTTTATTGAGGTCATTAATCAATTTGGATTTGAGTTTTGTGCATAGGGACAGACATGGATGTTTTCATTCTTCTTCTACATGTTGACATCCAGTCATGACAATACCATTTGTTGAAGATTCTCTCTTTTTAAAATTATATAATTTTAGCTTCGTTGTCTGAATAAGGTCTTTATATGTGTGTGGTTTAATATCATGGGCTTTGATTTGATTCTGTTTGTCAACCTCTCTGGTTTTAA
>JABTXL010017641.1:0-10955 GCA_025134845.1 Neodon shergylaensis
GTGCAACCACTTTGGAAATCAGTGTTTCGGTTTCTCAGGAAATTCGGGATCAACGTACTCCTGGACCCAGCAATACCACTATTGGGAATATACCCAAGAGATGCTCTATCACATGACAAAAGCATTTGTTCAACTATGTTCATAGCAGTATTATTTGTAATAGCCAGAACCTGGAAACAACTTAGATGCCCTTCAATGGAAGAATGGATGAAGAAAGTGTGGAATATATACACATTGGAGTACTACGTTGCAGTAAAAAACAATGGCTTTTCGAAATTTGCATGCAAATGGATGGAAATAGAAAACACTATCCTGAGTGATGTATCCCAGACCCAAAGAGAGGAACATGGGATGTACTCACTCATAATTGGTTTCTAGTCATAAATAACGGTCACAGAGTACATAGTGATGAACCTAAAGAAGCTAAATAAGATGGTGAACCCAAAGAAAAACATATAATTATCCTCTTGGATACGGGAAGTAGACTAAATTGAGGGGAGAAAATTTGGGACCTTGAGAGTGGGGTGGGATGGGAGTATCGGGGGATGGGGAGAGAAAAATGAGAAGGAGAGGATGAGGGAAAATTGGGGAAACAGGATGATTGGGATAAAGGAAGTTTGGATAGGTGAGCACGGAAGCTCAATTCTTAGTTAAGGGAGCCACTTTAGGGTTGGCAAGAGACTTGAACCTAGAGTGGCTCCCAGGAGCCCAAGGCGAGGTCCCCAGTTAGTTCCTTGGGCAGCTGAGGATAGGGAACCTGAAATGACCCTATCCTACAGCAATTCTGATGAATATCTTGCATATCACCATAGAACCTTCAGCTGGTGATGGATGGAGATAGTCACAGAGACCCACACTGGAGCACCGGACTGAGCTCCAAAGTTCCCAATGAGGAGCGGAAGGAGGGAGAACTTGAGCATTGAAGTCAGGACCACGAGGGGTGCTCCCAACCACTGAGACAGTGTGACTGATCTATTGGGAGCTCACCAAGGCCAGCAGGACTGTGACAGAAGAAGCATGGGATAAAACCAGACTCTCGGAACATGGCGAACAATGGGGGCTGATGAGAAGCCAAGGACAATGGCCCAGGGTTTTGATCCTACTTCAAGTTCGGGCTTTGTGGGAGCCTAGCCAACTTGGATGTTCACCTTCCTAGACATGGACAGAGGGGGTAGGGCTTTGGACTTTCCACAGGACAGGGAACCCTGACTGCTCTTTGGACTGGAGAGGGAGGGAGAGAGGAGCGGGGGGGAGGGGAAGAAGGGTGGGACAAGGGGGAGATAAATGGGAGGCCGGGAGGAGGCGGAAACTTTTATTTCTGTTCTTTTTCTCAATAAAAAAAAATTGAAAAAAAAATCAATAAAAAAACAAAAAATAATTAAAAAAATAAAAAGAACAAATCTAAGAATAATAGGAGTAGAAGAAGGAGAAGAACTACAGTTCTATGATCCAGAAAATATATTTAATAAAATTATAGAAGAAAACTTTCCCAACCTAAAGAAAGATTACATATGAAGGTTCAAGAAGCATAGAGAACACCGAATAGGATGGATCAAAAATAAATCCCCTCGCCATATAATAATTAAAACAGAAAGCATACAGAATGAAGTAAGAATATTAAGAGCTGTAAAGGAAAAAGGCCCAGTTACTTATAAAGTAAACCTGTCATACTTACACGTGACTTCTACATGGAAACATGAAATCGAGAAGGTAATGGATGGATGTATTGCAGAAAAAAAGAAAGTATGGATGCAAGCCCAGACTACTATACCCAGCCAAGTTTTCGTTCACTATAAATGGAAAAAATAAAACCTTCCAGGATTAAAAAAATTTTAAACAATATGTACCAACAAATTCAGACTTACAGAAAGTAATAGAAGGAAAAGCAGTAACCAAGGAGTTCAACCATGACCAGAATAACTCAGACATCTAGAGACCCTTCACCAGCACCACTCAAGGAAGGGAAACACACAAAGCCTATGACTAAAAAAGTGACAGGAGTTAACAACCACTGGTTATAAATATCACTTAGTGTCAACGGAATCAACTCACCTATAAAAAGGCACAGGCTAAGAGATTGGAAAAAAAACAGGAATCAACATTCTTCTGTTTGCAAGAAACACACCTCAACCACAAAGACAGGCACCTACTCAGAGTAAAGGGCTGGGAAAAAGCTTATCAAGTAAATGAACCTGAGAAACAAGCAGATGTGGCCATACTAAACTCTGACAAAGTTGACTTCAAACTTAAATCAATCAGAAGAGATGGAGAGGAACATTTCATTCTCATAACAGGAAGAGTTCATCAGGATGAAGTTTCAATCCTGAATATCTATGACCCTAATATAAAAGTACCCATGCATGTTAAAGAAACATTACAAAAACTCAAGGCTGCCATCAAACTGCACACACTACTAGTAGGAGACTTCAACACTCAACTCTCACCAATGGACAAGTAAATCAGACAGAAACCTAACAGAGAAATAAGAGAGTTAATGGAGGTAATGAAGCAAATAATCTTAACAGACATTTATAGAACATTCCACCCAAATAGGAAAGAATATACCTTCTTCTCGGCAGCTCAAGAAATCTTCTCGAAAATTGACCACATAGTCAGTAACAAAGAAATCATCCACAAGTACAAAAAAAAAATGAGTAACCACCAGTGTCTTATCAGATCATCATGAATTAAAGTTAGAATTCAACATCAAGGCTACCCCCAGAAAGCCTACAAATTCATGGAAACTGAACAGTCATCTACTGAACCACGCCTGCATTAAGGAAGAAATAAAGAAAGAAATTAAAGTCTTCCTGAAATTCAATGAAAATAAAGAAAAAACATATTCATACGTATGGGACACAATGAAAGCAGTCCTAAGAGGAAAGTTCATAGCACTAAGTGCACACTTAAAGAAAACAGAGAAAGCACACATTGGAGGCTTAACAGCCCACCTCAAAGCTCTAGAAAAAAGAAAGAAGCATACTCACCTAGGAAGACTAGAAGTGAGGAAATAATCAAACTGAGGGCAGAAATCAACAAAATAGAAACACACAAAACAATCCAAAGAATCAATGAAACAAAAAGCTGGTTCCTGGAGAAAATCAACAAGATTGATAAACCCCTATCCAAACTAATCAAGAAAGTAGAGACAATATGCAAATTAATAAGTTCAGAAATGAAATGGGGGCATAACCACAGACACAGGAAATTCAGCGTATCATTTGATCTTACTATAAAAGTCTGTAGGCCACAAAACTAGAAAATCTGAAAGAAATGGACACGTTTTTAGATAAATACCATATACCAAAGTGAAACCAGGAACAGGAGAACAATAGAAATAGACCTGTTAGTCGTGAGGAATTAGAAGTGGTTATCAAAAACCTCCCTACCAAAAATGCCCAGGAACACATGGTTTCAATGCGGAATTATACCCGAACTTACAAGAAGACCTAATACCTATACTCCTTAATGTATTTCAAAATATAGAAACAGAAGAATCATTGCCAAATTCTGTTTATGAAGCTACAGTTACTCTGAAACCAAAACCACACAAAGACTCAACCAAGAAAGAGAATTATAGGACAATCTCACTCATTAACGTCGATGATAATTCCTCAACAAAATACTGGCAAACAGAATCCAAGAACACATTAGAAAAATTATCCATTATGATCAAGTAGGCTT
Source organism: Neodon shergylaensis (assembly GCA_025134845.1). NCBI lineage: Eukaryota > Metazoa > Chordata > Mammalia > Rodentia > Cricetidae > Neodon > Neodon shergylaensis. The sequence continues at coordinate 3,685 of JABTXL010017641.1, forward strand.
CATCCCAGAAATGCAGGGCTGGGTCAACATACGGAAATCTACCAATGTAATCCATCATATAAATAAACTGATAGAAAAAAAATGATCGTTTCATTAAGATGCTGAAAAAGCATTTGACAAAATTCTACATCCTTTATGATAAAATCTTTGAGAGATTAGGGATACAAAGGTCATGCCTAAATAAAATAAAAGCTATTTACAGCAAGCCCACAGATAACATCAAATTAAACAGAGAGAAACTCAAAGCCATCCCACTAAAATCAGGAACATGACAAGGCTGTCCACCCTCTCCATACCTCTTCAATATTGTGCATGAAGTTTTAGCAATAGCAATAAGACAACATAAGCAGATCAAGGGGATTCAAAGTGGAAAGGAAGTTGGAAACTTTCGGTAATTGCAGATGACATGATACATAAGCGACCCGAAAAACCCCAACAAAGAACTACTACAGCTGATAACACCTTTAGTCATTGGCAGGATACAAGATCAACTCCAAAAAATCAGTCGCCCTCTTATACACAAATGATATGGAAGTTGAGAGGGAAAGCAGAGAATCATCATCTTTCACGATAGCCACAAACAGCATAAAATATCTTGGGGTAACTCTAACCAAGGAAGTGAAAGATCTATGTGACAAAACTTTAAGGTATTGAAGAAAGAAATTGAAGAGGATACCAGAAAATGGAAGGATGTCCCTTGCACTTTGATTGGGAGACACAACATAGTAAAAATGTCAATCTACCAAAGGCTATTTATAGATTCAATGCAATCCCCATCAAGGTCCCATCAAAATTCTTCACAGATATTGAAAGGATGATAATCAACTTTATATGGAAAAATGAAAAAAAAACCAGGATAGCCAAAGCAATCCTATACAATAAAGGAACTTCTGGAGGCATTACAATCCCTGACTTCAAACTCTATTACAGGGATACAGTAATGAAAACAGCGTCTTACTTTCATAAAAACAGAGAACTCGACAATGGCATCATATAAAAGATCCGGTTTTTAGCCCACAAACCTATGAACACCTCATTTTCGATAAAGGAGCTAAAAGTATACAATGGACTAAAGAAAGCATCTTCAACGAATGGTGCTGGCACAACTGGATGTCAACCTGTAGAAGAATGAAAATAGACTCATATCTATCACCAAACACAAAACTCAAGTCCAAATGGATCAAAGACCTCAATATCAGTCCGAACACACTGAACCTGATAGAAGAGAGAGTGGGAAGTACCCTACAACAGATGGGCACAGGACATCGTTTCATAAGTATAACCCCAGCAGCACAGACATTAAGGGCAACATAAAATAAATGGGACCTACTGAAAGTGAGAAGCTTCTGTAAAGCAAAAGACACTTTCACTAAGACAAAAAGGCAACCTACTGACTGGGAGAACTTCTTCAACCCTGCAACAGACAAAGGTCTGATCTCCAAAATATATAAAGTACTCAAGAAATTTGACTTTAAAGTGCTAATCAACCCCAAAAAATGGGGCACTGAACTTAACAGAAAATTCTTAACAGAAGAAGTTCAAATGGCCAAAAGATACTTAAGGTCATGCTCAACTTCCTTAGCGGTCAGGGAAATGCAAATCAAAACAACTTTGAGATATCATCTTACACCTGTCAGAATGGCTAAAATCAAAAACACCAATGATAGCCTTTGCTGGACAGGTTGTGGAGAAATGTGTACCCTAATCCATTGTTGGTGGGAATGCAAACTTGTGCAATCACTTTGGAAATCAGTGAAATTTGCTATCAACCTACCCATGGACCGAGCAATACCACTCTTGGGAATATTCCTAAGAGATGCCCTATCATATGACAAAAGCATATGTTCAACTATGTTCTTAGCAGCATTATTTGTAATAGCCAGAACCTGGAAACAACCTAGATGTCCTTCAATGGAAGAATGGATGAAGAAAATGTGGAATACATACACATTAGAGTAATACTCTGCCATATGAAACAATGATTTCTCGAATTTTGCATGTAAGTGGATGGAAATAGAAAACACTACCCTGAGTGAGGTAACCCAGACCCAAAAAGAGGATCACGGGATGTACTCACTCATAATTAGTTTCTAGCCATGAAGATAGGTCACAGAGTCTATAATTTGTGGTCCTAAAGAAGCTAAATAAGAAGGTGAAACCAAAGATAAACATATAGTTATTATCCCTGCTATGGGAAATAGACAAGATTGCTGGGCAAAAAATTGGGACCTTGGGGGTGGGGTCGGATAGGGGTAAGGGGAGATGGGGAGAAAAAAGTGAGAATGGGACAATGGGGGGAACTTGGGGAAACGGGATGATTGGGGATATAACAAGGTTGGGTAGAGGAGCAGGGAATCCCATAATTTAATTAAGGGAACAACCTTAGGGTTGGTAATAGACATGGTACTAGAGTGGTGCCCAGGTTCCCCGGGCAATGTCCCCAGTGAGTTCCTTGGGCAGCTGAGGATAAAGAACCAGAAATGACCCTATCCTATAGCCATACTGGTGAATATCTTGCATATCACCATAGAACCTTATCTCGCAATGGATGGAGATAGAGACAGAGACCCACACTGGAGCATCTAAGCTCCCAAAGTCCCAATGTGGAGCAGAAAAGAGGGAGAACATGAGCATGGAAATCAGTACCACCCGAGAGGTGCGACCATCTACCGAGAAAGTGGGGCTGATCTATTGGGAGCTAACCAAGGCCATCTGGACTGTGACTGAAAAAGAATGTGATAAAATCTGACTCTCCAAACATGGCAGAAAATGAGGGCTGATGAGAAGCCAAGGACAATGGCATTGGGTTTTGTTCCTTCTTCATATTCTGGCTTTGTGCGAGCGTAGCCAGTTTGGATGTTCACCTTCCTAGACCTGGATGGAGGGGAGAAGGCCCTCGACTTTCCATAGGGAAGAGAACCCTGACAGCTATTCAGAGAGGGCGGGATGGGGAGAGGAGTGGGGAGAATGGGGAGAGGGGCTGGAGGAAGGGGAGGGAAATGTGAGGCTGGGAGGAAGCAGGGATTTTTCTCTTCAATAAAAAATAAATAAAAATAAAAATAAAAAAAACATTGCCATTGTTCTTGAATTCTCAGTAGTCCTCATTGTTCGCTATGTTCAGCGAGTCCAATTTTATCCTAGGCTTTTTCACACACAGGCCGGCTGGCCTTGGTGGGTTCCCAATAGAACATCCCCATTGTCTCAGTGTGTGGGTGCACCCCTCACATTTCTGAGTTCCATGCTCGTGCTCTCTCTCCTTCTCCTCTGGATTTGGAACTTGAGATTTCTTTCCAGAGCTCCAAGGTCGGTCTCTGTCTCCTTTCATCGCCTGATGAAGGTTAATATTCAGGAGGATGCCTATAGGTTTTTCTTTGAGTTCTACTCATTTAGCTTCTCTAGGATCACTAATTATAGGCTCAATGTCCTGTGCTTATGTCTAGAAACCAAATATGAGGGAGTACATCCCATGTTCCTTTTTCTGGGTCTGGCTTACCTTACTCAGGAGAGTGTTTTCTATTTCCATCCATTTGTATGCAAATTTCAAGAAGTCCTTGATCACTTAAGGTCATGCTCAACTCCCTTATCTATCAGGAAAATGCAAACCAAGACACCTTTAAGATACCATCTTCCACCTGTAAGAATGGCTAAAATAAAAAACACCAATGATAGCTTTTGCTGGAGAGGTTGTGGAGAAAGGGGTGCACTCATCCATTGCTGGTGGGAATGCTAACTTGTGCAACCACGTTGGAAAGCACTTTCGCGGTTTCTCAGAAAATTCGGGATCAACCTATCTCTGGAGCCAGCAATACCACTCTTGGGAATTTACCCAAGAGAGCCTAATTATACAACAAAAGTATATGCACTACTATGTTCATAGCAGCATTGTTTGTAATAGCCAGAAACTGGAAAAAACCTAGATGCCCTTCAATCGAAGAATGGATGAAGAAAGTAGGAAATATATACATATTGGAGTACTACTCAGTAGTAAAAGATAAATTCCAATATTACAATCCATCTGTTTTTACTGTGATTTAAACACATACATACAAGTTAATGCACTCTCACTGATGATATTTCAACTTAGGGGGTTATTCTGGGGTTGTCAAAAGCCTTATATCTAGAGGGGATCTTAGAAGGCCATGAGGTGACCCCAAGTAAGACTTTTGTCAGGTGAGGAGTGGGTACCCGCACTGTGCCATGTCCCTAGGAACTATGGGTGCCTTGTCCTATATTCAGACTGATGACTACCTTGAATATCACCATAGAACTTTTGTTTGGCAGTCTATGGAGTTAAAGACAGGGCCACATCAGGAAACTAAACGGAGCTTCCAAATTCCAGGTGACGTGCAGAACGATTGAGAATACTAGCAAGGAAGTCAGGAAAAGCATGGCATGATCCACACACTTCGACCCTGTGCCTGAGCTAATGGGAGTTCAACAAAAGCAGCTGACCTGGGAATAAAAAAGCATGGGATCAAACTGGCAGCTCTGAATGTGGCTGAAAATTGGGGCAGACTGAAAAGCCAATGATCATGGCACTGGCATATGTCTGCACGGCATAGAAAGGTTTTTTGTGATCCAATTCTATGTGGATACATACCTTCCTACATATGGATGGATGAAGAGTGGGCTTGACTTCCAACAGGTCATGGTACCCTGAAATCTATTTGGATTGGAGTTGTAATGGAGAGGTTGAGTGGCGCAGAGAGAAGAATGTGAGAGGACGAAAAGAAGTGAAAATTTGAAATTTATTATTTATCAAGAAATAAAATATCTATAGAAGATAACCAATGGAGAGATAGGAGACAGGAAAAAAAATTTGATGAGAGTTGTTGACTCAGACAACAAAGACTTTTTTCCAAAAAAAAAAAAAAGATCAAGTGATTGAGTTAATTGGGCAAGAGTATGACTCATGTAATTGGGAAGATCGTGTGGTTTTTATTTTAGTTCTTAAGGGGTCTGTATAAGCATCACTTTAGGACCTGTATGGTGGATGTTACTCTGGGAAAATAGGGAAGAAACCAGCCCATGAGGAGTTTTATGACAAAAGTAGAGCCTTGGTGATGTCACAAAGCCATGGTTGGGGGTGGCAACTCTGTTCCAATTGAAGCACTAGACTTCTGTGAAGGTGGGTTTACTATCTTCAAGGTTGGTCAGGAGTTCAGTTCAGCTCATGAGGTCCACAACTGTTCAACAGGATTTGGCTGTTGAATATTTCCAGAAGATGGAATATGGAGAGCCAGACATTTTCTTTTGGTAAATATCTTTAGAAAGCAACTGGGACTTCGTTAGTTCAGAAAGTTTTCCTTCAAATCTCCTGCTTGTCCACTATTTATGTGGTTACCAGCTCCTATATTTGATAGCTGTGGGGATGGGGAATGCCATCTATTCTTCCCACTTTATCTTTGCTAACAATATCCAATGCATCAGTACACTAAAATGGCACAGATCTTCTTTGTACATATATGTTTTAGAAGATATTAATTACTTCAAAATGGTGCTGTTGCCCAGACTAGTGAGTCTTTCTTGTTGCAGTGGGTCTCACAGTACTCCTTGTCTAATGAAGACCCAGAATGGCTTCATGTAATAAAGCTGGGACTGGATCAGGAGGACCCAACACAGATAACCATTGTACTACAGTGCCATGACCTTGGGCAGGTGGTTTTGAATCAGGCAACTAACTAATATCTTGAGGGGGAAGGAGAGAAGTGGCTGTCCTTTGAATTCTTTGGCATCTGTTCAGATTTTTCTTACTCAATTTGGGCATAGGCATACCTGTCTTAGTCAGTCAGGAAGTAGGTTACTCAGCAGACGTCAATTGCATTTGGGCAGCAGCAATTTGTCTCTGATACAGATATACTGAGCTGTAGACAGTATTTTGATAATTTTCCTATTTGTTTCTTAAGACAAAATTACATTTAGGTATCCAAACGTATTCAGAACTGCCTTTGTCACCTGCCTCAAACTTCTTCCAAAAAAGAGCCTTGACCTCACATTCCCCCCTTCTTATCCTTGCAGGCACTCATGGTGGAGGAAACCACTTTGTGTCTGATTTAAACTGAACAGTTTTTCCAACCTAGAGAGTGGGCAGCTATGAAGCCCAAGCACAGAAAGATAGCCAAGAGACTGCAGACCAGTAGTGCTGTGGCCTACCTCAGTAAGTCTACCGCCATGATAAAGATGCCTCTTAGTATGAGATTCATGCAACCCTCGAGTAGAGCAATTTCCCTTCTTTCCAGAAGCAAAACCTGAGTAGACCTTTTGAGCCCATGGAGAATATTGTAGGATGCAGAATTTCTCATGGCTGGAAGGAAGCCAATGATCCAGTCACCCAGTGGAAAGCCATCATTCTAGATCAACTGCCAACAAATCCTTCTCTCTATTTGTTGAAATATGATGGGATTGATTGTGTCTATGGCTTGGAGCTTCACAGCGATGAAAGGATTTTAAACCTTAAGTTCCTGCCTAATAACGTGTCATTTCCTCAGGTAACAGACACTCATCTCTCAAAACCATAGTTGGCAGAGCAGTGAAACATACATTCATGGGCCCAAATGGCTCTAAGAATGACTGGAAGGGGATGGTCCTAGAGGAGGTGCCCATCATGAAGACCTGGTACGATATTACCTACAGGAAAGATCCAGTCTTGTACATTTACCACCTCCTGGAAAACTACCTTGAAGGTAACATCCACATCATGCCAGTCGCTAAGGAGGAGTTAAGTGGGGTGGTCCCAGATGAGATGCAGACCATGATGACCTGTTTCTACATGATCTACAAGGAAGATCCAGTCCTGTACCTTTACCACCATCTAGATGACTACATAAAAGTCAACCTCAATATTGTGCCAGAATGTCCTGAAGTAGAGGTGACTTTGGAAGTAGGCAGGGATTCCTTGGCAGGCAAAAATGTGCAGTACAACAAACAAGATGGAACCGAAGAGATAGGTAAAATTATTTACCAAGTTCCCATCAAACCATCCGTGTATTTCATCAAGTTTGATAATGACTTCCATTTCTATGTCTATGATTTGGTGAAGATCTGTTAAAGTGAAATTCTCAAATTTTGAGGGACACACTTAAACTTTGTTTGGGTATTTTTTTTTTCAGATACTTCAGGTCTACTATTAATCCTGGTACCTTTCCCAATGGAATATTCTTGCTCTAAAAATAAAATGTTTGCGAACATATTGTGTTGTTTGGTGAATGATTGATTGTGTCTTGTGGATGGTACATCACAGAAAGACATGCCTTTGCTTCTCAAGTTATATT
>JABTXL010017652.1:0-10560 GCA_025134845.1 Neodon shergylaensis
TCCTTTGAATTCTTTGCCATCTGTTCAGATTTTTCTTACTCAATTTGGGCATAGGCATACCTGTCTTAGTCAGTCAGGAAGTAGGTTTCTCAGCAGAGGTCAATTGCCTTTGGGCAGCAGCAATGTGTCTCTGATACAGATATACTGAGCTGTAGACAATAGGTTGATAATTTTCCTATTAGTTTCTTAAGACAAAAGTACATTTAGGTATCCAAACGTATTCAGAAGTGCCTTTGTCACCTGCCTCAAAGTTCTTCCAAAAAAGAGCCTTGACCTCACATTCTCCCCTTCTTATCCTTGCAGGCACTCATGGTGGAGGAAACCACTTTGTGTCTGATTAAACTGAAGAGTTTTTCCAACATAGAGAGTGGGCAGCTATGAAGCCCAAGCACAGAAATATAGCCAAGAGACTGCAGACCAGGAGTGCTGTGGCCTACCTCAGTAAGTCTACCGCCATGATAAAGATGCCTCTTAGTATGAGATCCATGCAACCTCTCCAGAAGAGGAATTTGCCTTCTCTCCAGAAGCAAAAGCTGAATAGGCCTTTTGAGCCCATGAGAATATTGTAGGATGCAGAATTTCTCATGGCTGGAAGGCAGCCAATGAATGAGTCACCCAGTGGAAAGCCATCATTCTAGATCAACTGCCAACAAATCCCTCTCTCTATTTGTTGAAATATGATGGGATTGATTGTGTCTATCGCTTGGAGCTTCACAACGATGAAAGGATTTTAAACCTTAAGTTCCTGCCTAATAACGTGCCATTTCCTCGGGTAACAGACACTCATCTCTCAAACACCATATTTGGCAGAGCAGTGAAACATACATTCATGGGCCCAAATGGCTCTAAGAATGACAGGAACGGGATGGTCCTAGAGGAGGTGCCCATCATGAAGACTTGGTTCTATATTACCTACAAGAAAGATCCAGTCTTGTACATTTACCACCTCCTGGAAGACTACCTTGAAGGCAACCTCCACATCATGCCGGTCTCTAAGGAGGAGTTGAGTGGGGTGGTCCCAGATGAGATGCAGACCATGATGACCAGTTTCTACATGATCTACAAGGAAGATCCAGTCCTGTACCTTTACCACCATCTAGATGACTACATAAAAGACAACCTCAATATCGTGCCAGAATGTCCTCCAGTAGAGGTGACTTTGGAAGTAGGCATGGATTCCTTGGCAGGCAAAAGTGTGCAATACAACAAACAAGATGGAACCCAAGAGATAGGTAAAATTATTTACCAAGTTCCCATCAAACCATCCGTGTATTTCATCAAGTTTGATAAAGACTTCCATATCTATGTCTATGATTTGGTGAAGATCTGTTAAAGTGAAATTCTCAAATTTTGAGGGACACACTTAAACTGTGTTTGGAAAATATTTTTTTTAAGTTACTTCAGGTCTTCTATTAATCCTGGAATCTTTTCCAATGGAATATTCTTGCTCTCAAAATAAAATGTTTGTGAACATATTGTGTTGTTTGATCAATGATTGATTGTGTCTTGTGGACGGTACATCACAGAAAGACATGCCTTTGCCTCTCAAGTTATATTTCAGGAGCCCTTCAGCATTGAAGATGTTGCATGACACTCTTGTTCTGAAGTTGTAAGTATGAGGTCCCTTAGAACAATAAAAGTATGAGTTCTCCTGATTCTCAAAAAAAGGTGTGTCAGTCTTCCTTTAAAGACAGGGTCATGGCTGAAGCCTCTCTTGTTGACAGGTTATTAGTTTATTGGTAAAAGCTTTGAGTTACTTTGGTTCTAGGCAGTAAAGTTTGAGGCAAACTGGGCGATTCAGGAAGATCTGAAACCCCCAGTTCTGAAGAAGTATTCAGAAGCTCCCTTCACCTATCCATCTCTTTGGAAAATCTCTTATAATGTCATGGTTGGATTATAGCATGCTTGAGAAATAGTCGAGTTCATTCTGCATCCTGGTTCAGAAGAAATGTGCCTGAGAACCCAGTGAGTCCATGAAAATATTTTGAGGTCAACTTCAGTTACTGCAGAAAATGATGAGTCCTCCTGTGCCTGAAGGAATAATTCTGAGGAATTTTTGTTAAAAAAAAGAGAAGACCTCTGTACAGAATGAGAATGTTGCATCCACAGACAAACAGGGAATTTTGGATACAAAATTTTCTTTCTAAAGAGACAGCAATTCTTATGCTTTGGGGAATGCAGAAAGGTCAATGACTCTTGTGGGGCACATGGTATATCAAGGCTCAATTGAGAAATTAGAGAAGCCTGAACATTTTCCTGATCAAATCTTCATGTGAATTTACAATATCATGTTGTGCAGGGCAGGAACAATGTCCAAATGCTAGGAGGAAATTCTCAGCTAGGTTCCAGACCAATTCAGTTAACACCTTCTGATTATGTTCTTTCTTTATTTTCTTTATTTCTTCTTATCAAATTAAGGTACACACATGGTTTTCAGCACTGCTAGATGTTGTAATGCTCTAAAACTTTAAGCACCTGGGTTGTTTACTTTTGGTTGGAGACTTTGAAGTCACTAGATTTGAATATGAAACACTCTGGTCACGGGGTGAGTTGCTGACCCCACGGTATCAGCCCGGAACAGGGAACTCAGAAGTTCCTCAACCCCCTATCCTTCCTGGGCTCTCTGCATGGCCTCTATGGCATGCACACTGCCTCATTCTTTCTATCCTACCTAGCTTGCATCAGGAAACCTCCCTTCTTAGGCCCCTCTCTTCTCTTTGGGCACATAACATCACCCAGTTCAGCCTGTCTGGGCACTGGGTCCGAAGCCTCATGGTACCCATGTGGGCGGGAGTTCCTTTGCTTCAATAGCCTGAGTGTACCAAGCAAGGTAGGTGCTTTGTTTACGATCTACGCAACCAGCATGGAGACCTGATCTCGGCGACAGGAGAGACAGCACGGGCGACTGGAGAGCCAGCACTTGGCACAGAGACCTGATCTCGGTGCCAGGAGAGCTATCACTGGGGAGAGCCATCACGGAGAAGGTACATCAGTAGGAAAGACGACCCGATCCTGTTAAAGAAGTTCCATAGGGGAGCATTCGCGGGAAGAGATGTGCAGGCGCCAATGCAAGAATTCACCCAACAATCTCAAAAGCAACCTGAAATCACCCGAAACCAGCAACCTCACAACATGGGGACATGAACACCAACATCAAGAAGAAGTAGAAAAAATTGACTTTATGATAGTGATTGGCGCTATTAATCAACATGTAAAGAATGCCCTTATAGAAATGGATGAGAAATATAACAGAAAGTTTGAAGAATTGAATAAATTATTGAATGATACCCTAGGAAAACAATGAAAAACAATCAAACAGATAATAGAAACAGTTCAAGACATAAAAACTGAAATGGAGGCAAAGAAGGAAACACAAACAGAGGGTCGGCTGGATATGGAAAATTTAAGAAAAAATACAGACACTAGAGAAACAAGCATAACAAACAGAATACAAGAGATACAAGAAAGAATCTCAGATTCTGAAGATACCCAAATAAAATAAACACACTGACCAAAAAAAAACCACCAAGTACAACAAACTCTCATCACAAAACATTCAGGAAATCTGGGACACAATAAAAAGAACAAATCTAAGAATAATAGGAGTAGAAGTAGGAGAAGAAGTACAGTTCAATGATCCAGAGAATATATTTAATAAAATTATAGAAGAAAACTTTCCCAACCTAAAGAAAGATATACCTATGAAGGTGCAAGAAGATTAGAGAGCACCGAAAAGGATCGATCAAAAAAAAATCCCCTAGCCATATAATAATTAAAACAGAAAGCATACAGATTGAAGAAGGAATATTAAGAGCTGCAAAGGAAAGATGCCCAGTTACTTATAAAGGTAAACCTGACAGACTTACATGTGACTTCCCCATGGAAACATGAAAGCGAGAATGTAATGGATGGATATATTGCAGAAAATAAGAAACTATGGATGCAAGCCCAGAATACTATCCCCAGCCAAGATTTCATTCACTATAAATGGAAAAAATAAAACTTTCCATGATTAAAAGAATTTTAAACAATATGTAGCCACAAATCCAGCCTTACAGAAAGTAATAGGAGGAAATGCAGTAACCAAGGAGTCCAGCAATGACCACAATAACTCAGACATGTAGAGACCATTCACCAGCACAACTCAAGGAAGGGAAACACACAAAATCTATGACTAAAAAAGTGACAGTAGTTAACAACCACTGGTTATAAAGATCACTTTGTGTCAACGGACTCAACTCACCTATAAAAAGGCACAGGCTAAGAGATTGGATAAAAAAACAGGATTCAACATTCTGCTGTTTACAAGAAACACACCTCAACCACAAAGACAGGTACCTACTCAGAGTAAAGAGCTGGGAAAAAGCTTATCAAGCAAATGAACCTGAGAAACAAGCAGGTGTGGCCATACTAAACTCTGACAAAGTTGACTTCAAACTTAAATCAATCAGAAGAGATGGAGAGAATATTTCATACTCATAACAGGAAGAGTTCATCAGGATGAAGTCTCAACCCTGAATATCTATGACCCTTATATAAAAGTACCCACGCATGTAAAAGAAACATTACTAAAACTCAAGGCTGCCATCAAACTGCACACAATTCTAGTAGGAGACTTCAACACTCAACTCTCACCAATGGACAGGTCAATCAGACAGAAACCTAACAGAGAAATAAGAGAGTTAATGGAAGTAATGAAGCAAATGATCTTAAAAGACATTTATAAAACATTCCTCCCAAATAGGAAAGAATATACCTTCTTCTCTGCAGCTCAAGAAATTTTCTCTTAAATTGACCACATAGTCAGTAACAAAGCAATCATCCACAAATACAAAAAAAAATAAGTATCCACCAGTGTCTTATCGGATCATCATGGATTAAAGTTAGAATTCAACAACAAGGCTACCCCCAGAAAGCCTACAAATTCATGGAAACTGAACAGTCAACTACTCAACCACGCCTGCATTAAGGAAGAAATAAAGAAAGAAATTAAAGACTTCCTGGAATTCAATGAAAATAAGGAAAAAACATATTCATACGTATGGGACACAATGAAAGCAGTCTTAAGAGGAAAGTTCATAGCACTAAGTGCCCACTTAAAGAAACCAGAGAAAGCACACATTGGAGTCTTAACAGCCCACCTGAAAGCTCTAGAAAAAAAAGAAGCATACTCACCTAGGAAGACTAGAAGTTTGGAAATAATCAAACTGAGGGCAGAAATCAACAAAATAGAAACACACAAAACAATCCAAAGAATCAATGAAACAAAAAGCTGGTTGCTGGAGAAAATCAACAAGATTGATAAAACCCTATCCAAACTAATCAAGAAAGGAGAGACAATATGCAAATTAATAAGTTCAGAAGTGAAAAGGAGGCATAACCACAGACACAGAGGAAATTCAGTGAATCCTTTGATCCTACTACAAATGTCTGTAGGCCACAAAACCAGAAAATCTGAAAGAAATGGACACTTTTTTAGATAAATACCATATACCAAAGTTAAACTAGGAACAGGTGAACAATGGAAATAGACCTGTTAGTCGTGAAGAATTAGAAGTGGTTATCAAAAACCTCCCTACCAAAAATGCCCAGGAACACATGCGCAATTCTACCCAAACTTCCAAAAAGACCTAATACCTATACTCCTTAATGCATTTCACAATATAGAAACAGAAGAATCATTGCCAAATTCTTTTTATGATGGTACAGTTACTCTGATACCAAAACTGCAGAAAGACTCAACCAAGAAAGGGAATTATAAGATAATCTCACTTATTAACATCGATGCAAAAATCCTGAACAAAATACCGGGAAACAGAATCCAAGAACACATTAGAAAATTTATGCATTATGATCATGTAGGCTTCATCCCAGAGATGCAGGGCTGGTTCTACATATGAAAATCTACCAATGTAATCCATCATATGAATAAACTGAAAGAAAAAAAAATGATCGTTTCATTAAGATGCTGAAAAAGCATTTGACAAAATTCTACATTCTTTATGATAAAAGTCTTGGAAAGATTAGGGATACAAAGGTCATACCTAAATATAATAAATGCTATTTACAGCAAACCGACAGCTAACATCAAATTAAACAGAGAGAAACTCAAAGCCATCCCACTAAAATCAGGAACACGACAAGGCTGTCCACCCTCCCCATACCTCTTCAAAATTGTGCTTGAAGTTTTAGCAATAGCAATAAGACAACATAAGCAGATCAAGGGGATTCAAAGTGGAAAGGAAGAGGGAAATTTTCGTTAATTGCAGATGTCATGATAGTATACATAAGCGACCCCTAAAACCCCAAAAAAACTACTACAGCTGATCACACATTTAGTCATTGGCAGGATACAAGATCAACTCCAAAAATTAGTCGTCCTCTTATACAGAATTGATATGGAAGTTGAGTGAGAAAGCAGAGAATCATCATCTATCACGATAGCCACAAACAGCATAAAATATCTTGGGGTAACTCTAACCAAGGAAGTGAAAGATCTATTTGACAAAACTTTAAGGTATTGAAGAAAGAAATTGAAGAGGATACCAGAAAATGGAAGGATCTCCCTTGCTCTTGGATTGGGAGGATCAACATAGTAAAAATGGCAATCTACCAAAGGCTATTTATAGATTCAATGCAATCCCCATCAAGGTCCCATCAAAATTCTTCACAGATATTGAAAGGACAATAATCAACTTTATATGGAAAAATGAAAAAAACCAGGATAGCCAAAGCAATCCTATACAATAAAGGAACTTCTGGAGGCATTACAATTCCTGACGTCAAACTCTATTACAGGGCTACAGTAATGAAAACAGCATCTTACTTTCATAAAAACAGAGAAGTCGACCAATGGAATCATATAAAAGATCCGGTTTTTAGCCCACAAACCTATGAACACCTCATTTTCGATAAAGGAGCTAGAAGTATACAATGGAATAAAGAAAGCATCTTCAACAAATGGTGCTGGCACAACTGGATGTCAACCTGTAGAAGAATGAAAATAGACCCATATCTATCACCAAGAACAAAACTCAAGTCCAAATGGATCAAAGACCTCAATATCAGTCCGTACACACTGAACCTGATAGAAGAGAATGTGGGAAGTACCCTACAACAGATTGTCACAGGAGATTGCTTCCTAAGTATAACCCCAGCAGCACAGACATTAAGGGCAACATAAAATAAATGGGACCTTCTGAAAGTGAGAAGCTTCTGTAAAGCAAAGGACACTGTCACTAAGACAAAAAGGCAACCTGTTGCGGGAGGTCCTTTCCGCTCCTCCAAACAATAGCTACTGAGATACCAGCCCATTGGGGCGTGGTCTCTCCCCCTGTAAAAATAGACTACTTCCCTCCGTTCGTTCTCTTCACTTCCTGCTCTGCTGGCGACTTAACTCCCTTCCTGGTTGCACAGAGGGCTGTTGTCTGGGACAGTGATCTGTAAGTTTTTTCTCCTTTAAATAAATACTTCTCTATTAATCATAATTATAAACTGGTGTGGTATTGTTCGTGACTTACGCCTTTATCTGGCGCCCGAACGTGGGGCTCTTAGGCCCTCTCCTTCCCTGCTCGGCTGCCGTCCGCTAGTTCGGCTTGGCGTGAGCCTTCCCTTCCTCAGCCACGGCTGGTGGCCTTGTGGCCTGTGTCTTGGAGCAGCCTTGTATCCTGTGCCTTTGGCATGGAGCCAGCAGTTTAATATAAATTATCACGCACTGGCTTTTCTTGCTGCAGTTCTTTATATTTTCCCTTTAGACACCTCAGGTTGACTTCAAGTCCCCACGCACCCTATCATCTGCCTTCCCACGTGGATTTAAATTCCACAGGCCCGCATAGTCTCTGCCTGCGTGGTTTGCTCTTTTCTGAGTCGTTTTTTAAATCTCCCTTGCAAGTACAGCTCTTAAGCTGTGCTAACCAGAGCACGCAGTTGCCGAAAGATACGACCCCTAGGGTGACTCTGTCACGTGGAGGCATACACGCCTTCTGGGTTACTCTTCTCTACCCCTGGATTCTGGGTTTATGGTTCCGTGTACAGAATTGATTTAATTACATTTACTTTGTTGAGCAACTTGCATTTCCCAGTTTTTAGCAAATACTAGGTGGTGCTAGGCGGACCCCATTTTCTTCATGACTTGGCAACAGTGCCACCTGCTGGATAACAGGTAATATGGCAGATTTTGTTTCCAACATGAATTTCACTGTTTTGCCTGCCAATACAATGGGATATATCATGCAAGGTTTATATGACTATGAGGATAACTTAATTTACTGGTTACTAAGTTTCAGTATTCTTTTGCATATTCTGTCATTTAGGAAGAATATGGCACTCCCCAGAACCATACTATCTTTACTAGAAACTCCTGCAGGTCAGGAGATTCAGGATTCAAAAGAGGCAATAATAAAGACAATAATAAAAAGACTTGAAATGATTGAAGAAATTATTGGAGCTGGTGAACAGAGTAATAAGGCACAAGGACAGGATACAATGACAACACCAGCTATTAGAACTGCCTTACCCAGGGTTTTAGCGGCATACCCTATACTTAATTCTGACAAAGCGTCAACTTCTAAAGGCTCAAAGGGAGTCAGAGAAGCTAGATGGACGCCAATAGCAATGAATGATCTAAAAGAAATTAAGCAGGCTATTGTTAATTTTGGCTTGCACAATGCATATGTAAAGGAAATGAGAAGGACTTGGGCTTCTAATGCTAGAGCTACCCCCTATGATTTCCATCAGTTAGTGACTGCAGTTTTAGATAAGGGACCTTCCTTCATGTTTGGAATTTATTTCAGAGAAGAATCCAAACATATGGAACAGCAAGGAAGAGCAAAAGGAGTGGAGGTTTCCCAAGATCAAATTCTTGGTGCAGGAGAATATGCTGATCCACAGGTCCAAGCTCTTTATGATGATGAAGTACTGTCTCTATGTCACCAAGCCACTTTAAATGCTTTGAATAGGATACAAGATCCAACAAAAAAGGGTTGAATCATATACCAGAATTAGTCAGGGACAGAGAGAACCCATTATTGACTTTTTGCAAAGATTAATTAAGGCTCTGGACATAGGGGTAACAGACCCAGAATCTAGACGAATACTTCTTGAATCTCTAGCTTTTGAGAATGCAAACATAGAATGCAAAAAGATAATTGGGCCTTTAAAGTCTAGTTCAGCACCTATGGATTCAGCATACGATGAATGTTGAGACGTTTAGCTATAATGATGAATCTTGGGTAGGAGAAGCGATTTCCACAGCAATGAGGAGACATCAAACTGCCAGGTGTTTTAATTGTGGTAAATTAGGACATCTGAAAAGGGATTGCAGGCACAGAATTTCTAGGAATAATATCTCCTCTGGGAATGATAAAAATAGGAGACCTAGGCCTTCAGGTATGTGTAGGAGATGCGGTAAAGGCCGTCATTGGTCCAACGAATGCAGGTCAACAACAGACAAACAAGGCAACCCGATACCGTCGGGAAACTCCTTGAGGGGCCTCTCGCAGGCCCCCAAGCCAACAGTGGCCCAGTCATTCCCAGTCAAAGTGGAGAGCGTGCCTCACCAAGAAAATTAAAAGCTGCTATTTCTGCTGTAAAAAGTAATACTGGTCTAAATGATGTATTATGCATGGAGAATGAGTCAAAAAACCCAGTAGGACAGAGTAAACGTATATTTTGGCAGACTTCTATTAACGATCAAAGACCAAAGCTAAAAGTCTGTATAAATGGCACTTTTATTGAAGGCTTATTAGACACAGGTGCGGATGTAAGTATCATTACCCCAGAATCGTGGCATCTGAATTGTCCTCTTCAAGAGGTAGATGTTCAGTTTCTGGGAATTGGAACCCTATCTCGTGTAAAACAAAGCACAAGATGGGTTTAATGCATAGGGCCCGAAGGGCAAATAGGAAGACTAAGGCCATATATAGCCAATATTGCAATTAATTTATGGGGCCGTGACCTGCTACAGCAATGGAATACCCAGATTAACATTCCTGTAGTTCCAGGAACTCATAATTCTGGGTAAGATATGATGAGGTATTATAGAAAAAGGTCACCAGCCATTCAGGCTGTACAAGAACATACAGCAAATACCAAACCTTTAGAGGTACCAACAGCCCTACCTTTAAAATGGCTAACTGAAAAGCCAATATGGATCAAACAGTGGCCTTTAGCTGAAGATAAATTGTAGGCATTGGAACAGCTCATGCAAGAGCAACTAGATGCTCACCATATTGAAGAATCAACCAGCCCTTGGAATTCTCCTGTGTTTGTTGTAAAAAAGAAATCTGGTAAATGGAGAATGGTGACAGATCTAAGAGCTGTCAACAAAGTAATTCAACCTATGGGCCCACTACAATCTGGAATCCCTTTGCCTTCTCTGTTACCAAAAGGATGGCCTCTTATAGTTATTGATTTGAAAGATTGTTTTTTCACTATACCGTAACAAGAAAAGGATAGAGAAAAATTTGCCTTCACAGTGCCTACTTATAATAATTCTCAGCCTAATAGGAGATATCATTGGACTGTCCTCCCACAGGGTATGCTCAATAGTCCTACATTGTG
>JABTXL010017670.1:2745-15451 GCA_025134845.1 Neodon shergylaensis
ATATATATATATATATATATATATATATATATATATATATATATATAGACAGTAGGCAGAATCAGGAAGAGATGCCATGTAGCTACAGCAGGAAACAGATGCTGGATGCCTGACGGAAACTTACTGGTGGGCCACAACCACTTGGCGATATACAGATTAATAGAAATGGGTTAATTTAAGATATAAGAGCTAGCTAGAAATATGTATAAGTTAATAGACTAAGCAGTGTTTTAATTAATACAGTTTCTGTGTGCTTATTTTGGGTCTGGGCAGCTGGGGAACAAATGAATGAGCAGCATATATCAACACTACAGTTAGGGGGATTCCTAAGATTATCAGGCGGTGGTGGCGCATGCCTTTAATTCCAGTACTTGGGAGGCAGAGGCAGGCAGATCTCTGTGAGTTCAAGCCCAGCCTGGTCTACAGAGCTAGTTCCAGGACAGGCTTCAAAGCTACAGAGAAACCCAGTCTCAAAAAAAAAAAAAAAAAAAAAAAAGAAAGAAGCATAAGCTGTTCTTAGCCATTGATCACCTTGTGCTCAGTGTCCATGTTGATGGGACCCTCAACTTCTTCATGTGTATGTTAAGTTCTATCTAGCACCAAACAGTATAAGGCCCAGGACACAGAGGCTATGGCAATATGAACTGTGACGCTAGACAAAATTCTGAGCCCAGGAAGAAACAGATCAGTGGATAGATGTGGGGGGCCCCTTAGGAGAGCTTTATCACAAAGCACTTATGCTCCAGGTCCTAACATGTTAAGAAGAATCTTTGTAAAGCCCCAACAAAAGAGAAAAGATGTTGGGAAACTCTAAGAGAACATATTTGTTTATGTTTTGAAAAGAAGAAATTAGGGGTTGGGGAGACGGCTCTGTCAGTAAGTGTTTGCTGTGCAAGCCTGAGGACCTGAGCTCTATCCTGAGCATCCACAGAAAAAAGCCAGGCATGGTGGTGCCCACTGGTAATTCTAGCTCTGGAGAAGTGGGGATATGGAGTCTTTTGTGACTCACTGGCTAACCAGCCTAACCTAATCAGGGAGCTCAAAGATAAGCGAGACCTTGACTTTAAAAAGGTAGATTTCTTTCTGGGAGTAGCTCGGTGCTGGAACACCTGACTAGCATTCGTGAGGTCCTAGGTTTAATCCCAGCACTAGGGGGATGCTCAGAACTCTCCCGGTGGATGGCTCCTGAGGGACAATACCTGGGGCTGACTTGCAGACACTGCCCGTCCCTCCCTCCCTCCCTCCCTCCCTCCCTCCCTCCCTCCCTCCCTCCCTCCCTCCCTCCCTCCCTCCCTTCCCCAGAGAGAGAGTGAGAGAGAGAGAGAGAAAGAGAGAGAGAGAGAGAGAGAGAAATTAGCTTACCAACTAGGTCAGAGAGGTTCTAGTCGCTAAAAAACAAAAATACGAAGCTGGAAAGATAACTCAGCAGTGAAGGGCACTTGACGCTATTCCAAAGGACCTGGGTTTAATTCTCAGCAACCACATCAGGCAGCTGTTACCCCAGCTCCAAAAGATCAGATATCTCTGGCCTCTTTGGGCACCTGCATACATGTGCACATACCTATACACAGACATACACATATAATTAAAAATAACTAAGTAATTAGCTAAATAAAATCTTTTTAAAAGGGAAATTTGGAGCTGGGTGGTGGTGGTGGGGGTATGTCTTTAATAGGAAGGAAGTGGCAGGAGAATCTCTGAGTTCAAGCCAGCCTGGTCTACAGAGTGAGTTTCAGAGAGAAAGAGAAACCCTGTCTCAAAAAAAAAAAAGGAAATTTGGAGACAGCAATCCATCTCTTTAATTTCCCCCTTCTCACATGTAATAGAAAGATTAGTAGAAATTTAGATCTTTAGGCAGACTTTAAGTAAAATTATTTAGTACTTACTAACATAGTTTGTCACGTTTCTGTTGCCATTTTTAATTGCATTTTCAATTGCAGTAGATATAGTACTTTCATTTTGAGATGTGTTTTCATCAAACATATTTATTACTGATACATAGGCATCCTTCAAACCAGCACGCATTGCAGATCTTGCTGACAGAGAAGAGGAGGCACTAAAAATGAAATAAAGATGTCCATGATGGATCAAATCGAGAAGTCAACACATAGTATGTGACCCTCCCTGATGTCCAACTCTCTTGAGCTCTTGTCCTGACCCACTGTCCTAGCTCCACAACTGTAGACCACACATGGAGGCCTGGGTGGTCAAATTTTCAGCCTAGTGGCTTCTATTTGGCAAGTATTCAGAGAAGCTATAATGAAAACAACCGTCTACTGGAAGGTTCTTGGAGTTCTCAAGACAGGGATAGATGAGGTATGATTTGTAACCAAAGGATCCAACCAAACTAGTTCATATGATGACTGGTCCATGTGAACAAGATACCCGGCAACTATCAACAGTCTTCCTTCTCCGGGCAAGGAACATTTTGGGTCATTGTAGTTCCTTTTTGGGGGGAGGAGGTCACTACGTTTCCTTTCAATAAGTTTTATGTTTTGTGTGTATGTTTTGCCTGCATGTATGTCTATGCACTGCATGCATGGCTGGTGCCCACAGAGACCAGAAGCAGGTGCTAGATGCCCTGGAACTGAAGTGAGCCACCATGTGAGTACTGGGAATCAAACCTGGATCTTCTTTTTATTGTGAACAAATTGATATTTTAAAATAAATGATACCATTCTATACCATAAATTTAAAGTTAGGAGTACTTTAGTAATAAAATATCTATTAAAGGATCAGAAGGTAAAAGGGATACTATTACATAATTTTAAGGCATAACAAATTAGGAGGTGTCACTAGACAGGTTTTTCCCCCTTTTTAATTAATTTTTATTGAGCTCCACATTTTTCTCTGTTCCCTTCCCTGCCTCTCCCCTCTTCCCTTCAACCCTCCTCCAAGGTCCCTATGTTCCCGATTTACTCAGGAGATCTTGTCTTTTTCTACTTTCTACTTCCCATGTAGATTAGATCTATGTAAGTCTCTCTTAGTGTCCTCATTGTTGTCTAAGTTCTCTGGGATTGTGGTTTGTATGCTGGTTTTCTTTGCTTTATGTTTAAAAACCACCTATGAGTGAGTGCATGTGATAATTGTCTTTCTGTGTCTGTGTTACCTCACTCAATATGATGTTTTCTAGCTCCATCCATTTTCCTGAAAAATTCAAGATGTCATTATTTTTTTTTCTGCTGTGTAGTATTCCATTGTGTAAATGTACCACATTTTCCTTATCCATTTTTCGATCCAGGGGCATTTAGGTTGTTTCCAGGTTCTGGCTATAACAAAGCTGCTATGAACATAGCTAGGCACATGTCCTTGAGCATCCTTTGGATATATACCCAAAAGTTGTATTACTGAGTCTTGAGAAAGGTTGTTTCCTAATTTTCTGAGAAATCGCCACACTGACATCCAAAGGGGTTGTATCAGCTTGCATTCCCACCAGCAATGCAGGAGTGTTCCCTTTTCCCCACAACCTCTCCAGCATAAGTTGTCATCAGTGTTTTTGTTCTTGGCCATTCTTACAGGTGTAAGATGGAATCTCAGAGTTGTTTTGATTTGCATTTCTCCGATGACTAAGAAGGTTGAACATTTCCTTAAGTGTCTTTCAGCCATTTTAGATTCCTCTGTTGAGAGTTCTCTGTTTAGGTCTGTACTCCATTTTTTTTATTGGATTATGTGTTCTTTTGGTGTCCAATTTCTTGAGTTCTTTGTATATTTTGGAGATCAGACCTCTGTCTGATGTGGGGTTAGTGAAGATCTTTTCCTATTCTGTAGGCTGTCGTTTTGTCTTGTTGACTGTGTCCTTTGCTTTACAGAAGGGTTTCAGTTTCAGGAGCTCCCATTTATTAATTGTTTCTCTCAGTGTCTGTGCTGCTGGGGTTATATTTAGGAAGTGGTCTCCAGTGCCAATGTGTTCAAGTGTATTTCCAAGTTTCTCTTCTGTAAGGTTCAGAAGAGAACTTTGGATATATACTTTTGGGTATATATCCAAAGGATGCTAAATCGTGCCACAGGACATGTGCTCAACTATGTTTATAGCTTTGTTTGTCATAGCCAAAACCTGGAAACAACCTAAATGCCCCTCGACCGAAGAATGGGTAAGGAAAATGTGGTACATTTACATAATGGAGTACTACACAGCAGAAAAAAATAACGACATCTTGAATTTTGCAGGAAAATGGATGGAGCTAGAAAACATTATTTTGAGTGAGGTGGCTGGCTTTACATTGAGGTCTTTGATCCATTTGGATTTGAGTTTTGTGCGTGGTGATAGATATGGGTCTATTTTCATTCTTCTACATGTTGATATCCAGTTATGTCAGCACCACTTTTTAAATATGCTTTCTTTTTTCCATTTGATATTTTTTGCTTCTTTGTCAAAAATCAGGTGTTCAAAGATGTGTAGATTAATATCTGGGTCTTCTATTCAGTTCCATTGGTCCTCCTGTCTGTTCTTATGCCAATACCAGCCTGTTTTCAGTACTGTAGCTCTGTAGTAGAGTTTGAAGTCAGGGATTGTGATGCCTCCAGAAGTTCTTTTATTGTACAGGATTGTTTTGGCTATCCTGTTTTTTTTTTTTTTTGCTTTTCCATATGAAGTTGAGTACTGTTCTTTCGAAGTCATTGAAGAATTTTGCTGGGATTTTGATGGGCATTGCATTGAATCTGTAGATTGCTTTTGGTAAGATTGTCATTTTTACTATGTTAATTCTACCTACCCAAGAGCATAGGAGATCTTTCCACTTTCTGGTGTCTTCTTCAATTTCTTTCTTCAAAGATTTAAAGTTCTTGTCATACAAGTCTTCCACTTATTTGATTAGAGTTACTCTGAGATATTTTATGCTATTTGTGGCTATTGTGGGGGGTATTGACTCTCTTATTTCTTCCCCAGTCCTTTTATCATCTGTGTACAGGGGGGCTACTATTTTTTTTTAGTTAATCTTGTATCCTGTTACATTACTGAAAGTGTTTATGAGTTGTAGAAGTTCCTTGGTAGAATTTTTGGGATTGCTTATGTAAACTATCATATCATCAGAAAATAGTGAGAGTTTGACTTCTTCTTTTCCAATTTGTATTTACTTGATATCCTTTTGGTGTCTTACGAGCTAGGACCTCAAGAACTATATTGAATAGATATGGAGACCTTGTCTTGTTCCTGATTTCAGTGGAATTGTTGGGAGTTTCTCTCCATTTAGTTTGATATTTTCTGTTGGCTTGCTGTATACTGCCTTTATTATGTTTAGATATGTATTCCTGCTCTCTCCAAGACCTTTATCATGAAGGGATGTTGTATTTTGTCAAAAGCTTTTTCAGCATCTAATGAGATGATCATGTGGTTTTTATTTTACAGCTTGTTTATATGGTGCATTACATTGACAGATTTTTGTAAGTTGACCCTTCCCTGCATCTCTGGGATGAAGCTGACTTGATCATAGTGGATGATGTCAAACCTGGGTCCTTTGGAGGAGCTGTCAGTGCTTTTAACCACTGACCCCATCTCTCTAGCCCACACTTCTTTTTAACCTCTATCTTGGGCCCTTTCTTATAGACTGGATTCTGTTATATAGCAGGATGAATTTTCTTTCTTTCTTTCTTTCTTTCTTTCTTTCTTTCTTTCTTTCCTTTCCTTTCCTTTCCTTTCATTTTTTCTTTTCTCTTTTTTGAGACAGGGTTTCTCTGTAGCTTTGGAGCCTGTCCTGGAACTAGGTAGCTCTTTGTAGATCAGGCTGGCCCCAAACTCACAGAGATCCACCTGCCTCTGCCTCCTGAGTGCTGGGATTAAAGGCGTGCACCATGAGTTTTCTTATTCACAGCCTCCTTCATGTTGGGAGTTACATTGTTCTTTATATACTGAAGTACCTCAATTTTTTAAAATTACATTTATTTGTGTGTGTATGTGTGTATGTGTGTGTGTGTGTGTATCCGTGTCCATGTGTGTGTCCATGAGTGTGCTACAGCACATGTGGAAGTCAGAGGACAACTTTTTATAATTCTGGGGATCCAACACAGGTCATCAAGATTGGTGGCAAGTGTCTCCACTCACTGGGCCATCTTGCTGGCCCAAGAACTGTTTCTTACATCTTCATCTTCTTCCCTCATATAACCTGCTACATTCTGTCCTGTGATATGATTCACTGGACCGTGACCAGGGAGTCACCTGGAGCTACTAGGATGGATAAGCCTCTACCCACAGCTTCTTTCTGAGCCCCAGAACTTTATTACAGTTGCCATTCTGGCAAGAAGCATCCAACAGACAGTGCTTACCACAGTGTGTTCCTCTCCAACTACCTCCACCTGTCTTTGTAGACCTTGGCCATGCCAAGCCTGCTGAGAAGCCTGTGGGCCAGCAGAGACAAGTGCTGAGACTATAGTTTTCTTCACACAGTGTCTTGGTGGATCATGAGCACAGACTCATACCCCTTCCATCTCTTATAAGCAATCGGAAAGATGATGTCCCTGTCAACTACATGAGCTGTCTCCTTGGGTGTGTTCTACTTGTTTTTGTCCTGGCCCACCAAACATTTCTGAGCATAGTAGCCAGTTTTACCCTCTCATTGTCTCCTAAATTCTCTTGTTGTCTCCTAAAGTACCCTTATTCTTGGTGACTTTAGCAAACCCATTCTGTAATACCATGGCTTTATATAGACTTGCGGGCCCTTCAGTGAAGGAGTAGGGACAGTCCACCCTAACAGACAGCCTCACTGAATTTGGAGCTCACCAACTTGGCTAGGCTGGATGGCCGACGAGCTCCAGGGATCTACTGTCTCCACTCCCTGAGCACTGGGAAGCACATGGGCCACCAAGTGAGGCTTTTACATGGGTGCTGGGGATCCAAATTTAGCTCCTTCTGCTTGTGGGTGAGCTCTTTTTCAGCTGAGCCATCTCCCCACTCCCATGGCTGTCTCTATCTCTTCTTCACACAAGATGGCTCGTGACATGGGAGCTTGAGAGAAGAGCAGAAGTAAAGCAAAGATAGCTGCCTCCAAAGCAGCTCACTGGGCCAGAGCAAACTTACCTCACTTTAAGAATTATAGTCTGTCCATAATCAGAACCAGCCTCAGTCTCATTAAATGCTTTTTCAAACTGTGGAGGAGAATATGTAAGGAGAAGTGCAAAAATAGGTGATTTTTTTTAAAAAAAATTATATTCTAGGCTTAAACATTGCTTTCTTTTCTCTCTCTCTCCCTCCCTTCTCTTTTCCTCCCTCCCCTCCACTCCCTCTTTCCTCCTCCCTCCCTCCCTCCCTCTCTCCTTCTCTCTCCTTTTCCCTCCCTTCCTTCCTTCCTTCCTTAAACAGGGTTTCATGTAGCCCAGGTTGGCCTCAGACTTATTATGTAGCCAAGGATGACCTTAAACTCCTGATCCTCCTCCTGACTTCACCTCTGAAATGCTGGGATTACAAGCTTGTACCACACCCAGATGGCACACTGCTGGAGATCTAACCTAGGAGCAAGCATTCTACCAACTAAGGTGTATACTCTAGTGTTGAATCCTTTTCATTTTATATATTTAGGTATCTGTTTATTTTGTGGTTCTAGGAATTGAACCAGGGTCCTCTACATACTAGGCAAGTGTTATACCACTGAACTATATGTTCAGTCCAACTCTTTCTAAAATATATATGTTGATTAGGTTGGCCTTGAACTCACTTTTTAGTCCAGTCAGACCTTGAACTTGGGATCCTCCTGCCTCAACCTTCCAAGTAGCTGAGAACATAGGTCTGTATCCCAAGCTCCAGTTTATTTACAGAAATAGAAATATTGAACTTAGGATCCCAGGCACAGTGCCCAACAGAGAATCTGGAAACCTCTATGCAAACTCCAGTAGACCCAGCTGGATAGTAAACAGACCATGGGAGATGTCTCATGTCTTGCATTGGGACTGGAACACAAGGTCTGTTGAGAAAGAGACAGTCTCTGATTTCCCAACTATGCTCCAGAGAAGTCAAGGGGTTCTGAAATATTCTTTTTGGATTAAAAATCTCTTTGAAACTAGTGGTGGTGCCTCATGCCTGTAATGCGAGCATCAAAAGGCTGAGACAGGAGGATTACCATTATTTGAAGTCGTCTCCAGTTATATAGTGAATTCCAGGCCAGTCTGGAATATGGTGTGAGACCTTGTCTTAAAACACTAAAAAAGGTCCTGAAAAGGGCTCAGCAAGTCAAAGTGTTCACCTCACAAACCTGAGTTTAATCCCTAGGACCCACATTAAAAACTGGATGCAGGAGCTGGAGAGATGGCTCAATGGTTAAGAACACTTGAGCAGTTTTCCAGAGGTCCTGAGTTCAATTCCCAGCCCCCACATGGTGACTCACAACCTTCTGTAATGGGACCTGATGTCCTCTTCTGGTGGACATGAAGACAGAGCACTCATACATAAAATACATGAATAAATAAATTTTAATAAAAGGTGGGTACAGTGGCACACATCTGTAATCCCAGCATTCCTTTTCTTTTTTCCTTTGTTTTATAGACAGGGTTTCTCTGTGTAACAACCCTGGCTTTCCTGTCCTTGCTCTGTAGACCAGGTTGGCCTTGAACTCACAGAGATCAGCCTGCCTCTGCTTCCCTAGTGCTGGGTTTAAAGGTGTGAGCTACCACCACCAGAAAATCCCAGCATTCTTGTGGTGAGAGGGAGGCAGAGAAATGAAGTCCCCCTGAAGCTGGAGGGCCAGCTAGCCTGGAAATGAAGTGTGGAAGAAACAAGAGGCCACACCTCAGCAAGGCAGGAGAGCCAATTTCTGAATGCTATCAGCTGACACGGACACTGTGATGTACTCACACCCATGCACACACACAAATAACAAATATTTTTAAAAGAGCAACAATACAAACACTTTCTCTAAAACCACATAAATAAAACACTCTTTGAAACAATAAGAATGCTTCATGGAGATCAAGATCATGACAGGGAAATCTACAGAGACAGCTGAACCAAGGTTGTAGAAACTCATGAACTCTAGACCGACAACTGTGGCACCTCTATGTGATCAAACTAGGCCCTTCATATGTGGGAGATGATTGCGGAGCTTAGACTATCTGAGAGGACCCTGGCAGTGGGACCGGGATCTATCCCTTGTGTATGAGCTTGCTTGTTGGAGCCCATTCCCTATGGTGAGATACCATACTCAGCCTTAATGCTTGGTCCTGCCCTAACTTAATGTGCCAGACTTTGTTGACTTCCCATGGGAGCCCTTATCCATTGGGAGGAATGGATGAGGGATAGGCTGGGCGGGATGGAGGGAGGCAAAGGGGTTCAGGATGAGGAGTAGGAGGAAGAAATTTGGTTGGAATGTAAAATGAAGTAAAAAAAAAAGGAATGCTTCCCTTCCTCCCTGGCTCCCTCAGAAACACCTGGTCCTGGCTGAGCTCAGGTGTCTAAACACTGAATGGCTGGATGCTGTGGAGAGTTTCCTAGGCCCAACAACTGTGGCTCCAAAATGGCTGTCCACACTCTACACCTTCCCTGCCAACACTGCTCTCAAAGATAGAAATGAAGTGAAATGTTTTTGTCATTTTTTTTTAATGAAGAGGGGAAGTATCAGATATAGCTTCTCTATTACAGATAAAATAAGCCATATTGGTATGGAAATTTATGCAAATCTGAACATAGGAAAAAAGACAAATGTTTTTACTACTGAACTACATTCCCCAGTCCAAAATAGTGAATTATTAACTAAGTTGTCGTGCTATGGGGTAAAACCCTAGGCTTTTCTCATGCTAGAAAAATACTCTACCACTAAGTCACAGCCCCAGCCTGCTCTGAAATAATCTAAGACACCATTAGAGCTCTTGTCTGTTCAAAACCAACCAATAACTTCTGTAACGGGCAGGTCTGGAGCAGCGTCCCGAGGCTGCTTTCCGGAGGCATGGCCGGGCTATGCCGGGTGCTCTGTCTCCTGTGCACAGCCATTCAACCACTGGGAGGCCCAAGAATCCAGAGGGATCGTCCTGCCCACCGGTGGGGTACATTTTACTTTGTCAACAACAGACACAACTGTGCCATGTGACAACATGAAGACAGGCTCCACCCCCTGCAGGCCAGGTGAGAAGGGAAAGTGGGAAAACACTTACAAATTCGACAACATCTTCATAAAAGTCTTGATATGCCTCAGAGGTTTTCTCTTCAAAGTTAAGTGAATCAGGCACTTTCATTGTAATCTCTCCAGGGAATGTCTTTCCTGAAAATCAGCAAACCCTTTCTGAGCTATTTAATGTTAATAGTGCTGCTTCAAGTCTGTGTTTAAAACATAAGCTACTTTTCTTCATTTTTTTTTCTCTTTCTTTTCCTTTTCTTTTCCCCCTTCAGACATGGTCTCACTGTGTAGTCCTGGCTACTGGCTGGTCTGGAACTCTATTTGTAAACCAGGCTGGCCTTGAACTCACAGAGCCCTGCCTGCTCTGCTTCCTGAGTCTTGGAATTTAAGACACGTGTCACTATGTCTGGCTTATTTTTTTATTCTTGAGCTTAGTGCTCACTATTTAAAATAGAAGGGCTTTTGGGAAGATCATTTATATAGAGTAGATCCCCAGAAATTAGATTATTAGTGTTAAAAATACAGACTTTGGGGGCATATCTCTAACTGTAACGGGCAACGTAGTGCACTCAGTTCCTACATCACTTTCTGCTTTAGCAGTGAAAGTCATTTCTTATTCATGAAGCAGAACAAAAACACTTAGAGCAGTGTTCTTAACATATGGGAGGTGAACCCTTTGAAGGTCAAATGACGCTTTCATAGGAGTCCTCTAAGACCATTGGAAACACAGATATTTATATTACAATTTATAACAGTAACAGAATTATAGTTATGAAGTAGCAATGAAAGTAATTTAATGGTTGGTGGCCCCCACACCGTGAGGAACTGTGAAAGGGTCACAGCACTGGGAAGGTTGAGAGCGGCTGGTTTAGACAGGCAGGCAGGCTTTGGTCCCCACAGCACTAGGTGATCTAAGCCAGCTTGTAGTCATTGACAGCTCGGATCAGGCACCCAGCCTGCTACCCTCTTCTGCCTCCGTGCCCTAGCACTGTCAAGGCACACCATGGACAAGGTCTTGTCATCACATAGTCAATTTTCAGGGCTCTGGCAACACTTGCTCTCATGTGGTATTAGCACACCCCAGAGCAGCGGAGGGAGGTTTGTATCTAGTACAGTCCACAGCAGACCTTCAGCCCAGCTTGCTGGCAATCTGCCTTGCTCTATCTCTCCTCCCCCAGGGTTGGCTGGGACAAAAGCAAGAGACTCTCCCAGGCCCTTCCTTGCCTTCGGTTTGTCTTCTACCCCTTTCACTTTCATTTGAGATCCGCTGAAGCCCACTTTAGGTATGGATGCAGGGCTCTGCGTGGTTATCCCCTGAACTTACCTTTCACACATAATGACTTTTGATAGTAGGAGCCTTCTGGACACAAGCAGAGTCTTTCAGTATGCAGGTTGACACAAGAAGCAGATCCTCCACAGGGGTTAAGCTTGCAATAATCAAGGCGACCTTGATTGGAGGAGAAAGACATTACAAATTCACTGAACTCGGTCAGTAACTCTTGGTAACTCACGTCTGCTCTTCACACCCTCCTTCTAGACACACTTGTTTTTCTTTTGAGACATGGTCTCACTGTGTAATCTTGGCTGTCCTGGAACTTGCTATGTAGACCAGGCTAGCCTTGAACTCACAAAGATCTGCCTGCTTTTGCCTCCCAAGTGCTGGGACTAAAGGTGTGCATCACCACCCCTGACCTCCATACCCTTTTTCTATGACTCTACAACACATTCTTAGAAGGGCTGGAAACAGCTTGTGTTTGCTTCGGTCTCTGGGGAAGACCAATGCTACGGTTTCGGAGCTGAGTGCCCCCTGACGGTGAAGGTTAGGGATTGGTGGACAAAGCCCAGCTTGAGAACAAAGACAGCTTTCTAATCCCGAGGAGTGGAGAATCTTCAGAACTCTTCAGTGCTCAGGAACCTCAGTGCCTGCTTCTCTGCCACCAGGTAGGCCTCCCCAAAACCTTTTTAAAATATAGCAGCTTTTTACAGTCTAGTGTGGCAATGACCACACAGGGCAGGACAGCAGGAAGTCCCAAAGGGAAACAAGATGTCATGTTCTGATGAGCAGAGCCAGCACACATTCACGAAGGGAAGAAAGCCAGGCATGGTGGTTTATGCTTTGATCCCAGCCCTCAGGAGGTAGACACAGGAGCTCTGCGAGTTTGAGGCCAGCCTGGTCTACACAGCATGTTTCAGGCCAGCCAGGGCTACAGAACAGGGCTCCGTCTCAAAAGGAGGGAAGAAATGGAGGGAAAAAGGGAGCAATGAAGGAGGGAAAATGAAGATTAACCCAGTGAACTTCCTCCCATTTAAGTATGAACCAAGTCCCGCCCTGCTTAGCTTCTCACAAGATCAGGTTCATTCAGGGTAGAAAGGCCTGGGCAACCCAGTGAGCTTTCTGGGGGGAGGAATTAGGATGCCCTACACCCTTAACTCTGTGAGTGAGGATGCAGAATAAAGAAATATTACAATGGCGCCTGAACTCAGACACAGGTGTCTCAGGTCCTCTTTTCAGGAGCTGGTGAGATTGGAAGAAAGATGTTCTGTGGGTGAGCAAATGGTGATCTTGATTGGCCTTCCTTCTTCCTCCTTCCTTCCTTCCTTCCTTCCTTCCTTCCTTCCTTCCTTCCTTCCTTCCTTCCTTCCTTCCTTCCTTCTTCCCTCCCTCCCTCCCTCCC
>JABTXL010017674.1:0-29779 GCA_025134845.1 Neodon shergylaensis
GCTAAAGCAGGAAGGAGGTCGTGATGACCCCTCACTGCTCCTACTCATTGCTGTGTTCAGTTCATAGCAGGGTTGGGGTCTCGATATCTTCTTTATCTGGTATTATGGATACAGCCTCCATCTAGGTCTCTTCTTTTTTTGCTACCAACTGGTGCCTTCATCACTTTGGTCAAGAAGCCCGGATGAAATTTTCTCTAGCAGTATGAACTGGTTCTGTGTCTTCATGCCTGGTGATGGAGAATTCCATGCAGAGAGCAACAAGACTCTGTGACTGAGTCACATGTGATGGCTAGACAATCCATCTGGAATTGTATGTGTCCCAAATGGAGGAAGACAGATTGAGAGGAGATGACTGAATGGGTGGAGTGGCAGGGAAGAAAAGTGCTGGTCTGTGCCCTGTATAGTTGCACAGGGCCCATGGTAGCAAGCAGGGCTGAGATATAGAGAGTTTTCATTGTAGAGGTGATTTCTACCATGGGACTTGCGCAACCACAGATGGCACAAACCAGCTTCTCCTTCTCTGCTTCTCCCTACTTCAGACAGCAAGTGCACTTACTCACTGAGACACCTATCTCTCCAGCCCCATCCTATCTTTAGTTTTACCTATGTTTCTGGTATCAAATTCAGTCCCCAACACAAGCCCTCTGGTATGTAACCAGAAGACCAAACAAAAGAATCCATAGGATGGGAGAAACTAAGGCACAGAAAATCAATTCAATGAAATTATAGTAGAAAATTTTCCAAATCTTGAGAAAGAAATAGACATTCAAACATAAGAGGCAGTTAGAACACCATCCATAGAAGAACCTCTCCATGGATACTAAGAAATGTTTAATGATTCGTTTAAATTTGTTGATTTTTTCTTGTTGGTTGGATTATTGCTTGTTCTTTACCTTCTCTGCTATTAGTATTGAGATTTGTTCATCATTGATGATAGATGGACATGAGGGATTTCTTTTTAGCTCTTATTTGTTTAGCTATTCCCTTCATGAAATATATCTTTTTCTGTGCTTTTGTAATTTGGTCTTTCTTGCTACTATGTGTACAGCATTCTTTTAAGGTTATTTTTTTTTCCTGTGCTAGTTTGGTGTTCATGAACTGGTTTAGTTTGTGCTGGCCTTGAAATGTCCTTATTTTTCTGTCAAGTTTAAAAGCAGCTTTGATGGATATAGCAATCTTCATTGACAGTTATTTGCTTTTAGGACTTGCAATATATTGTTCCATGATACCCTGGCTTCGAGTGCTGCTGGTGAGAGATCTGATGCTCATGTGACATTTCTGAAATTTGAAGGTTAGTTGGTAAGTTTGCCATATAACTTTTAATATTGTTTCTTTGCTTTGTATTTTTAACATTTTGACTATAATATGGCATGTGTTGGCATTTACGCATCACCAATGACCATAACATGAAAACTGACAAAACTGTCAAAAATTGTGCTATGACATTAAAAATTATTTAGGGTCATAGTTACCCATTGGGGGAGATGTTATATGTTAAAAGGGAAAACACAATAGTCATGTCAGTATCCAGACAACACTTGTAGGAAGGAGGCTGCTTGTTCATTTCCCAGCTGCCCAGACTCCCAAAATAACCACACAGAAACTGTATTAATTGAACCATTGCTTGGCCAATTACTTAAGCATATTGCTAGCTAGTTCTTACATCTAGAATTAGCCCATCTCCATTATTTTATATTTTACCACAAGGCTCATGGCCTACCGGCAAGGTTTCAGTATGTCTGTCTTTGGCGGTGGCTCCATGGCTTCTCCCCTGACTCCGCCTTCCTTCTCCCAGCATTCAGTTTAGTTTCCCCCTGCCTAACTCTGTTCTGCCCTGCTCTGCTATAGGCTCAAAAGCAGTTTCTTTATTAACTAATGGTAATCACAGCATACAGAGGGGAATCCCACATCAAACACTGACCTGGCTCAATAGGCTGGCATTGAGAATGGCTTCTTTATTTACCTGTACACTCCTATTGGGGACCCTGAGGTACTCTTCAAAGTCCCAGAAAACAACGGGAAGAGCTAACTTTTAAAATATAGCCTCAGGAAGTGAACACTTTAGAAAAACATATGACTGGGGTATGTAGAACGTGTGGCTAAAAGTATTAGGTTGACCACAACTCGAGCTCACTGACTGCAAAGATAGGGAGAAATGTTTGTTTGTCCTGCTCTGTCATCCCGGTGGCCAGGGACTTCAAGGGAGGCATGTTTAAGTCTCCTTTGTCTTGGGTTTGTTTCTCCTTCGGAGACTTGTGTGTTTTAATCTTCCTAATAGGGGTCTGTGAGTCTAGGAGGGGGCAGTGCCTGGTTTCTGCAGGCTGTGCAATTTGACCACTAGAGTGACCAATATCTTGAATGAATGTTCATAATTTATATTTCCAGTTTTTTGTTTACATGAAAAGGGAACTAGAGGAAAGATTTTCTAGGAAAGGCACGTAGTGGAGGAGACCCAAAGGGATAGTGTACATTGAAGTTGAGACTCTGGCTTCCTAGAGCTAACTGGGGATACAGAACAAAGGCCTTCTCTTTTGGAACAGGTAGTCAAGCACTGGTCTCTGGGACAAAGGCTAGCATCCAGATTTCTGCATCTGAAGAACATAAATCATTCATGTTTGTGTAGTGTATTGAACAGTACCATAGGTAAATTGAGTCAGCAGGTGGGCTGGAGAAGGACATACAAATATAAGGATCAAAGCAGTTATATAAGTCTGGCATATGTCTGGAGGCCTATTAAGAGTTTTGAATTGAATTTTATATGAAGAGAGAGTGAGATAAACAGAGGACTTAACAAAATAGGCACTATGACGCAGTATACTTTTGACATTTTAATGCAGGTTAAGGAAAGTTATAGAGAAAACATCAGAAGTTAAGGATAGGTTTCAATAAAATTTTGATGGCTTAGAGCTATCTTTAATAAGTAGTTTTAGAGCTATCATCACAGAATGTCAAGTCACAAACAGAGAAAATATGGCTATTAAATAGGTTAAAATAGCCCAAGATAATTTGGGCTTTGAAATTCTAACATTTTTAACTTTCCACATTGAAAGATGTCCATAGTTGAAGTTCTAGCAACACAAAAATGTAGCTTGTTAGTTCCAACACATACTTGACCTCTTTTGAAGTCTTGACTTATCATGCCCCGTGCGACTAGAATCTTATCCTGGGTTGAATGAAAATGAGACTGAATAATCAGGAAGTCAGGGCTCCAAGAGAGAGAAACCATTACTAGAGTCATTAAAGAAAAATATCCCTAAATCATTATGACAAAATTACTTATGGTAAGTGGAAGGATAGGAAATGAATGAGATAAAGGAAGGAAGCAGGCCATGGGGAGAAATAGAGGAGAAACCAAATGAAATACAGGAAATGAGAAAGAAGGCAAATGGTGAGGAATTTTATACAGGTGAAAGGAAAACAGAAAAAAATTAGAATAAAATGAACATCCTTAGCCATCAGAGAAATGCAAATCAAAACATCTCTGAGATTCCATCTTACACCTGTAAAAATGGCCAAGATCAAAAACACTGATGACAACTTATGCTGGAGAGGTTGTGGGGAAAAGGGAACACTTCTGCATTGCTGGTGGGAATGCAAGCTGGTACAACTCCTTTGGATGTCAGCGTGGCGATTTCTCAGAAAATTAGGAAATATCCCATTTTTTCTAGACCTGGAAGGAAGTGGGAGGTCCTTGGACTCCCCACAGGGCAGGGAACCCTGACTGCTCTTATGGCTGATGAGAGAGAGGGGGAGTTGACTGGGGGAGGGGGAGGAAAATGGGAGGCGGTGGCGGGGAGGAGACAGAAATCTTTAATAAATAAATAAATAATAATAAAAAGAGGAGACATAACTCAAAAAAAAAAAAGAAAATTAGGAAACAACCTTCCTCAAGACTCAGTAATACCACTTTTGGGTATATATCCAAAGGATGTTCAATCATGCCACAAGGACATGTGCTCAACTATGTTCATAGCAGCATTGTTTGTCATAGCCAGAACCTGGAAACAACCTAAATGCCCCTCGACCGAAGAATAGATAAGAAAAATGTGGTACATTTACACAATGGAGTACTACACAGCAGAAAAAATAATGACGTCTTGAATTTTACAGGCAAATGGACGGAGCTATAAAACATTATTTTGAGTGAAGTAACCCAGGCACAGAAAGACAATTATCACATGTACTCACTCATAGGTAGTTTTTAAACATAAAGCTAAGAAAACCAGCCTACAAATCACAACCCCAGAGAACCTAGACAGCAATGAGGACCCTAAGAGAGACATACATGGATTTAATCTACATGGAAAGTAGAAAAAGACAAGATCTCCTGAGTAAATTGGGAGCATGGGGACCATGGGAAAGGGTTGAAGGGAGGGGAGAGAAAGGGAGGGGAGCAGAGAAAAATGCACAGCTCAGTAAAATCAATAAAAATGCATTCTGTCCAACTTAAAAGTCCCCATGGTCTATCACAGTCTCAAACTTATTGAAAAGTCTAAAGTTCTAAGTCTCTTCTGAGATTCATGCACTCTCTTAACTGTAATCCCTGTAAAATTAAAATTAAAAAGCAGATCACAAACTTCCAACATATAATGGCACAGGATATACATTACTGTTCAAAAATGTTGGGAAGGGAGCATAGTGAGGCAATACTGGACCAAAGCAAGACTGAAAACCAGCTGGGCAAGCTCCAAACTCTGCATCTTCATGTCTGATGTCAAAGCACTCTTCAGATCTCTAACTCCTTTTATCTTTATTTACTACAAAACACTTGTTTCTTTCTCTTTTTTTGGAAAAAATAGGTTTATTTTGTCTTATAGTCATAGTCCATCACTGATTGAACTCAGAACAGGAACTTAGTACAGAAATCTAAAAACAGCAGGGCTTGTCCTTCCCTGTGTCATTAATCCTAGCCGGTAACTCATGACAAGAACTATGGAAGATGTTGCTTGCTAACCAGTCTGCTCTTTGGTTCATGTTTAGTTAGCTTTCACTTATATCCCAGAACTCCCTACTAAGGAAATGGCATTAGCAATTGAGATTAATTTTTAAATGACTCTACTCTATGTCAAGTTGACAGTCAATGCTAACTGGAACATGTCAACACAAGAAGTGGAACTGTGGGAAATAACTAAACCACAAGACCTTATAATTGAATTAGTAGATTATAAAAGAGGCCTTAGATAGGCTTCCCTGATAGGCTCACCATAGAGAAGTACAGTAAGAAGCAGATATACAGGGTAACAGGTGACGCTAGGAGCACAAAAAAAAGTTTTACTTCTTTATTAAGTGTCCAGTTTATGGAATTTTCTTGTAATATCTTTTTTTAAAATATTTATTTATTTATTTGTTATGTATACAATAGTCTATCTGTGTGTATGCCTACAGGCCAGAAGAGGGCACCAGATCTCATTACAGATGGTTGTGAGCCACCATGTGGTTGCTGGGAATTGAACTCAGGACCTTTGGAAGAGCAGGCAATGCTCTTAACCACTGAGCCATCTCTCCAGCCCCTCTTGTAATATCTTGAGCTAAGATTTTGTTAAGGACTTTTCTGAAGAGAAATGAGGAAGAGTAGATGGGGAGTAGGGGATAACAGACATTAGGGGAGTGAACTTGGAGGAAAAGATTGAGGAAGGGGAAACTGTGATGGTGCTGTAAAAAGTTAATATAAAAGATGGTATATTTAAAACAAAGTTAGACAAATATACTCAAAAACAAAGAGAAAGTCGAAAATAAATAACAAATAAAATCTATTTACAATAGCTCCTTTAAAATTATAATTTAAATGATTTTTTGATTCAATGAAATGTAAATATCTTTATACTGATAAAAATAAAAATAGTATTCCCAGAGGAGGGTACAAGGAATTTGATATGCTATGAATTCCTGTGCTTTTTATTTTATTTTATTTGTTGAAAAAAATTTCCCCCTCCTCCCACTCCTCTCCCCCTCCCCCCACTCCTCTCCCCCTCTGGCGATGGATGGAGATAGAGACAGAGACCCACAATGGAGCACCAGACTGAGCTCCCAAGGTCCAAATGAGGAGCAGAAGGAGGGAGAACATGAGCAAGGAAGTCAGGACCACGAGGGGTGCACCCACCCACTGAGACAGTGGGGCTGATCTATTGGGAGCTCACCAAGGCCAGCTGGACTGGGACTGAATAAGCATGGGATGAAACCGATTCTCTGAACATGGCAGACAATGAGGGCTGATGAGAAGCCAAGGACAATGGCCCTGGGTTTCGATCCTACTGCATGAACTGGCTTTGTGGGAGCCTAGCCTGTTTGGATGCTCACCTTTTTGGACCTGGATGGAGTGGGGAGGACCTTGGACTTACCACAGGGCAGGGAATCTGGACTGCTCTTCAGACTCGAGAGGGAGGGGGAATAGAGTGGGGGGTGGGGGAGAGAAAACACTTCTTTCTTTTGGGCTGGTTCCACTCCCTATTAGCAGCTTTCCTCAGCAGGTATCCCACAGCTCTGGCCTCTCCAACATCCTGGCATCTCCAGTACAATCCAGGCTTCAACTTCCCAGCTTCACACACTGGTGTCTCCTGGCCTCCATTCAGGGACACCCCTGATACATGCCTTGGCCACAGCGTGTTTGCTCAGTCACGGCAGCAAATTCCATAACCCCTTTCTTCTATCCTTGACTCTAAAGCCAGAACTATGTGCTTGAAGCTGCCAAGTTCTGCTTGTTGCGGCTGGAGCATGCTCCTTCTTGTTCAATTACATCTTCTAACAGCTTTCTGTTTTCAATGACTACCTTTACTGCCTAAACCTGGCTGTCCTTGAACTTGCTCTGTAGACCAAGCTGGCCTCTGCCTCTTAAGTGCTGGGATTAAAGGCGTGCGCCACTGTACCTGGCTCTAAGTTTTTCTTTAATTCTTTTTCATAATTGTCGTGATCCAGCTGCCCTCACTACCCCTGACTGACAGTGGAACTTCCTTGTGGTCTGTAATTGACAAGGATGTTTGTGTTCTTTCTGGCTGGTGGGTCTCCACAGAAGGATTAGAGGTATAAAAGGTTGCTGGGCAAAATAAAGGTTGCAGTTCTTCCACCTGAAAAGAAGCCTCCGTGTCTCAATCCCAGCCCCACCCCCCCCCACCCCACCCCCTGCCAGTCTTGGCTATCCAGACTGCGCTGGCTGCAGCAATAATTTGGAAACACAGCTGGGTAGGATCTTGTCCTGAAGTCACCATTCCTTTATTCCATTCCTTAATCCATTTATCCCCTTGAACAAAAGACTTAGCTCCGTTCCACTTCCTAGTGATCTTTTTCTCCTCAAAATTTGCATTTTGTAATTTGCCCTGCTCAGCTTGCTCCTTTTCATTATAAATCTTCATTAAAGTTTCCACTAATAATCACACATCAGACTCTATACTAGGCTGTTTTGAGATTTCTTTTGTCAATGGAATTAATCCAAAACTCTTCACTTTAGCCCCAGACAGACTCTTTGGACAAAAGCAAAGAGAAGCTATATTCTTCACCAAAATATCACAAGAACAATTTCTAGGCAACACACTAAAATTCTTCTACTCTGAAATTTCTTCTGCCTGCCTCCCCCAAGAGTTCAAAGCATTATCAGCACCACCGTCTTCCATGCTTCTACTAGCAGGGCCCATTAAGCAGTGCTTAAAGCAATCCACTGCTTTCCTAACCCAAAGTACCAAATCCCAGTTCCTTCAAGCAAAAGGAAAAAAGCATGCTGAGGCCTATCACAGCAATATCCCAGGCCCTGGTATCAACTTCTATCTTAGTTAGGGTTTCTATTGCTGTGAAGAAACACCATGACCACAGCAATCCTTCTAAAGGAAAACATTTATCTGGGGTGGCTCACTTACGGTTCAGAGGGCCAGTTCATTATTAATATGGTGGAACATGGCAGCATGCAGGCAGACATGGTGCTGGAAAAGTAGCTGAGAGTCTTATATCTTATAGGCAACAGGAAGTGACCTGAGACACTGGGTGGTATCTTAAACATATGAGACCTTAAAGCCCACCTCCACAATGACAAGCTTCTTTAAATAAGACCACACCCACTCTAACAAGACCACAGCTCCTAATAGTGCCACTCCTTTTGGGGGCCATTTTCTTTTTGCAACAGATGGAAACTATTACAGAAATACACATCAAAATGCAAAGGATAAAAAAGTGGGATGTTCAACCACGAGAAATATATCAGCAGCATAACCCCTAAACCTAAGGCTTAGACCAAGTACACTGTTTGATAGTCTCCTAGATATGTTGTAAAACGGTGCCAGTGAGGACCATGTGGGTGACAGAATATGCCATGCAGAGAGAGCTTGAGTGTGGAGTTTATTTGAGATAAAAGAAATGACAATGGCACTGGGTTTTGATTCTGTTCCATGTACTGGCTTTGTGGAAACCTAGTCTCTTTGGATCCTCACCTTCCTAGACCTGGATGGAGAGGGGAGGACCTTGGACTTCCCACAGGGCAGGGAACCCTGACTGCTCTTTGGACTGGAGAGGGAGGGGGAGGGATAGTGGGGAGAGGGAGAGGAAAATGGGAGGAAGGGAGGAGGTGAAAATTTGTAATAATAATAATAAAGAAATAGGACAGGAAGATAAAATGGCAGACATAGAGAGACAGAGAGGGAGGGAGAGAAAGGGGGGAAGAGGGAGAGACAAGGATCTGCCTTTTCAGAAGAATGATGGGGGAAAGAGAGATTAGGAGTAGGAAGAGCTTGTCTCTTAAAGGGACCTTTGCACCTGTGCACAAACTATGACTCTGGACTGGTCAGGGTACAGCCTGGGTACATCCTGTCAGGTTACAGGGCAGGCCAGCATAATGCCTGAATCTTAACAAAATATGTCCCCTAGACCTGAAAGGGAAAATGCATTCATGAAATTTCAACAATTAAGTTTCCTGAACAAGACTAGCAGCATAGTAACACCACCAGCTGACATGCCAGTGTGGACAAGGGATATTCCACATGGTTCCATGCCTAGATGAAAAGCTACAGGAGGTCAATGACTGCTGAGAGAGGGTAAATCAGCTGCCTCCAGGGATGAGCTTCCGTTTATAAAATTGTCCAATCCCAAGTGGTGAGTCCTGGACACATGCTAACAATGCTAAGTGGATTAAGTAGGTTCTCTCTCTCTCTCTTTCTCTCTCTCTCTCTCTCTCTCTCTCTCTCTCTCTCTCTCTCTCTCTCTCTGTGTGTGTGTGTGTGTGTACATTCTTCAGGAAGAACGTTAAGTACATTTAGAGGGGCTGAGGGACACACACACATACTAGGAAGTTACAGCCACTCTTTTGTTGTTTGGTTGGAAGCAGGGTGGATAGTTTTCAATACTCAGACACACTGTTTTAACATGTGGAGCAGAATAGACAGGCTGGGGCAAACAATTCTTTATTTCTAGGGGCTTTAGCCCAATACAGCCTGACTCATCCTCATGACCTGGGGCTATTATCCAACACATTCCAACTTTGGACAGGTAAAAAGAAAGAGGCACGGGGCGGGGCAGGGGGTTATAGTTTTGGGTAAGCTTCTTCTTGTTGGAGGAGGGTGGCAGTGTCAACAGCGGAAGAGGCATGCTGAGGCCCCTTTCCAATTATACAGGGGCTGGTAGACATTTAGGATGTGGATATAGACTCTAAGATCCTCAACTGGGCCAAAGAACCCATTCCCCCATCATATGAGATACGAGGAGTAATTCATGTTCCATATAAAAGGAGAGGTTTTGTTTTTTTTTTATTTGGTCTACACAGCCAGAGCTGGTAAGGGCCACACAGCTGGAGGAAGAAGCAGCAGACTTTTGGCAGGTTTTATTTTCCATGCATCTTTATCCTCGTAATGAGGCTACCATGTAATTTATTCTGGTGGGGGTGTGTCTTATCCAAGGCAAAGAGTACCACTTGAATCTAGGAATGTCTGGCTCTGCAAAGGTATTGTAAATTTAACTCATTTTACTCAAGTATTTGATTTTTATAAGCATTTTATAAACCCTATTTTGAATATTATTTTGCATTAAATGAACTTTAAGTTTATTTTAAACTTTTTTGAGTTACTTGCTTTAGGCTTAACTTTGATAACATGTACATAAATAATATATATTATATATATCATATAATGAGAGGTACAACACAATTTTGAGTACATCAAAGAATTTGATCATTTATAAGGTGACCAGTCATTAACAGTTTATGCTGAGCATGGTGGTTTAATCCCCAGCACTTGGGAAGTGGAGGCAGGGCAGATCTCTGTGAGTTGGAGGCCAGTCCAG
This sequence comes from Neodon shergylaensis, assembly GCA_025134845.1. NCBI lineage: Eukaryota > Metazoa > Chordata > Mammalia > Rodentia > Cricetidae > Neodon > Neodon shergylaensis. The sequence continues at coordinate 10,252 of JABTXL010017674.1, forward strand.
TCTACAAAGCGAGTTCTAGAACAGCTAGGGCTGTTACACAAGAGAAGCCCTGTCTTGAAAAGCAAACAAGCAAACAAACACAAATAAATCAGTTTACAGTAAGTTTGTAGCTCTCATAAGATTAGGACTTTATAATTTCATTTGTGCTAAGATATTTAACAGTATTTATTTGTGTTGTTCTTTAGAAATTTTAGACTGAAATTCTTTTTTTCTTTTTTTTAAATTTATTTATTTATTTATTTAAGATTTCTGCCTCCTCCCCTCCACCGCCTCCCATATCCCTCCCCCTCCCCCAATCAAGTCCCCCTCCCTGATCAGCACGAAGAGCAGTATGGGTTTCCTGCCTTGTGGGAAGTCCAAGGACCTCCCACCTCCCTCCAGGTCTAGTAAGGTGAGCATCCAAACTGCCTTGGCTCCTACAAAGCCAGTACGTGCAGTAGGATCAAAACCCAGTGTCCTTGTTCTAGACTTCTCAGCAGTCCTCATTGTCCGCTATGTTCAGCGAGTCCGGTTTTATCCCAGGCTTTTTCAGACCCAGTCCAGCTGGCCTTGTTGAATTCCCAATAGATCATCCCAAATGTCTCAGTATGTGAGTGCACCCCTCGCGGTCCTGAGTTCCTTGCTCGTGCTCTCTCTCCTTCTGCTCCTGATTTGGACCTTGGGACCTACCCCTGGACCCAGCAATACCACTCTTGGGAATATACCCAAGAGATGCCCTATCATACAACAAAAGTATATGCTCAATTATGTTCATAGCAGCATTGTTTGTAATAGCCAGAACCTGGAAACAACCTACATGCCCTTCAACGGAAGAATAGATGAAGAAAGTATGAAATATATACATATTAGAGTACTACTCAGCAGTAAAAAACAATGACTTCTTGAATTTTGCGTGCAAATGGATGGAAATAGAAAACACTATCCTGAGTGAGGTAAGCCAGACCCAAAAAGAGGAACATGGGATGTACTCACTCATATTTGGTTTCTAGCCATAAATAAAGGACATTGAGCCTATAATTCGTGATCCTAGAGAAGCTAAATAAGAAGGTGAACCCAAAGAAAGACATATAGTCATCCTCCTGGAGATTAACTTTCATCAGGCGATGAAAGCAAACAGAGACAGAGACCCAAATTAGACTGAAATTCTTTTACTATTAAAATAAACTTTGTACTATAGATATTGTCCATAGAGAGACTGTGAACCTCATTTTTCTGATCCTTTTATAATGTACTTTCACAAAATATCACAGGGTTTTTTTTTACTTAGTTTCTTCAAATAGCTAAATCTTAGCAAAGTTAGCCAAGACATAGTGATTAGATAAACATCTTTAAGTCAGATTTTATTAGCATGACTAGACCATTATAACCATAGAAATTTATACATGGCATACATGCTGTAGCAAATTAAGATTACCTGTATATGGATTTTTAACTATTAACCTCTTTTGTTGTGGGTTTTAATTTAACTTTTTATAGGCATTTTAAAATCTTTTTAAATTGCCCTCATAATAGGCCTATAGATCTTGAGATAAAGTTTACATTTGAGCAAGAGCTTCAAAGATATCTGTGATCCTGAATGGGGGAACATTTTCCTAAGCAAGAACCAAGAAGTGTGTTGGGGAGAGAGTACACAGGGATCTAGGCAGTTTAGACATTTTAACTTTTAGATGTGAATCTCTCTTGATTAAAAAATGTAAATAACATGAGGTTTAAGAGCAACAAATAAATTGATCATTTGCTTTAAGAAATTTTTCTAAGGGGATGTGTTAGGCAACATTTGTGTCCCTTAATACATGTAACATGTTTTTTTAGAGCTTCATAGGTGGACCTCCTCCTTTTTAGTTTATATCTAGTACACCTAGAAAACCTTGAGTTCTCATATAATTAAGGTCCTAATTGCATAAAGCCAGCTTGGAGATGTGACTGGATACTCAGGAGAAAGTCCAATAAGCTTGTCCATATCCTCCTTATTTGAAGGAATATTAACATTTAACTAGTTTAGCTGTAATTATTTCAAGCAGGCACAACTGGAGTTCTGAAGACGACAGCTGCTTATCTTAGAAGGTATTGTATGATGTCACCTTAATAAAAGGAGGTAGAATCTAAATTACACACATAGAAGAGCATAGTGAATTACTATTACATATGTGCAGATTGTTAAGCTAATTGGCCTTGTAAGTTTTCTGGTAAACCTTATAAAAACATAAGACAACCTCTATAAGTTATTCATCATGTAGAATTTTAAAATCATAGTATCGTTGAAATTACGTTTACATTATCTAACAGAATTTAGTTAAAGGATCCTGGTTAAAACTCTGATGCTGGAAATTGAGAGATTTTAGACAGAGGGCCTCTTTTATCCTTTCCATGTCTGAGTATATTGTTAGCTGGCTTTATTATAGACACCTTTGTACCATGAGATAAACAATAATAGCCTGTATTAGAAATAATTAACCTTTTAGCTGTTTCAAAGCACATAATGTCTTTTTCCTGGGATGTTCTATTATTCTCTTCTCTCTGTCACAGAGTCAGGAGGCCAGCCTGACCCAGGACAGAAGCTCTGCAGGAAATGGCAATAAATGAATTTTGGGCTGAAGGAAGCAGGTCAAATTCTACCCCCAGAGCCAGATTTTTAGTGAAATAAAATAGCCTGTGACAATTTTTCAATATTATGCATACCCAAAGATATTTGAATTTCTATAAGACTGAACCAAATGATCTCCATAACCAATTTGTGTGTGTCTGCAGAAGGGGCAGACAGCCTGAAAAGACTTAACAGACACCTGAAAAGTAGAAACAAAAGCAAGAGTACCCAAGTTTGGTGGGGCAGAAACAAAGGCAGACCAAAGACATAAGGCAAATAAGTCCAAAGAACAAAAAAAAATCATTCTATCTCAGTTAGGAAAAGCAGTCTTGGAGACCCAGTAGAAAGAACAGACGTTAAGGGCCCAGTGTAGATTTTACTTCCAGCTTCCTTCCAAGTTTAGACTCTGGTAGTAAGTGTGAGCTAAGTGATAGGAATGAGAAGGGTTAAAATGATCTGGGGGGAGGGTCACATGGTGGATAGTCCTCAAACCCTCTGCCATGTCATTTGAGAAGGTTGTCAAGGTGTGTAAGAATGTCAAAATTGAAAGTTTCAAATTGGGGCCAGCAGTGACCGTCATTGAAAGAGCACCGTGGCCAAATTTGAGTAGATAACTAAATGAGTCTGGTGGTTTGGAGTTCACTAAACTGGAGCTTTTAAAGTCTGTTTTAAAAATTTGGTTTGAATTTTAAATGATAGGCAGAACAGGCAGAAAGTCATATCCTACTACCTAAGGCATCCCCAGGTTTAAGGAAAAAATGAAAATAAGCCTAAGAGTTGGGGAGTGTCCCCACACTCATAAAATTAGAGTTCTCAATGTTAGTGAATTGTGAGAGGTTCCTGGAACCTCCAAGGCTTTGTGATCCAGAGAAGGAATGGGAAGTTCTCAGAGCTTCTGGGGTGTGGTCAGCACACCTCTGAATCAGATCCAGATGGAAGGCTACCTTGCCCTGTAGAATTTGTGTGTGTGGATAGCAGTGACCAAATGGTGAAAGGCCTCTCAGCCTGAAGGTCAGAGAATGTTGGAGGAAGACATCAGAGGGAGGGTCAGAGGAAGATAGGTAGGGAGGATCCAGAGGAGAGAAGGGGATTGGGGTCAATCTGCGTTTACACAGAACAACAACAAAGTCCTAAGAATTGAAATTTCATTCACAAGACTTGTGGTTTTGTTGACAGGACTTGCACTACTCATGAAGAAGGGAGGACTGGTGGCTGTTCAGCCTATATAATGAATGTCTTGGTCAGGGTTCTGTTGCTGTGAAGAGATACCATGGCTAAGCCTACTTTTCTAAAAGAAAGCATTTAATTGAGGCTTGCATACAGTTTCAGATGATTAGTTCAACATCACCATGGTGGGAAAGGAAGAGTGGCAGCACACAGGCAGACATGGTGCTGAAGAAGGAGCTGAGAGAGATCCTTCCTGATCACTGGCCAAGAGAATGATGCTTGTCTTGGCAAGGGCTTTTGAAACCTCAAAGCATACTTCCAGTGACACACTTCCTCCAACAAGGCCACACTTCCTAATCCTTTCAAATAGTGTCACTCTTTAGTGACCAAACATTCAAATCTATGAGCCTATGGGACCCATTCTTATTCAAACCGCCACAATGGGATTATTGGGTATCTGTGCTCCTGAAGGAATGACCCTTAGGAAGGAGAAGGGAGGGATTTCTGCCCAGAGGGCTGAAAAGGATCCTGGGTTTGGGCACCAGATGTAAGAAAAATGAGGCAAAGAAGCAGACAGACTTGATCTCAACAGGCTGAAACTACTTTATTGGAACAAAAAGAGGTCCCAACCTTTCTGTGGGATGAAGGTTGAGCACATTTAGAGGGCCTGAGCGATGTATGTACGTGTGTGTGTGTGCGTGTGTGTGTGTGTGTGTGTGTGTGTGTGTGTGTGCAGGAAGTTACATCTATTCTTTTGTGTTTTGATTAGAAGCAGGGTGGCTTGTTTTCTATAGCCAGACATATTGTTTCTACAGGTTGATTAGAACAGTCAGGCTTGGTCCAAACAATTCTTTATGGCTAGAAGACATTGCCCAGTACAGCCTGACTCAATTCCTTATGACCAACACAGTCAAGTCAAAATACTCCCAGGAAATATAAAGAAGCAAAACAGAAGAAAAGAAAAATATTCCTCCCCTACCATAGAAAAAGTTCACGTTCTAGTTTCATTGTTGCCATGATGAAACACTCTGACCAAAAGCAACTTGGAGGTGGGGAGGCTTTATTTCAGCTCAAGCCAAGATGTAAGGTCGAGGCAAGCCAGGGCAGGAACTGAAGTAGAAGCTATGGAAGAACACTGCTTATTGGTTTGTTTTCTCACTTACTCAGTTAGCTTTCTTATATGCCCAGGGCCACCTGCCTAGAGATGGTACCACCCACAATGGGCTGGGCCCTCCCACCCCAATCATCAGCCAAGACCGTTTCTTTTTGATGTGGTCACAAGCCAATCTAATCTTGGCAATTCCTCAATCAAAACTGAAGCAAACTCAGATATTGCATAAGCAAATGGAAAAAGCACATAAACTATATGAAGGGAAATAAATGAAAGCCTGAAAAACTTATAAAATGCAGTGGAGGCGATAAGAGGAACAAAAAATCATATGGGGGAAAAGGAAAGATGAGCAGCTTCTTTCTGTGTCTTTGAACATTGGATACTTCCAGTTATTATGGGAATTGGGGATAGTCAGTTAAACTTGCATGTTCTTGTCTTTCCTGTGGTTTATGCTGTTGTGGAGTGCATTGCATGAGTGTCTGAAGTCCACCGTCTTCCTCTTTAGTTCCTTCCCTCCCTTACATAGTAGGGTGATCTGCTCTGTTATTCACATTCAATTTTTCGTCATTATTAGTAATAACCAGAACCTGGAAACAACCTACATGCCCCTCAACCGATAAATGGATAAAGAAAATTGGTACATTTACACAATGGAGTATTACTCAGTGGTTAAAAAAAACATAAGGGCATCTTTAAATTTGCAGGAAAATGGATGAACCTAGAAAAAAAATCTTGAGTGATATAACCCAGACTCACAAAGACAAATACAGTATGTACTCACTCATAAGTGGATATTAGACATAAATAAATGGATAACCAGGCTACAATCCACAACCCCTGAAAAGCTAGGTAACAAGGAAAGAAACATGCATGGATGTCCCAGGGAAGGGAAAATAGATGAGAGCCCTGAGTAAATTCGGAGGGGTGAAGGGGAAGTGGGAGGGAAATATGAGAGAATGGGATAGTTGAGTTGGGGGGAGGACAGAGAGGGAGAGCAAGGAGAGAGATATCTTGATAGAGAGAGCCATTATGGGGTTAGGGAGAAACCTGGCACTAGAGAAATTCCCAGGAATCCACAAGGATGACTCTAGCTAAGACTCCAAGCAATAGTGGAGAGGGTGTCTGAGCTGGCCTTCCCCTGTAATCAGATGGATGACTACCTTAATTGTCACCATAGAACCTTCATTCAGTAACTGATGGAAGCGGATTCATAGGTTGGCGCTGGGCCAAGCTCCCAGAGTCCAGTCAAGGAGAGGGAGAAGCGATAATATGAGCAAAGGGGTCAAGATCATGATGGGGAAACCCACAGAAACAGCTGACCCGAGCTAGTGGTAGCTCACTGACTTTGCACTGATAGCTGGGAAACCTGCAGAGGACCAAACTAGATCCTCTGAATGTGGGTGACAGTTCTGTGACTTGGGCAGTCTGTGGGACACACTGGCAATGGAACCAGGATTTATCCCTAGTGCATAAACTGGCTTTTTGGAGGGATACCTTGCTCAGCCTAGATAGAGGGGTAAAGGGCTTTGTATTGTCTCAACTTGATGTGCCAGACTCTTTTTTTGTTGACTTTCCATGGGAGGCTTTACCCTTTCTGAAGAGTGGATGAGGGGTTTGAGTGGGAGTAAGATATGGGGGAGGAGAGGGAGAGGAGGAAGAGGGAACTGTGGTTGGTATGTAATGTGAAAAAAAATTTTAAATAAAAAAAAACACATTTAGCTTTTCATTCTGCAGACTGGGAAGATCCTCTCAGCCCCCTGAGACTCCTAGACTATACATGCCCTGGAGTGGCTAGTGTTTTAGATGGCGGATGGCTCCCAAGTGCATTTGGAGTATGGGAAGCAAACAATGCACTGAGCTAGGCTCAGATTGAGAACCTGTCCTTGCTCTTCCCAGATCTCTTCAGTATTAAATCGCTCTGCTGATGTGAGGGATGCAGCTGTGGGCACCAGGTACCTCACTTGAACTTCAGAGTTTTCTGGCCCAAGAGCAATGATGGGCAGGTGGGTGGCTCCAGATTCTGATCCACTCTACAGCCTCAGGCTCAGAGCTTTCAAACTCCAGAATTATTTGCAGTTGATGAGGTCTGTTCCCCAAGCCACCAAAGGCAGGGCTGTCTCTCCCCATGCACTCTCATCTTGAGCCTGCTACCGGCACCCTTTAAAGGGTTTGTGGTATTTAGTCTTCCTGCTCTTCATAACTGCCTCTCTGAGATTCCCCTCACCCAGGGTCTGTCCAGGCCAACTTGAGGCTTCCTCACTTTTAGATGATCCCCCATCTCAGCATCCATCCCCACTTGGGGGTAGCTCAATTTTGAACAATAGGCTAACCCTTAATATGGTTCCTGGCCACTGCCCTCAAAATCATATAGAATGACAAAATGGTATTTCTTTCCACCACTCACCCATCTGCCAGATGACCCACTCTTAAAAGAATCTGCTAGTATACTTGAGGCTTGTGAGGATTGAGGCTTCTCCTGAGGGTAGGGCTGCCTAGATTCTGTCTGTCTTTTGTAAGCGGCTCTCTTTCCCCTCTCTCTACCAGCTTATTTCCCTGGGTCGTACCATATTTTTCTGCTCTTTTCCTGTTCCCTTTTTACTTCCTTTGTGGATTTACAAAGCTCCTCCGCTTATTTCTCTCTGATAACAAGTGTATTTATTCTTAGAGATCATATGGGTCATCCTTCCTTGTTTACTGTAATTGGGAGGCAGGTATCTGCATATACTATTAGGTAATCCATAATACTCATGCACCTTGCTAATTTCATCAGGAATTCAAAAAGAACTCTTATAGAATTCGATGTAAGAAATATATTTAAAGACTCATGGGGAAAGATGATTTTGCTTTCTGATTTTGTGGAGGTTCTATTTTGGAGATGATGGATTATATTTGCACAAATCTGTTCAATTGCATACAGCACCTGCTCTGGTAGAAGCATGGGCTGAGGGAGTTTGGGATGATGAGACAGCAGAAAACAATTCCTAAGCTCAATGGTTAAGGATGAGAAAGAGTTGGTAATGGAAATGGAAAGAAATGGGCATGTAAATGATATGGGGAAGAAATGTTTTATAAATCTCTAACTGTGCTTTCCTAAGGGATGAGTGATGTTTAATTTTTTATAGACCTTTGTTGGAATGAGTGTTTAAACATATTGCCTATGTATAATTTTCCAGGACATTAAATAAAGCTATATAAATCTCAAAAAGGTGTATTTATTCTTACACTAGTTCTCTCCTTTACCAGCTCACACAGAGGTAGTCTTCAGCCTGCCATCTTATCTCAAATTTTCTCTACTTGTCATTGATCATACTGTTTCCCTACAATGCTCCGGAAAAAGCCATCTGTGAACTCTATGACGACATAGATGCAGCAAGGTTTCCTGGGAGGGTTTCATTCTTGTCTGAGATTCTCTGACTACATCCTAAGCAGATGTTCGGGTAGTCCCCAGCATGAAACCCACACAGAAGACCTGTGGCCTGTAATAATATATCTGAGTGATTGGAATTCTCAGTTGCAATAAGCACTCAACAGATAGGGCTGAGGCTGGGGCTCAGTGGTAAATCTTATGGAAGGCCTTAGGTTTAGTGCTTGGCACCATTTTTTAAATTATATAAACAAATAAAAACTCTCGACAGGTAATTTCTAACAACATATTGTAAATTCAGTTATTTGGAAAAACAGAGATGACCATTCAGAAGAGAAATTCTGGGGTATGCATAAAACAAAGGATATCAGAATTTTATTTTTCTTTATAAATTTCTAGTACTATTTGTTATTCTATCAAAGCACATAGATGAGTTTGGCAACATTGTCATAGGATCAAAATACAGTTCAACATATATATTAAATATGCCTACCCAACTGAGCCCTACACAGCAGTGGATACAAATCTGAGCCTTCTTCAATTTTCAAAAAATTATTGCTCTAGGTTTCATGAAGGTATCTGCTCACTGTTTTGCTAACCTTAAAAATAAAGCATTAGAAAGAGTTGTACCAAGAAATGCAAAGCCATATGTTTTATTCACAAATGTAGGGTTTTAACATCAAACTTGTGATTTCAGCACTGTAGAGAGTAGCAAGGAGAGTGTAGTTTTGAAAACATACACTTAGTTCAAAGTATTTTCCTTCTTTCTTTTCCTAAGTCTGCCCAGCATATCAGTGAATGAACGAAATCTTTCCTTTTTAAAGATGGGCTTCACATGTCTGATTTGTGGTGTTTTTTTTTTTATAAACACAGATCAATTTCAACTGCTGCAGTCCAGGCTTTCTTAAGTGGCACGTGAGGAAACATTCAGACTGACCAAATCACGATCTCTATGGACAGAGTTCCTAAAAGTAGTTTATGGGAGGGATACCTGAGGTTATGCACATCTGAGTTTAAGAAACACAAGCATACACTCCATTTTACCTGTCGTGTTTTCAAATGCAATTTTGGACTTTGTATTAGCTTTCCGTGCTATATTTCTTTGACTAGTTTGTATCTGTTGCTAAAATAGCATACTCTGATCAGAAGCATCTTGTGGAGGAAAAGGTTTATTTGGTGTACACGTGTCTTATTGCTGTGAAGAGACACCATGACCATAGCAACCCTTATAAAGAAAAACATTTAATTGGCGCTGGCTTACAATTCAAAGTCTTAGTCCGTTATTGTCATGGCAAAAAGCATGACACCATGCAGGCAGACATGGTGCTGGAGAAGTAGCTGTCATTTCTACATCTGGATCTTCAGGCAGCAGAAAAAAAAAGTGAGCCACACTAGGCCTGGCTTGAGTGAGCATTTGAGATCTCAAAGCCTGTCCCCAGTGTCACACTTCCTCTAACAAAGTCATGCCTACTCCAACAAGGACACACCTCCTAATAGTACCATTTCCTATGGCCAGGCATTCAAACACATGAGTCTATGGGGTCATTCCTATTCAAACCACCACAATATCCCAATCACAGTCCATCAGTGAGGGATACCAAGACAGGAACTCAAGAAATGAAGGAGCCTGGAGATAGGAACTAAAGCAGAAACTATGGAGGAATGCTACTTAATGCCTTGCTCCTCATGGGGTTTTAAGGTGACTTTCTTATATCACTCAGGACCACCTGCTCAGAGGTGGCACCACCGACAGTGGGCTGGGTCCTCCCACACCAATTATAATCAAGCAAATGTCTCACAGACATGCCCATAGGACAGTGATTCACAACATGTGGGTCACAACCCCTTTGGAGTCAAACAACCCTTTCATGGGGGTTGCATCCTGCATATCAGATATTTACATTATGATTCATAACAGTAGCAAAATTACAGTTTGGAGAAGCAATGAAAATAATTTTATGGTTGGAGGTCATCACAACATGAGGAACTGTATTAAGGGATCACAGCATTAGGAAGGCTGAGGACCACTGCTATATGACAATATGATAGAGACAAGTCCTCAACTCAGATTCCTTCTTCCCAGATAAATCTGTTTGTGTCAAGCTGATAAAAACTAACCAACACAGCTTCCATGGCCTTAGTTTTTGCTGTCAGTTTTTTCTTTTTAATGATAATGTGCTTTCTCTTTGGACAGCTATGTTTGAGATATTTATCTACAGCCATATTTAAAGCAATCTCCAGGATTCAGTTTGTTCATTCTGCATTGTCCCTTTTCCCACTTGTTAGCCTGGCAGGCAGAGAGAAAGGACTTTACAGGTGGGAAGGCAGCTGAATACTGTTGTCATGGAAACCACTCTGCTTCTCAACCCCAATGGGTCACTAGCTCAGTTAGAAGGCTGTAGAGTGAGATAATAGCCCTTCCCACTCTGATTTCTTCCTGGGAAAAGAGGTTGAAGTTGAGAGCTGAGGTTGGTTTCCAAGGAGATCAAAGACAGGTATGATGAAGAGAAAATTACATGAAATTTAGTGCACAAGATTGATAATAGGAATCTATCTATAGATATTAGAATTGCAAGCTGATAGTTGCATTCGTATAGAGTACCTGTTCCTGATGCATGTGCATATGCAAACAAGAATACACACACACATGCACGCACACATACACACACACACACACACACACACACACACTGTGGAAACTCACCAGCATGCTTTCTGTTCATATGTGCACAGAGACTCTATCTCACTAGAGCATGAATGTGAAATAGCAGGCAGTGAAGCAGAAGAAGCAGGTAGGACTCACAACAAGGAAAGAGAGTGTTCCTTACTCTTGGGGGATGGTGGCAAAAAATAATTATATACCCTTTCCTCCACGACTTTCACATGTCCATTTACATTTAAAAATGGCTTTAGTGAGGCGTAATTATGAAACTATGTGTGCAGTACTTGTAAATTTACACAGCTGTGTAACTGTCACCAGAATCCCAATTTATAACACTTCTATCACTCAAAAATAATGTGGCAGACAGTGATTACCTCCAGGTCCAGACAATCCATAATCCATATCCTGATTTTGTATAATGCCCTTTATGAGCATTTTTTTTAAAGTGACACACATAGTAAGTGGTCTTTTGATACTTAGCAAGAAGGCTTTGGACCATTAAAATGACTCAGTAGGTAAGGCCCTTGCTTTTGGTCCCCAAGACCCATAGAGTGGAAATTGTCCTCTAATATCAGCATACATGCTTCAGAATATACAACACTTCCAATACACAAAATGAATAAATGATCACAATTTTAAGTTTATGAAGTTCATACATGTTATAGTGTCAGCACCAGTGGTTTCTATGTCCATCATTCAGTAATATTCTTCATTATTGATATGTTACCTTTCCTTTATCCCCTCACCAACTGGTATATATTTCATTTCCACTTTGGGCTTATCATGAATAATGTTTCTATGACCACCAGAACACATGTTGTCTTTGTCTGTTCACTGTTTCCAATAATATGGAATCACAAACACACTGGATAAGCTATAAACATTTGTTTTGTTTTATGATCCTTGTCTAAGATTTTTTTTTGTTAAGACAGGGTTTCTCTGTAGCTTTGGAGCCTGTCCTGAAGCTAGCTCTTGTAGATCACCAGACTGGCCTCGAACTTACAAAGATCCGCCTGCCTCTGCCTCCCAAGTGCTGGGATTAAAGACGTGCGCCACCAACGCCCGGCCTCCTTGTCTAAGATTAAGGGGCTTCTTTTTTCTATTTTTATTTTATTTAAAAAACTATCTTTTTTATTTTACATATCAATCCCAGTTTCCACTCCTCCCCTTCTCCCATTCTTTTCACCTTCCCCCTCTCCCCACCCCCCAGCTACTCCCCAGAGAGGGTAGGGCACATTACTTTGGGGAAGGACCAAGGCCCTCCCTACTATATCTAGACTGAAGAAGGTATACCTCCAAAGAGAATGGGATCCAAAAAGCCAGTACAAGCAATAGGGATAAATCCTGGTCCCACTGCCAGTGGCCTCACAGTCTGCCCCAGCCATAGAACTGTCACCCACATTCAGAGGGGCTAGTTTGATGCTATGCTGGTTCCTTTCCTATACAGCCAGAGTTGGTGAGCTCCCATTAGCTCAGGTAAGCTGTGTCAGTGGGTATCCCCATCAAGGTCTTGACCTCTTTACTCATATTCTCACTCCTCCCACTCTTCAGCTGTACTTTGGGAGCTCAGCCCAGTGCTTCACTGTGGGTCTCTTTGCTTCCATCAGTTGCTGGATGAGGGTTCTATGGTGATATTTAAGATATTCACCAGTATGACTACAGGACAAGACCAGTTCAGGCACTCTCTCCTCTACTGTTTAGGGTCCTAGGTGGGGTCATCCTTGTGGATTCCTGGGAAATTCTCTAGTGCCAGATTTCTTGCTAACTCCATAATGGTTCCCTCAATCAAAATATCTCTTTCCTTGCTCACTGTCTCTGTTCTTCCTCTTGACTATCCCGTTCCCTCAAAAAGGGGCTTCTTGTTAGCAGGGTTCTCAGATGGACCAGAAAGAAGCAAGGAGACATGGAGCACTGCAGTGTAATTGGCCTTTATAGAATATTAGTGTGGAACTACATCCTACAGGAATACGGCCAGTGCTGTCTTGAAGTTAGAACCGCTTTGATTATTTGCAGGAGATTCTCCCAAGATCCAACTCATGAAAATTCGCTTGTGGAGTGAGAAAAGACCAATTGGGTCATAAATCCTCTCTCCAAGAATATATAAGAGGATTAAATCCTCTCTCCAAGAATATATAAGAGGATTAATTGATAATAGTAGGTGGGGAGAATCCCTCAGAGTATGGCATAGCTTCCTGAAAGTTGCCCATGCTCTAGTGAGTAACAACCCCAATTAAACTCATTAGTTCTTATAAATTTATTTGTAAGCCAGCGTACAAAGTGATAGGGCTTATTGTGGCTTTTTCATACATTTATGTCATTATACTTTGTTCTTACTAATCCCCTCTGCCACTATCCCTCACCTCCCCCCACTTCCCCATGCTATCCCCAAATAGACACCACCTTTTGATTTCATGGCACATACTGTCAATTACTTCATCCTCCCTCCATTTCTCCTCTCTTAAAGTCTCTTTCTCCTCTTGCATGGTCCCCCAACCACATTTATGATGCCCTCCACATAGATGGCTATGTATTTAAATGCAGAATTCATATGTGAAAGGAAACATAGCATTTTTCTGAGTCTGGCTTATTTTGTTTGACATTGGGATTTTCAGTTGCATGTATTTCCCTTCAAATGTCATGATTCCATTTGTGTGTGTGTGTCCAAATAAAATTCCATTGTGCATTGTGTGCTACATTTCTTTGTCTGTTCATCTGTTGATGGATATCTAGGTTGATTTCTTGTCTTGGTAATGGTGAATAGAACATCAGTGAACATGGATATGTACGCATATTTCTGTGCTATGCCAGTATTAAGCATTTCAGGTATTATCTAAGAGTCTCTGAGCTGAGTCATGTGGTCTACCTTTAGTTTTCTTGAGGAACCTCCACAATGACTTCCATGTTGGCTTCACCTGTTTACATTTCTGGCAGCAGCATGTAAGGGCTCCAGTTTCCCAAATCCTTGCCAGCACTTGCTGTCATTTGTTTTCTTGATGACAGCTGTTCTGACTAGATTGAGGTAGACTCTCATGTGTCTATTTCCCTGGAGGCCAATGATGATGATGAACACCTTTTCAAAGATTTATCACCCATTTCTATTTCTTATTTTGGGAACTGTCTGTCTTAGTCATTGGCCCAATTATTGAATGGCTGATTTGCGGAGATTTGATGTTTAATTCCTGCAGTACATCATTTATTCAATACTGCCACACCAACTCCAGTGTCGTCTGTGTGACATGACATATGTCATTATACCGGACGGGAGCTATGTGTCCTATGGGACTAGGCTTCCTGGAGGTCAATGGTAGATGGCCCGGTATTGGCCACCACTGAGGCATAGACGGGTTTCTCGAGTAGCTGGCTATGCGGGATATGAGCTTTGCACAATTTCTTTCATAATAATGATAGTCTTTATATATACAAGACAAGGATCATTCTCTTCAGGAACAGCTCTGGGATAAGGACGCACAGTATGGGAATGTATAAGACTACAGTAGAACCTTTGTCGTACACAGGGTGTATGATGAGCAAGGGAATAGATCGGTTAATGTTGATGGACAAAGACTGTTATATTATACTTTGAACTTTATGGATAGGCTTGCTAGATCCCAACCCCCATGATGTCTGCTGCATAAGAAGGTACTAAAAAGTATAGTTCAACAGGTATAGAGAACTGATTAGGTATATTTGGTCACTAGACGAAATAAAGGGTTAGGAAGAGGAAGGGCCATGATAGCGATAATGAGACAGAAACTTTCTATTCATAAGATGAAACCACTTGCCTGAGGTTTACATTCCCAAGGACAAGATTTCCTCTTCTAAGGATGCTTTATATCTAACACCTGTTCCTGATAATGTACTTTTCTTAAATATTGCTGATGTGACTGAAAGAAGCTTTCATACTGTGCCAACCAATGACACATGACCTTCTGATTTGTTCTTTGTTTGAATACTATATAATGAAAACATGAATTCAGTAAAATCGCAGCAGATTCCAACCACTCTCTTGTGTGTTGTGTCTGTCTGTCATTCGCCGAACTTGTGTCTTCCTGTTACCAGGACCCTGCTTCTCCCACGGTCTGAGTGACTCTCCTGAGCCGGTCCGTGGCACAATACATTAATCCCATATCTGGTGTATAATTGGTAAAAGATTTGCTCCCTCTCCTATTTTTTTGTCTCTTCACTTTGGTCAGTGTTCCCATCGATGTGCAGAAGCTTTTCATATTTGTGTACTAACAACTGTCAATCTGTGGTGTTATTTCTTTTTTTTTTGATTTTTGAACTCTGATATGAAATTTTATTTAATATGTAAACACACGCAGGAAAAGTAGCTACATGCTTCATAGAAACCATGTGGAGAGAAAACATATGGGTTTAATTTGGCAAGTGAAAAAAAATAATAGCATATACAATACAATAAAAGGGAAAGCACAACATTTGGCAACAGATTTGCTGTGGGTAGCAGAAGCTTATGAGAATATGACAACAACTTTCTCCCTTTTAACTTGAAAAACTCGAGTGGGTAGTGTCATACTTTGTGTTTTACAAATTGCAAATGATTTTACTTTAAAGAATTTTTATTCTTCCATATTACCCTTCAAGTTACAAGAATTTTTTTATAAAGTCAAATATGTATTTTTCTAGGATTTCTGTACCCAAAGTGTGTTTGTTTCTGTCATGTTAAAGTCTGCTATTGGCCTTTTATATTAGAATATTTTATACAAACATAAAATTGATGTGATTTACCTTTACAAGTGTAACATTTTTCAAATCTGTATGCTGTGAAGCCAGGGGAGATGTCAGTCTGCTTTCAATTTCATGAGTGAACTTGCCTACAATTCATTTGACAACTTTAAAACATCAAACTTCAGTGTGTAGTTTATATGGTTGCTAGACCTAATATAACAAATAATAGTCAACTTCTTTGAGTCATTCAAACTTTTAGCTGTATAGTAACACTCAGAGAAGCAATAAAATTCTATTATACTACTAACAGCTTGGGAGTATAATTATATGACATACATTTCTTGCAAGCATACCAGAAATGGAAATTGTACAGGGTTGGGTGTGAAATAATTTTAGAATGCCAAAAGAGTTCAAGAAAAAGGGGTCTCAAAGTAAGTTTAATAATTCAAATATGGGGCTATTGACATATACAGGGCATTTAAGATCTTTTTTTTTTATTAAAGATTTCTGTCTCTTCCCCACCGCCGCCTCCCCTTTCCCTCCCCCTCCCCCAATCAAGTCCCCCTCCTTCGTCAGCCCAAAGAGCAGTCAGGGTTCCTTGCCCTGTGGGAAGTCCAAGGACCACCCACCTCCCTCCAGGTCTAGTAAGGTGATCATCCAAACTGCCTAGGCTCCCACAAAGCCAATAGGTGCAGTAGGATCAAAAACCCAGTGCCATTGTTCTTGAGTTCTCAGTAGTCTTCATTGTCCACTATGTTCAGCGAGTCCAGTTTTAACCCAGGCTTTTTCAGACCCAGGCCAGCTGGCCTTGGTGAGTTCCCAATAGAACATCCCCATTGTCTCAGTGTGTGGGTGCACCCCTCGTGGTCCTGAGTTCCTTGCTCGTGCTCTCTCTCCTTCTGCTCCTGATTTGGACCTTGAGATTTCAGTCCGGTGTCCGAACACACTGAACCTGATAGAAGAGAAAGTGGGAAGTACTCTACAACACGTGGGCACAGGAGACCACTTCCTACGTATAACCCCAGCAGCACAGACAGTAAGGGCCTCATTGAATAAATGGGACCTCCTGAGACTGAGAAGCTTCTGTAAAGCAAAGGACACTGTCGCTGAGACAGAAAGGCAACCCACTGACTGGGAGAAAATCTTCACCAACCCCGCAACTGACAAAGGTCTGATCTCCAAAATATATAAAGAACTCAAGAAACTAGACTGTGGTGTTATTTCTTGTGTTCCTGGGTATTCTTCAGAAAGCTCTTCTTTATGTCTGTATTTTGAAACATTTATAGATTTCTTTCTCTAGCAATTTTGAGTTTCCTGACTTACATGAAAATCTTTGATTGATTTTGAGTTTTTTACACAGGGAGAAGACGAGGATTGAGTTTCATTATTCTATAGGTAGATATAGAGTTTTCTCAGTACCCTACATTTTTTGGTGAAAATTAGGGAATGTGTCTATGTGAGTTTGTTTCTGAGTCTCCTTCCTAGTCCATCTGTCTACATGTGTGGTTTTGCATCAGCACCATGCAGTCTGGCCACTGTGCCTCTGTAGTACAGTCTGAGATCAGGTATTGTGATCAGATATCAGCAATTCCCTCTCTTCTCAGAATTGTTTTTTTTTTATTTCAAGTCTGTTATGTTTCCATATGAAGTTTAGGAATTCCTTTTCCTACCAGTGTTAGGAGATGTCATTGGAATTTGGATGGAGAGTGTAGTGTGTTGTAATAGGGGCGGCTGGGCTGCGTCCCCGGCACCCGGCCGCCCACATTACTAGCTTATGCCCGAAATAATTACACAGAAACGGTATTCTTTTAAACACTGCCTGGCCCGTTATCTGTAGCCTCTTATTGGCTAGCTCTTACATATCGATCTAACCCATTTCTAATATCCCTGTAACACCACGAGGTGCGCTTACCAGGAAAGATCTTAACCTGCGTCTGTCTGGAGTGGGAGAACCATGGCGACTCTCTGACTCAGCTTCTTTCTCCCAGAATCCTGTTCTGTTTTCTCCGCCTACCTAAGGGTTGGCCTATCAAATGGGCCTAGGCAGTTTCTTTATTAATAAGAAATCACTCCCACATCAGTAGTGAATGTGTAGGTCTCTTTTAGTACTACAGATGTTTTTGTTTTGTTGTTTGTTTTTTAATTTATTCTTTTACATACCAATCCCAGTTCCACCTTTCTCCCCTCCTCCCTCTCTCCCAACTTTTCCCCCACCCCACCACCTATCAACTCCTCAGAAAGGGTAAGGCTTCTCACGGTGAGTCAACAAAGTCTCGCACATCAAGTTGAGGGAGGATCAAGGTTATCTCCCCTAAATCTAGGCTAAGCAAGGTATCCCTCCACAGGGAATAGGCTCTAAAAAGCCAGTTCATACACTAGTGATAAATCCTGATCTGTCAGTGGCCCCACAAACTGCCCAAATCACACAGCATTCACCCACATTCAGAGACACTAGTTCAGTCCTATGTAGATTCCCCGACTGTCAGTCCACAGTCAGTGAGCTCTCATTAGCACGGGTCAGTTGTCTCTGTGGGTTTCCCCATCATGGTCTTGGCCCCTTCGCTCATATTATTGCTTCTCCGTCTCTTCAGCTGGGCTCTGGGAACTTGGCCCAGTGCCTACCTATGAATCTGTTTCCATCAGTTACTAAATGAAGGTTCTATGATGACAATTAAGGTAGTTATCAATCTGATTACAAGGGAAGGCCAGTTCAGGCACCCTCACCACTATTGCTTGGAGTCTTAGTTGGGGTCATCCTTGTGGATTCCTAGGAATTCCCATGATGCCAGGTTTCTCCCTAACCCCATAATGGATCCCTTTATCAAGATATCTCTTCCCTTGCTCTCCCTCTCTGTTCCTCCCACAACTCAACCATCCCATTCTCTCATAAACAGACATTTTGATAATATTGATTCAACAAATCCATGAACATGGGAGGGCTTTCCACTGTCTTGTGTCCCTTTCTCTGTTTTCCTTTGGTGCCTTTAAGTTTCCATTAAAAAAGTGTTTCACTTCCTTGTTTAAATTTATTGTTAGTCATTTTTTGAAGCTATAATAAAGGAATACTATTGTATGGTAAAAGTAAAAATGCTACAGGTTCCCCAAGGGGCAGGCAGCTGGCATCAAGCCCCAAGACCATGCCACAGGTTCGCAAAGTGACGGCAGGCAGGGCTGCAGGTCCAAGAGCTGCCAGTCCCAGACAGGGATGGCGCAGTTCCTCAAGTGGCTGCAGTGGGCCATGAGGGGCAGCGAGTCACAGGCAGGGAGCTGCGTGGTGGGTGAGAGACCTTGACTGGGCAGCCAGTCCCACGAGGAGAGACAGATGGATGGGCACGCCATGAGACCATGCAGCAGGTCTCCAAAGATGACCAGACCTGGGCTGGAAGCCACGCTGAGGGCAAGAGACAAACGAATAGGCACGCCATGCAGAGTGAAGTTGAATATTATTTAGTGGGTTATGGAAGGGAAGGGGAGAAGGGGGAGAGAGAGAGAGAAAGAGGGAGAAATGGGAGGAGTGGAAAGAAGGGAGAGACAGAAGCTCCCTATTTTAGAGAGAGAGAGAGAGAGAGAGAAGGGACTCAAGCTGGAAGCTGAAAATCGGCTTACCTAGGCAACCAGGGAGGGAGTGGGCATGGCTTGTCTCTTAAGGAACAGAGTAGATTACTACACCTATTCCAATTTTTTTCCTGGCAAGTATCCTATGGCATATAGAAATGCTTCTAGGTCTTGCATTTTGATTTCATATATTGCTACTTTGATAAAAGTGATAGCCACATCTTAGAATCTCCTTTTAGATTATTTAGGGTCGTTCTATCTGACATTGGGATAATTTGAAATCTTCCATTCCTATTTAGAGCTTTTTTATTTCTTTTCATTATTGATCTAGTTAAGACCATGAGCAAAGTATTGAGTAGGAGCAGTGAGGGGTCATCACGACCTCCTTCCTGCTTTAGC
>JABTXL010017676.1:0-19412 GCA_025134845.1 Neodon shergylaensis
GTGAGGAGAGGGTGCCTGCACTGTGCCATGTCCCTAGGAACTATGGGGGTCTTGTCCTATAGTCAGACTGATGACTACCTTGAATATCACCATAGAACATTTGTTTGGCAGTCTATGGAGTTAAAGACAGGGCCCACATCATAAAACTAAACGGAGCTTCCAAGCTCCAGGTGAAGTGCAGAATGATTGAGAATACTGGCAAGGAAGTCAGGAAAAGCATGGCATGATCCACACACTTCGACCCTGTGCCTGAGCTAATGGGAGCTCAACAAAACCAGCTGGCCTGGGAATAAAAAACATGGGATCAAACTGGCAGCTCTGAATGTGGCTGACAATTGGGGCAGACTGAAAAGCCAATGATCATGGCACTGGCATTTGTCTGCACTGCATAGAAAGGTTTTTTTTTGTGATCCAATTCTATGTGGATACATACCTTCCTACATCTGGATGGATGAAGAGTGAGCTTGACTTCCAACAGGTCATGGTACCCTGAACTCTATTTGGATTGGAGTTGGAATGGAGAGGTTTAGTTCGGCAGAGAGAAGAATGTGCTAGGAGGAAAAGAAGTGGAAATTTGAAATTTATTATTTATGAAGAAATAAAATATCTATAGAAGATAAACAATGGAGATATAGGAGACAGGAAAAAAACTTTGATGAGAGTTGTTGATTCAGACACCAAAGACTTTTTTCCAAAAAAAAAAAAAGATAAAGTGATTGAGTTACTTGGGCAAGAGTATGACTCATGTAATTGGGAAGATCGTGTGGTTTTTATTTTAGGTCTTCAGGGGTCTGTATAAGCAGCACTTTAGGACCTGTATGCTGGATGTTTCTGTGGGTAAATAGGGAAGAAACCAGCCTATGAGGGGTTTTATGACAAAAGTAGAGCCTTGGTGATGTCACAAAATCGTGGATGGTGGTGGCAACTCTGTTCCACTTGAAGCACTAGACTTCTGTGAAGGTGGGTTTACTAACTTCAAGGTGGCTCAGGAGGTCAGTTCAGCTCCTGAGCTCCACAACTGTTCAACAGGATTTGGCAGCTGAATATTTCCAGAAGATGGAATATAGAGAGCCAGACATTTTCTTTTGGTAAATATCTTTAGAAAGCAACTGGGACCTCTGTAGTCCCGAAAGTTTTCCTTCAAATCTCATTCTGGTCCACCATTTATGTGGTTACCTGCTCCTATATTTGATAGCTGTGGGGATGCGGAATGCCATCTATTCTTCAAACTTTATCTTTGCTTACAATATCCAATTCATCAGTCCACTAAAATGGCACAGATCTTCTTTGTACGTATATGTTTTAGAAGATATTAATTACTTCAAAATGGTGCTGTTGCCCAGACTAGTGAGTCTTTCTTGTTGCAGTGGGTCTCACAGTACTCCTTGTCTAATGAAGACACAGAATGGTTTCATGTAATAGAGCTGGGACTGGATCAGGTGGACCCAACACAGATAGCCATTGTACTGGAGTGCCATGATCTTGGGCAGGTGGTTTTTAATCAGGCAACTAACTAATAGCTTGAGGGGGAAGGAGAGAAGTGGCTGTCCTTCAAAATCTTTGCCATCTGTTCAGATTTTTCTTACTTAATTTGGAAATAGGCATACCTGTCTTAGTCAGTCAGGAAGTAGGTTTCTCAGCAGAGGTCAATTGCCTTTGGGCAGCAGCAATGTGTCTCTGATACAGATATACTGAGCTGTAGACAATAGTTTGATAATTTTCCTATTAGTTTCTTAAGACAAAATTACATTTAGGTATCCAATCGTATTCAGAACTGCCTTTGACACCTGCCTCAAAGTTCTTCCAAAAAAGAGCCTTGACCTCACATTCTCCCCTTCTTATCCTTGCAGGCTCTCATGGTGGAGGAAACCACTTTGTGTCTGATTTAAACTGAAGAGTTTTTCCAGCCTAGAGAGTGGGCAGCTATGAAGCCCAAGCACAGAAAGATAGCCAAGAGAATGCATGCCAGGAGTGCTGTGGCCTACCTCAGTAAGTCTACTGCCATGATAAAGATGCCTCTTAGTATGAGATCCATGCAACCTCTCCAGACGAGGAATTTGCCTTCTCTCCAGAAGCAAAACCTGAGTAGGCCTTTTGAGCTCATGGAGAATATTGTAGGATGCAGAAATTCTCATGGCTGGAAGGAAGCCAATGATCCAGTCACCCAGTGGAAAGCCATCATTCTAGATCAACGGCCAACAAATCCCTCTCTCTATTTGTTGAAATATGATGGGATTGATTGTGTCTATGGCTTGGAGCTTCACAGCGATGAAAGGATTTTAAACCTTAAGTTCCTGCCTAATAACGTGCCATTTCCTCGGGTAACAGACACTCATCTCTCAAACACCATAGTTGGAATTCAGTGAAAGATACATTCATTGGCCCAAATGGCTCTAAGAATGTCTGGAAGGGGATGGTCCTAGAGGAGGTGCCCATCATGAAGACCTGTTTCTATATTACCTACAAGAAAGATCCAGTCTTGTACATTTACCACCTCCTGGAAGACTACCTTGAAGGCAACCTCCACATCATGCCGGTCTCTAAGGAGGAGTTGAATGGGGTGGTCACAGATGTGCTGCATACCATGATGACCTGTTTCTACATGATCTCCAAGGAAGATCCAGTCCTGTACCTTTACCCCCATCTAGATGACTATATAAAAGACAACCTCAATATCGTGCCAGAATGTCCTCCAGTAGAGGTGAATTTGGAAGTAGGCAGGGATTCCTTGGCAGGCAAAAGTGTGCAGTACAACAAACAAGATGGAACCCAAGAGATAGGTATAATTATTTACCAAGTTCCCATCAAACTATCCATGTATTTCATCAAGTTTGATAATGACTTCCATGTCTATGTCAATGACTTGGTGAAGCTCTGTTAAAGTGAAATTTTCAAATTTTGAGGGACACACTTAAACTGTGTTTGGGGAAGTTTTTTTTTTTTTCAGAGACTTCAGGTCTTCTATTAATCCTGGTATCTTTTCCAATGGAATATTCTTGCTCTAAAAATAAAAGGTTTGCGAACATTTTGTGTTGTTTGGTCAATGATTGATTGTGTCTTGTGGATGGTACATCACAGAAAGACATGCCTTTGCTTCTCAAGTTATATTTCAGGAGCCCTTCAGCATTGAAGATGTTGCATGACACTCTTGTTCTGAAGTTGTAAGTATGAGGTCCCTTAGAACAATAAAAGGATGAGTTCTCCTGATTCTCAAAGAAAGGTGTGTCAGTCTTCCTTTAAAGACATGGTAATGGCTGAAGCCTTTCTTGTTGACAGGTTATTAGTTTATTGGTAAAAGCTTTGAGTTACTTTGGTTCTAGGCAGTAAAGATTGAGGCAAACTGGGCGATTCAGGAAGATCTGAAACCCCCAGTTCTGAAGAAGTAGTCAGAAGCTCCCTTCACCTATACATCTCTTTGGAAAATCTCTTATAATGTCATGGTTGGATTATAGCCTGCTTGAGAATTAGTGGAGTTCATTCTGCATCCTGGTTCAGAAGAAATGTGTCTGAGAACCCAGTGAGTCCAGGAAAATATTTTGAGGTCAACTTCAGTTACCGCAG
This sequence comes from Neodon shergylaensis, assembly GCA_025134845.1. Lineage (NCBI taxonomy): Eukaryota > Metazoa > Chordata > Mammalia > Rodentia > Cricetidae > Neodon > Neodon shergylaensis. The sequence goes on from JABTXL010017676.1 coordinate 3,562, forward strand.
AAAATTATGAGTCCTCCTGTGCCTGAAGGAATAATTCTGAGGAAACTTTGTTAAAAAAAAAGTGGAGACCTCTGTACAGAATGAGAATGTTGCATCCACAGACAAACAGGGAATTTTGAATACAAAATTTTCTTTCTTCAGAGAGAGCAATTCTTATGCTTTGGGGAATGCAGAAAGGTAAATGACTCTTGTGGGGCACATGGTATATCAAGGCTCAATTGAGAAATTAGAGAAGCCTGAACATTTTACTGATCAAATCTTCATGGGAATTTACAATATCATGTTGTGCAGGGCAGGAAGCAGTGTGAACAATCTCCAAATGCTAGGAGGAAATTCTCAGCTAGGTTCCAGACCAATTCAGTTAACACCTTCTGATTATGTTCTTTCTTTATTTTCTTTATTTCTTTTATCATATTAAGGTACACACACTGTTTACAGCACTGCTAGATGTTGTAATGCTCTAGAACTTTTAGCACCTGGGTTGCTTTACTTTTCGTTGGAGACTTTGAATTCATTAGATTTGAATACGAAACACTCTGGTCACGGGGTGAGTTGCTGACCCCACGGCATCAGCCCGGAACAGGGAACTCAGAAGTTCCTCAACCCCCTATCCTTCCTGGGATCTCTGCATGGCCTCTATGGCATGCATACTGACTCTTTCTTTCTATCCTACTTCGCTTGCATCAGGAAACCTCCCTGCTTTGGCCTCTCTTCTCTTTGGGCACATAACATCACCCAGTTCAGCCTGTCTGGGCACTGGGTCCGAAGCCTCATGGTACCCATGTGGGCGGGAGTTCCTTTGCTTCAATAGCCTGCCTGTACCAAGCAAGGTAGGTGCTTTGTTTACGATCTACGCAACCAGCACAGAGACCTGATCTCAGCGACAGGAGAGACAGCATGGGCGACTGGAGAGCCAGCAATGGGGACAGAGACCTGATCTCGGTGCCAGGAGAGCTATCACTGGGGGGAGCCATCACTGAGAATGTACAGTAGGCAAGACAACCCGTTCCTGTTAAAGAAGTTCCATAGGAGAGTATTCGCTGGAAGAGATGTGCAGGCGCCAATGCAAGAATTCACCTAACAATCTGAAAAGGAACCTGAAATCACCCGAAACCAGCAACCTCACAACAGGGGGACATGAACACCAAAATCAAGAAGAAGTAGAAAATATTGACTTTATGAAAGTGATTGACACCCTCAAACAACATGTAAAGAATGCCCTAATAGAAATGGATGAGAAAAATAACAGAAAGTTTGAAGAATTGAATAAATCATTGAATGATACCCTAGGAAAACAATGAAAAACAATCAAACAGATAATAGAAACAGTTCAAGACTTAAAACCTGAAATGGAGGCAAAGAAGGAAACACAAACAGAGGGTCCGCTGGATATGGAAATTTTAAGAAAAAAAATAGAGACTAGAGAAACAAGTATAACAAACAGAATACAAGAGATAGAAGAAAGAATCTCATATTCTGAAGATACCCAAAGAAAATAAGCACACTGACCAAAAAGAAAAAAAAAAGAGCAAGTACAACAAACTCTCATCACAAAACTTTCAGGAAATGTGAGACACAATAAAAAGAACAAATCTAAGAATAATAGGAGTAGAAGAAGGAGAAGAAGTACAGTTCTATGATCTAGAAAATATATTTAATAAAATTATAGAAGAAAACTTTCCCAACATAAAGAAAGATATACATATGAAGGTTCAAGAAGCATAGAGAACACCGAATAGGATGGATCAAAAATAAATACCCTCGCCATATAATAATTAAAACAGAAAGCATAAAGAATGAAGAACGAATATTAAGAGCTGCAAAGGAAAAAGGCCCAGTTACTTATAAAATAAACCTGTCAGACTTACACGTGACTTCTCCATGGAAACATGAAAGCAAGAAGGTAATGGATGGATGTACTGTAGAAAATAAGAAACTATGGATGCAAGCCCTGACTACTATACCCAGCCAAGCTTTCGTTCACTATAAATGAAAAAAATAAAACTTTGCAGGATTAAAACAATTTTAAACAATATGTAGCAACAAATCCAGCCTTACAGAAAGTAATAGAAGGAAAAGCAATAACCAAGGAGTCCAACAATGACCAGAATAACTCAGACATCTATAGACCCTTCACCAGCACAACTCCAGAAAGGGAAACACACAAAGTCTATGACTAAAAAGTGACAGGAGTTAACAACCACTGGTTATAAATATCACTTAGTGTCAACGGAATCAACTCACTTATAAAAAGGCCCATGCTAAGAGATTGGATAAAAAAACAGGAAACAACAACCACAAAGACAGGCACCTACTCAGAGTAAAGTGCTGGGAAAAAGCTTACCAAGCAAATGAACCTGAGAAACAAGCAGGTTTGGCCATACTAAACTCTGACAAAGTTGTCTTCAAACTTAAATCAATCAGAAGAGATGGAGAGGAACATTTCATACTCATAACACAAAGAGTTCATCAGGATGAAGTCTCAATCCTGACTATCTATGACCATAATATAAAAGTACACACGCATGTAAAAGAAACATTACTAAAACTCAAGGCCGCCATCAAACTGCATACACTACTAGTAGGAGACGTCAACACTCAACTCTCACAAATAAACAGGTCAATCAGACAGAAACCTAACAGAGAAATAAGAGAGTTAATGGAGGTAATGAAGCAAATAATCTTAACAGACATTTATAGAACATTCCACCCAAATAGGAAAGAATATACCTTCTTCTTGGCAGCTCAAGAAATCTTCTCGAAAATTGACCACATAGTCAGTAACAAAGCAATTATCCACAAGTACAAAAAAAAATGAGTAACCACCAGTGTCTTATCAGATCATCATGAAGTAAAGTTAGAATTCAACAACAAGGCTACCCCCAGAAAGCCTACAAATTCATGGAAACTGAACAGTAAACTACTTAACCATTCCTGCATTAAGGAAGAAATAAAGAAAGAAATTAAAGTCTTCCTGAAATTCAATGAAAATAAAGAAAAAACGTATTCATACGTATGGGACACAATGAAAGCAGTCCTAAGAGGAAAGTTCATAGCACTAAGTGCCCACTCAAAGAAAACAGAGAAAGCACACATTGGAGTCTTAACAGCCCACCTCAAAGCTCTAGAAAAAAAAAAGAAGCATTCTCACCTAGGAATACTAGAAGTCTGGAAATAATCAAACTGAGGGCAGAAATCAACAAAATAGAAACAAACAAAAAAATCCAAAGAGTCAATGAAACAAAAAGCTGGTTCCAGGAGAAAATCGACAAGATTGATGAACCCCTATCCAAACTAATCAAGAAAGGAGAGACAATATGCAAATTAATAAGTTCAGAAATAAAAAGGGGGCATAAACACAGACACAGGAAATTCAGCATATCATTTGATCTTACTACAAAAGACTTTGGCCACAAAACTAGAAAATCTGAAAGAAATGGACACTTTTTTAGATAAATACCATATACCAAAGTGAAACCAGGAACAGGTGAACAATAGAAATAGACCTGTTAGTCGTGAAGAATTAGAAGAGGTTATCAAAAACCTCCCTACCAAAAATGTCCAGGAACACATGGTTTCAATGCAGAATTCTACCCGAACTTCCAAGAAGACCTAATACCTATACTCCTTAATGTATTTCACAATACAGAAACAGAAGAATCATTGCCAAATTCTGTTTATGAAGCTATAGTTACTCTGATACCAAAACCGCATAAAGACTCAACCAAGAAAGAGAATTATAGGACAATCTCATTCATTAACATCGATGCAAAAATCCTCAACAAAATACTGGCAAACAGAATCCAAGAACACATTAGAAAAATTATCCATTATGATCAAGTAGGCTTCATCCCAGAGATGCAGGGCTGTTTCAACATACAGAAATCTACCAATGTAATCCATCATATAAAGAAAATGAAAGAAAAAAAATGATCATTTCATTTAGATGCTGAAAAAGCATTTGACAAAATTCTACATCCTTTATGATAAAAGTCTTGGAGAGATTAGGGATACAAAGGTCATACCTAAATATAATAAAATCTATTTACAGCAAGCCAACAGCTAACATCAAATTAAACAGAGAGAAACTCAAAGCCATCCCACTAAAATCAGAAACACGACAAGTCTGTAAACCCTCTCCATACCTCTTCAATATTGTGCTTGAACTTTTAGCAATAGCAATAAGACAACATAAGCAGATCAAGGGATCCAAAGTGGAAAGGAAGAGGGAAACTTTCGTTAATTGCAGATGACAAGATAGTATACATAAGCGACCTGAAAAACCCCAACAAAGAACTACTACAGCTGATAACACCTTTAGTCATTGGCAGGATACAAGACCAACTCCAAAAAATCAGTCGCCCTCTTATACACAAATGATATGGAAGTTGAGAGGGAAAGCAGAGAATCATCATCTTTCACGATAGCCACAAACAGCGTAAAATATCTTGGGGTGACTCTAACCAAGGAAGTGAAAGATCTATTTGACAAAACTTTAAGGTATTGAAGAAAGAAATTGAAGAGGATACCAGAAAATGGAAGGATCTCCCTTGCTCTTTGATTAGGAGCATCAACATAGTAAAAATGGCAATCTACCAAAGGCTATTCATAGATTCAATGCAATCCCCATCAAGGTCCCATCAAAATTCTTCACAGATATTGAAAGCACAATAATCAACTTTATATGGAAAAACGAAAAAACCAGGATAGCCAAAACAATCCTATACAATAAAGGAACTTCTGGAGGCATTACAATCCCTGACTTCAAACTCTATTACAGGGCTACAGTAATGAAAACAGCATCTTACTTTCATGAAAACAGAGAACTCGACAAATGGAATCATATAAAAGACCCGGTTTTTAGCCCACAAACCTATGAACACCTCATTTTCGATAAAGGAGCTAAAAGTATACAATGGAATAAAGAAAGCATCTTCAACAAATGGTGCTGGCACAACTGGATGTCAACCTGTAGAAGAATGAAAATAGACCCATATCTATCACCAAGCACAAAACTCAAGTCCAAATGGATCAAAGACCTCAATATCAGTCCGAAAACACTGAACCTGATAGAAGAGAAAGTGGGAAGTACCTACTACAGATGGGCACAGGACATCGCTTCCTAAGTATAACCCCAGCAGTACAGACAATAAGGGCAACATAAAATAAATGGGACCCACTGAAAGTGAGAAGCTCCTGTAAAGCAAAGGACACTGTCAATAAGATAAAAAGGCAACCTCCTGACTGGGAGAAGATTTTCACCAACCACGCAACAGACAAAGGTCTGATCTACAAAATATATAAAGTACTCACGAAATTCGTCTTTAAAATGCTAATCAACCCAATTAAAAAGGGGCACTGAAATGAACAGAAAATTCTTAACAGAGGAAGTTCAAATGGCCAAAAGATACTTAAGGTCATGCTCAACTTCCTTAGCGATCAGGGAAATGCAAATCAAAACAACTTTGAGATATCATCTTACACCTGTCAGAATGGCGAAAATCAAAAATACCAATGATAGCCTTTGCTGGAGAGGTTGTGGAGAAAGGGGTACCCTAATCCATTGCTGGTGGGAATGCAAACTTGTGCAATCACTTTGGAAATCAGTGTGGCGGTTTCTCATGAAATTTGATATCAACCTACCCCTGGACCGAGCAATACCACTCTTGGGAATATACCCAAGGGATGCCCTATCATATGACAAAAGCATATGTTCAACTATGTTCTTAGCAGCATTATTTGTAATAGCCAGAACCTGGAAACAACCTAGATGTCCTTAAATGGAAGAATGGATGAAGAACGTGTGGAATACATACACATTAGAGTACTACTCTGCCATATAAAACAATGACTTCTCAAATTTTGCATGTAAATGGATGGAAATAGAAAACACTACCCTGAGTGCGGTAACCCAGTCCAAAAAAGAGGATTATGGGATGTACTCACTCATAATTAGTTCCTAGCCATGAATATAGGTCACAGAGTCTATAATTTGTGGTCCTAAAGAAGCTAAATAAGAAGGTGAAACCAAACATAAACATATAGTTATTATCCCTGCTATGGGAAATAGAGAAGATTCCTGGGCAAAAAATTGGGACCTTGGGGGTGGGGTCGGATAGGGGTACGGGTAGATGGGGAGAAAAAATGAGAAGGGGAGAATGGGGGAACTTGGGGAAACGGGATGTTTGTGGATAAAACAAGGTTGGATAGAGGAGAGGGAATCACATAACTTAATTAAGGAAACCACCATCGGGGTGGTAAGAGACATGATCCTACAGTGGCGCCCAGTTTCGCAGGGCAATGTCCCCAGTTAGTTACTTGGGCAGCTGATGATAGTTAACCTGAATTGACCTTATCCTATAGCCATACTGGTGAATATCTTGCATATCACCATAGAACCTTCATGTAGCAATGAATGGAGATAGAGACAGAGACCCACACTGGAGCATCTAAGCTCCCAAAGTCCCACTGTGGAGCAGAAAAGAGGGAGAACATGAGCATGGAAACCAGTACCACCTGAGAGGTGTGCCCATCTACCGAGAAAGTTGGGCTGAACTATTGGGAGCTAACCAAGGCCATCTGGACTGTGACTGAAAAAGAATGGGATAAAACCTGACTCTCCGAACATGGCAGACAATGAGCGCTGATGAGAAGCCAAGGACAATGCCATTGGGTTTTGTTCCTTCTTCATATTCTGGCTTTGTGCGAGCCTAGCCAGTTTGGATGTTCACCTTACTAGACCTGGATGGAGGGGAGAAGGCCCTAGACTTTCCACAGGGTAGGAAACCCTGACAGCTCTACAGACCGGGGAGGGATGGGGAGAGGAGTGGGGAGAATGGGGAGAGGGGCTTTATTAGGGGGAGGGAAATGTGAGGCTGGGAGGAAGCAGGGATTTTTCTCTTCAATAAAAATAAATAAAAATAAAAATAAAAAAAATTGCCATTGTTCTTGAATTCTCAGTAGTCCTCATTCTTCGCTATGTTCAGTAAGTCCAATTTTATCCAAGGCTTTTTCACACACGCCAGCTGGCCTTGGTGTGTTCCCGATAGAACATCCCCATTGTCTCAGTGTGTGGGTGCACCCCTCACCTTCCTGAGTTCCATGCTCGTACTATCTCTCCTCCTCCTCCAGATTTGGAACTTGAGATTTCTTTCCAGAGCTCCATGGTTGGTCCTCTGTCTCCTTTCATCACCCGATGAAGGTTAATATTCAGGAGAATGCCTATAGGTTTTTCTTTGAGTTCTACTCATTTAGCTTCTCTAGGATCGCTAATTATAGGCTCAATATCCTGTGCTTATGTCTAGAGACCAAATATGAGGGAATACATCCCATGTTCCTTTTTCTGGGTCTTGCTTTCCTCACTCAGGAGAGTGTTTTCTATTTCCATCCATTTGTATGCAAATTTCAAGAAGTCCTAGATCACTTAAGGTCATGCTCAACTTCCTTATCTATCAGGAAAATGCAAACCAAGACAACTTTGAGATACCATCTTACACATGTAAGCATGGCTAAAATAAAAAACACCAATGATAGCCTTTGCTGGAGAGGTTGTGGAGAAAGGGGTGCACTCATCCATTGCTGGTGGGAATGCTAACTTGTGCAACCACTTTGGAAAGCAGTTTGGCGGTTTCTCAGAAATTTCGGGATCAACCTATCACTGCAGCAAGCAATACCACTCTTGGGAATATACCCAAGAGAGCCTAATTATACAACAAAAGTATATGCAATACTATGTTCATAGCAGCATTGTTTGTACTAGCCAGAAACTGGAAAAAACCTAGATGCCCTTCAATCGAAGAATGGATGAAGAAAGTAGGGAATATATACATATTGTAGTACTACTCAGTAGTAAAAGATAAATTCCATTATTACAATCCATCTGTTTTTCCTGTGATTTAAACACACACATACAAGTTAATGCACACTCACTGATGATATTTCAACTTAGGGGGTTATTCTGGGGTTGTCAAAAGCCTTATCTCTAGAGGGGATCTTAGAAGGCCACGAGGTTACCCCAAGTAAGACTTTTGTCAGGTGAGGAGAGGGTGCCTGCACTGTGCCATGTCCCTAGGAACTATGGTTGCCTTGTCCTATAGTCAGACTGATGACTACCTTGAATATCACCATAGAACTTTTGTTTGGCAATTTATGGAGTTAAAGACAGGGCCCACATCAGAAAACTAAACAGAGCTTCCAAGCTCCAGGTGAAGTGCAGAACGATTGAGAATACTAGCAAGGAAGTCAGGAAAACCATGCCATGATCCACACACTTCGACCCTGTGCCTGAGCTAATGGGAGCTCAACAAAATCAGCTGGCCTGGGAATAAAAAAGCATGGGATCAAACTGGCAGCTCTGAATGTGGCTGACAATTGGGGCAGACTGAAAAGCCAATGATCATGGCACTGGTATTTGTCTGTACTGCATAGAAAGGTTTTTTGTGATCCAATTCTATGTGGATGCATACCTTCCTACATCTGGATGGATGAAGAGTGGGCTTAACTTCCAACAGGTCATGGTACCCTGAACTCTATTTGGATTGGAGTTGGAATGGAGAGGTTTAGTGGCGCAGAGAGAAGAATGTGGGAGGAGGAAAAGAAGTGGAAATTTGAAATTTATTATTTATGAAGAAATAAAATATCTATAGAAGATAACCAATGGAGAGGTAGGAGACAGGAAAAATCTTTGATGAAAGTTGTTGATTCAGACACCAAAGACTTTTTTCCAAAAAAAAAAGATAAAGTGGTTGAGGTACTTGGGCAAGAGTATGACTCCTGTAATTGGGAAGATCGTGTGGTTTTTATTTTAGGTCTTCAGGGGTCTATATAAGCAGCACATTAGGACCTGTATGCTGGATGTTTCTGTGGGTAAATAGGGAAGAAACCAGCCTATGAGTGGTTTTATGACAAAAGTAGAGCCTTGGTGATGTCACAAAGCCGTGGTTGGGGGTGGCAACTCTGTTCCACTGGAAGCACTAGACTTCTGTGAAGGTGGGTTTACTATCTTCACGGTGGGTCAGGAGGTCAGTTCAGCTCCTGAGCTCCACAACTGTTCAACTGGATTTGGCAGCTAAATATTTCCAGAAGATGAAATATGGAGAGCCAGACATTATCTTTTGGTAAATATCTTTAGAAAGCAACTGGGACCTCTGTAGTCCCGAAAGTTTTCCTTCAAATCTCATTCTGGTCCACCATTTATGTGGTTACCAGCTCCTATATTTGATAGCTGTGGGGATGGGGAATGCCATCTATTCTTCCCACTTTATCTTTCCTAACAATATCCAATTCATCAGTCCACTAAAATGGCACAGATCTCCTTTGTATATATACGGTTTAGAAGATATTAATTTCTTCAAAATGGTGCTGTTGCCCAGACTAGTGAGTCTTTCTTGTTGCAGTGTGTCTCACAGTACTCCTTGTCTAATGAAGACACAGAATGGCTTCATGTAATAAATCTGGGACTGGATCAGGAGGACCCAACACAGATAGCCATTGTACTAGAGTGCCATGACCTTGGGCAGGTGGTTTTGAATTAGGCAACTAACTAATAGCTTGAGCGGGAAGGAGAGAAGTGGCTGTCCTTTGAATTCTTTGCCATCTGTTCAGATTTTTCTTACTCAATTTGGGTATAGGCATACCTGTCTTAGTCAGTCAGGAAGTAGGTTTCTCAGCAGAGGTCAATTGCTTTTGGGCAGCAGCACTGTGTCTCTGATACAGATATACTGAGCTGTAGACAATAGTTTGATAATTTTCCTATTAATTTTTTTAAGACAAAATTACATTTAGGTATCCAAACGTATTCAGACCTGCCTTTGTCACCTGCCTCAAAGTTCTTCCAAAAAAGAGCCTTGACCTCACATTCTCCCCTTCTTATCCTTGCAGGCACTCATGGTGGAGGAAACCACTTTGTGTCTGATTTAAACTGAAGAGTTTTTCCAACATAGAGAGTGGGCAGCTATGAAGCCCAAGCACAGAAAGATAGCCAAGAGACTGCAGACCAGGAGTGTTGTGGCCTACCTCAGTAAGTCTACTGCCATGATAAAGATGCCTTTTAGTATGAGATCCATGCTACCTCTCCAGAAGAGGAATTTGTCTTCTCTCCAGAAGCAAAACCTGAGTAGGACTTTTGAGCCCATGGAGAATATTGTAGGATGCAGAAATTCTCATGACTGGAAGGAAGCCAATGATCCAGTCACCCAGTGGAAAGCCATCATTCTAGATCAACTGCCAACAAATCCCTCATCTATTTGTTGAAATATGATGGGATTGATTGTGTCTATGGCTTGGAGCTTCACAGCGATGAAAGGATTTTAAACCTTAAGTTCCTGCCTAATAACGTGCCATTTCCTCGGGTAACAGACACTCATCTCTCAAACACCATAGTTAGCAGAGCAGTGAAACATACATTAATGGGCCCAAATGGCTCTAAGAAACTGGAGGGGATGGTCCTAGAGGAGGTGCCCATCATGAAGACCTGGTTCTATATTACCTACAAGAAAGATCCAGTCTTGTACATTTACCACCTCCTGGAAGACTACCTTGAAGGCAACCTCGACATCATGCCGGTCTCTAAGGAGGAGTTGAGTGTTGTGGTCCCAGATGAGATGCAGACCATGATGACCCATTTCTACATGATCTACAAGGAAGATCCAGTCCTGTACCTTTACCACCATCTAGATGACTACATAAAAGACAACCTCAATATCGTTCCAGAATGTCCTCCAATAGAGGTGACTTTGGAAGTAGGCAGGGATTCCTTGGCAGGCAAAAGTGTGCAGTACAACAAACAAGATGGAACCCAAGAGATAGGTAAAATTATTTACCAAGTTCCCATCAAACCATCCGTGTGTTTCATCAAGTGTGATAATGACTTCTATATCTATGTCTATGATTTGGTGAAGATCTGTTAAAGAGAATTTCTCAAATTTTGAGGGACACACTTAAACTGTGTTTGGGGAATGTTTTTTATTTCAAATAATTCAGGTCATCTATTAATCCTGGTATCTTTTCCAATGGAATATTCTTGCTCTAAAAATAAAACGTTTGTGAACATGTTGTGTTGTTTGGTCAATGATTGATTGTGTCTTGTGAATGGTACATCACAGAAAGACATGCCTTTGCTTCTCAAGTTATATTTCAGGAGCCCTTCCGCATTGAAGATGTTGCATGACACTCTTGTTCTGAAGTTGTAAGTATGAGGTCCCTTAGAACAATAAAAGAATGAGTTCTCCTGATTCTCAAAGAAAGGTGTTTCAGTCTTCCTTTAAAGACATGGTAATGGCTGAAGCCTTTTTGTTGACAGGTTATTAGTTTATTGGTAAAAGCTTTGAGTTACTTTGGTTCTAGGCAGTAAAGATTGAGGCAAACTGGGCGATTCAGGAAGATCTGAAACCCCCAGTTCTGAAGAAGTAGTCAGAAGCTCCCTTCACCTTTACATCTCTTTGGAAAATCTCTTATAATGTCATGGTTGGATATAGCCTGCTTGAGAATTAGTGGAGTTCATTCTGCATCCTGGTTCAAAAGAAATGTACCTGAGAACCCAGTGAGTCCAGGAAAATATTTTGAGGTCAACTTCAGTTACCGCAGAAAATTATGAGTCCTCCTGTGCCTGAAGGAATAATTCTGAGGAATCTTTGTTAAAAAAAAGTGGAGACCTCTGTACAGAATGAGAATGTTGCATCAACAGACAAACAGGGAATTTTGAATAAAAAATTTTCTTTCTTCAGGGAGAGCAATTCTTATGCTTTGGGGAATGCAGAAAGGTCAATGACTCTTGTGGGGCACATGGTATATCAAGGCTCAAGTGAGAAATTAGAGAAGCCTGAACATTTTACTGATCAAATCTTCATGGGAATTTACAATATCATGTTGTGCAGGGCAGGAAGCAGTGTGAACAATCTCCAAATGCTAGGAGGAAATTCTCAGCTAGGTTCCAGACCAATTCAGTTAACACCTTCTGATTATGTTCTTTCGTTATTTTCTTTATTTCTTTTATTAAATTAAAGTACACACACTGTTTACAGCACTGCTAGATGTTGTAGTGCTCTAGAACTTTAAGCACCTGGATTGCTTTACTCCTGGTTGGAGACTTTGAAGTCATTAGATTAGAATACGAAACACTCTGGGCACGGGGTGAGTTGCTGACCCCACGGCATCAGCCCGGAACAGGGAACTCAGAAGTTCCTCAACCCCCTATCCTTCCTGGGCTCTCTGCATGTCCTCTAAGGCATGCATACTGCCTCTTTCTTTCTATCCTACCTAGCTTGCATCAGGAAACCTCCCTGCTTTGGCCCCTCTGTTCTCTTTGGGCACGTAACATCACCGAGTTCAGCCTGTCTGGGCACTGGGTCCGAAGCCTCATGGCACCCATGTGGGCGGGAGTTCCTTTGCTTCAATAGCCTGCCTGTACCAAGCAAGGTATGTGCTTTTATTACGATCTATGCAACCAGCACGGAGACCTGATCTCGGCGACAGGAGAGACAGCACGGGCGACTGGAGAGCCAACACTGGGCACAGAGACCTGATCTCGGTGCCAGGAGAGCTATCACTGGGGAGAGCCATCACTGAGAAAGTACATCAGTAGGCAAGACGACCCGATCCTGTTAAAGAAATTCCATAAGGGAGCATTCGCGGGAAGAGATGGGCAGGCACCAATGCAAGAATTCACCCAACAATTAGAAAAGCAACCTGAAATCACCCGAATCCAGCAACCTCACTACAGGGAAACATGAACACCTACATCAAGAAGAAGTAGAAAAAATTGACTTTATGAAAGTGATTGACGCCCTTAAACAACATGTAAAGAATGCCCTTGCAAAAATGGATGAGAAATATAACAGAAAGTTTGAAGAATTGAATAAATCATTGAATGACACCCTAGAAAAACAATGAAAAAACAATCAAACAGATAATAGAAACAGTTCAAGACTTGAAAACTGAAATGGAGGCAAAGAAGAAAACACAAACAGAGGGTCGGCTGGATATGGAAAATTTAAGAAAAAAAACAGAGACTAGAGAAACAAGCATAACCAACAGAATACAATATATAGAAGAAAGAATCTCAGGTTCTGAAGATACCCAAAGAAAATAAACACACTGTCCAAAAAAAAAAAAAAAAAAAAAAAAAAAAAAAAAAAAAAAAAAAAAAAACAGCAAGTACAACAAACTCTCCTCAGAAAACATTCAGGAAATCAGGGACACAATAAAAAGAACAAATCTAAGAATAATAGGAGTAGAAGAAAGAGAAGAAGTACTTTTCAATGATCCAGAAAATATATTTAATAAAATTACAGAAGAAAACTTTCCCAACCTAAAGAAAGATATACATATGAAGGTTCAAGAAGCATAGAGAACAACGAATAGGATGGATCAAAAAAAATCCCCTCGCCATATAATATTTAAAACAGAAATCATACAGAATGAAGAAAGAATATTAAGAGCTGCAAAGGAAAAAGGCCCAGTTACTTATAAAGGTAAACCTGTCAGACTTACACATGACTTCTCCATGGAAACATGAAAGCAAGAAGGTAATGGATGGATGTATTGCAGAATAAGAAACTATGGATGCAAGCCCAGACTACTATACCCAGACAAGCTTTCTTTCACTCTAAATGGAAAAAATAAAACTTTGCAGGATTAAAACAATTTTAAACAATATGTAGCCACAAATCCAGCCTTACAGAAAGTAATAGAAGGAAAAGCAGTAACCAAGGAGTCCAGCAATGACCACAATAACTCAGACATCTAGAGACCCTTTACCAGCACAACTCAAGGAAGGGAAACACACAAACTCTATGACTATAAATGTGATAGGAGTTAACAACCACTGGTTATAAATATCACTTAGTGTCAACGGACTCAACTCACCTATAAAAAGGCACAGGCTAAGTGATTGGATAGAAAAACAGGATTCACCATTCTGCTGTTTACAAGAAACACACCTCAACCACAATGACAGGCTCCTACTCAGAGTAAAGTGCCGGGAAAAAGCTTATCAGGCAAATGAACCCGAGAAACAAGCAGGTCTGGCCATACTAAACTCTGAGAAAGTTGACTTCACACTTAAATCAATCAGAAGAGATGGAGAGGAACATTACATACTCATAACAGGAAGAGTTCATCAGGATGAAGTCTCAATCCTGAATATCTATGACCCTAATATAAAAGTACCCACGCATGTAAAAGATACATTACTAAAACTCAAGGCTGCCATCAAACTGCACACACTACTAGTAGGAGTATTCAACACTCAAGTCTCACCAATGGACAGGTCAATCAGACAGAAACCTAACAGAGAAATAAGAGAGTTAATGGAGGTAATGAAGCAAATGATCTTAACAGACATTTATAGAACATTCCACCCAAATGTGAAAGAATATACCTTCTTCTCTGCAGCTCAAGTAATGTTCTAGAAAATTGACCACATAGTCAGTAACTAAGCAGTACAAAAAAATAAGTAACCACCAGTGTCTTATCAGATCATCATGGATTAAAGTTAGAATTCAACAACAAGGCTACCCCCAAAAAGCCTACAAATACATGGAAACTGAACAGTCAACTACTGAACCACGCCTGCATTAAGGAAGAAATAAAGAAAGAAATTAAATTCTTCCTGGAATTCAATGATAATTAAGAAAAAACATATTCATACCTATGGGGCACAATGAAAGCAGTCCTAAGAGGAAAGTTCATAGCACTAAGTGCCCACTCAAAGAAAACAGAGAAAGCACACATTGGAGTCTTAACAGCCCACTTGAAAGCTCTAGAAAAAAAAGAGAAGCATACTCACCTAGGAAGACTAGAAGTCTGGAAATAATCAAACTGATGGCAGAAATCAACAAAATAGAAACACACAAAACAATCCAAAGAATCAATGAAACAAAAAGCTGGTTCCTGGAGAAAATCAACAAGATTGATAAACCCCTATCAAAACTAATCAAGAAAGGAGAGACAATATGCAAATTAATAAGTTCAGAAATGAAAAGGGGGCATAACCACAGACACAGAGGAAATTCAGCGTATCATTTGATCTTACTACAAAAGTCTGTAGGCCACAAAACTGAAAATCTGAAAGAAATGGACACTTTTTTAGATAAATACCATGTACCAAAGTTAAACCAGGAACAGGTGAACAATAGAAATAGACCTGTTAGTCGTGAAGAATTAGAAGTGGTTATCAAAAACCTCCCTACCAAAAATGCCCAGGAACACATGGTTTCAATGCGGAATACTACCCGAACTTCCAAGAAGACCTACTACCTATACTCCTTAATGTATTCCACAATATAGAAACAGAAATTTCATTGCCAAATTCTGTTTATGAAGCTACAGTTACTCTGATACCAAAACCGCACAAAGACTCAACCAAGAAAGAGAACTATAGGACAATCTCAGTCATTAACATCGATGCAAAAATCCTCAACAAAATACTGGCAAACAGAATCCAAGAACACATTAGAAAAGTTATCCATTATGATCAAGTAGGCTTCATCCCAGAGATGCAGGGCTGCTTCAACATACAGAAATCTACCCATGTACTCCATCATATAAATAAACTGAAAGAAAAAAAATGATCGTTTCATTAAGATGTTGAAAAAGCATTTGACAAAATTCTACATCCTTTATAATAAAAGTCTTGGAGAGATTAGTGATACAAACGTCATACCTAAATATAATAAAATCTATTTACAGCAAGCCGACAGCTAACATCAAATTAAACAGAGAGAAACTCAAAGCCATCGCACTAAAATCAGGAACACGACAAGGCTGTCCACCCTCTCCATACCTTTTCAATATTGTGCTTGAAGTTGCACATCTTTAATCTTAACATCCAGGAAGCAGAGGCAGGCAAATTT
>JABTXL010017688.1:0-15289 GCA_025134845.1 Neodon shergylaensis
CTTATCTAAAACTGCAGACACTAACTGATGGAAATCATAGGGGGTAGCTCTAGCGTTAGAAGCCCAAGTCCTTATCATTTCCTTTACATATGCATTGTGCAAGGCAAAATTAACAATAGCCTGCTTAATTTCTCTTAGATCACTCATTGCTATTGGCGTCCATCTAGCTTCTCTGACTCCCTTTGAGCCTTTAGAAGTTGACGCTTTGTCAGAATTAAGTATAGGGTATGCCGCTAAAACCCTGGGTAAGACAGTTCTAATAGCTGGTGTTGTCATTGTATCCTGTCCTTGTGACTTATTACTCTGTTCACCAGCTCCAATAATTTCTTCAATCATTTCAAGTCTTTTTATTATTGTCTTTATTATTGCCTCTTTTGAATCCTGAATCTCCTGACCTGCATGAGTTTCTAGTAAAGATAGTATGGTTCTTGGGAGTGCCATATTCTTCCTAAATGACAGAATATGCAAAAGAATACTGAAACTTAGTAACCAGTAAATTAAGTTATCGTCATAGTCATATAAACCTTGCATGATATATCCCATTGTATTGGCAGCCAAAACAGTGAAATTCATGTTGGAAACAAAATCTGCCATATTACCTGTTATCCAGCACGTGGCACTGTTGCCAAGTCACTGCGAAAACGAGGTCCGCCTAGCACCACCTAGTATTTGCTAAAAACTGGGAAATGCAAGTTGCTCAACAAAGTAAATGTAATTTAATCAATTCCATACATGGAACCATAAACCCAGAATCCAGGGGTAGAGAAGAGTAACCCAGAAGCCGTGTATGCCTCCATGTGACAGAGTCACCCTGAGGGGTTGTATCTTTCGGCAACTGCGGGCTCTGGTTCGCACTGCTTAAGAGCTGTACTTGCAAGGGAGATTTAAAAAATGACTCAGAAAAGAGCAAACCACGCAGGCAGAGACTACGCGGGCCTGTGGAATTTAAATCGACGTGGGGAGGCAGATGATAGGGTGCGTGGGGACTTGAAGTCAACCTGAGGTGTCTAAAGGGAAAATATAAAGAACTGCAGCAAAAAAAGCCAGTGCGTGATAATTTATATTAAACTGCTGGCTCCACGCACAAGGCACAGGATACAAGGCTGCCACAAGGCACAGGCCACAAGGCCGCCAGCCGTGGCTGAGGAAGGGAGGGCTCATGCCAAGCCAAACTCGCAACCGGCAGCCGAGCGGGGAAGGAGCGGTCCTAAGAGCCCCACGTTCGGGCAACAAATAAAGGCATAAGTCATGAACAATGCCACACCAGTTTGTAATTATGATTAATAGAGTAGTATTTATTTAAAGGAGAAAAACCTTACAGATCACTGTCCCAGACAACAGCCCTCTGTGCAACCAGGAAGGGAGTTAAGTCGCCAGCAGAGCAGGAAGTGAAGAGAGCGAAGGGGGAAGGACAGAAGTGGCTGTATTTTGAATTCTTCGCCATCTGTTCAGATTTTTCTTACTCAATTTGGGCATAGGCATACCTGTCTTAGTCAGTCAGGAAGTAGGTTTCTCAGTAGAGGTCAATTGCATTTGGGCAGCAGCAATGTGTCTCTGATGCAGATATACTGAGCTGTAGACAATAGTTTGACAATTTTCCTATTAATTTCTTAAGACAAAATTACATTTAGGTATCCAAACGTATTCAGAACTGCCTTTGTCACCTGCCTCAAAGTTCTTCCAAAAAAGAGCCTTGACCTCACATTCTCCCCTTCTTATCCTTGCAGGCACTCATGGTGGAGGAAACCACTTTGTGTCTGATTTAAACTGAAGAGTTTTTCCAACATAGAGAGTGGGCAGCTATGAAGCCCAAGCACAGAAAGATAGCCAAGAGACTGCAGACCAGGATTGCTGTGGCCTACCTCAGTAAGTCTACCGCCATGATAAAGATGCCTCTAAGTATGAGATCCATGCAACCTCTCCAGAAGGGGAATTTGCCTTCTCTCCAGAAGCAAAACCTGAGTAGGCCTTTTGAGCCCATGGAGAATATTGTAGGATGCAGAATTTCTCATGGCTGGAAGCAAGCCAATGAACCAGTCACCCAGTGGAAAGCCATCATTCTAGATTAACTGCCAACAAATCCCTCTCTCTATTTGTTGAAATATGATGGGATTGATTGTGTCTATGGCTTGGAGCTTCACAGCAATGAAATGATTTTAAACCTTAAGTTCCAGCCTAGTAACGTGCCATTTCCTCGGGTAACAGACACTCATCTCTCAAACACCATAGTTGGCAGAGCAGTGAAACATACATTCATGGGCACAAATGGCTCTAAGAATGACTGGAAGGGGATGGTCCTAGAGGAGGTGCCCATCATGAAGACCTGGTTCTATATTACCTACAGGAAAGATCCAGTCTTGTACATTTACCACCTCCTGGAAGACTACCTTGAAGGCAACCTCCACATCATGCCGGTCTCTAAGATGGAGTTGAGTGTGGTGGTCCCAGATGAGATGCAGACAATGATGACCTGTTTCTACATGATCTACAAGGATGATCCAGTCCTGTAACTTTACCACCATCTAGATGACTACATAAAAGACAACCTCAATATCATGACAGAATGTCCTCCAGTAGAGGTGACTTTGGAAATAGGCAGGGATTCCTTGGCAGGCAAAAGTGTACAGTACAACAAACAAGATGGAACCCAAGGGATAGGTAAAATTATTTACCAAGTTCCCATCAAACCATCCGTGTAGTTCATCAAGTTTGATAATGACTTCCATATCTATATCTATGATTTGGTGAAGATCTGTTAAAGTGAAATTCTCAAATTTTGAGGGACACACTTAAACTGTGTTTGGGGAATGTTTTTTTTCAAATACTTCAGGTCTTCTATTAATCCTCGTATCTTTTCCAATGGCATATTCTTGCTCTAAAAATAAAATGTTTGCGAACATGTTGTGTTGTTTGGTCAATGATTGCTTGTGTCTTGTGGATGGTACATCACAGAAAGACATGCCTTTGCTTCTCAAGTTATATTTCAGGAGCCGTTCAGCATTGAAGATGTTGCATAACATTCTTGTTCTGAAGTTGTAAGTTTGAGGTCCCTTACAACAATAAAAGAATGAGTTCTCCTGATTCTCAAGAAAGGTGTGTCAGTCTTCCTTTAAAGACAGGGTAATTGCTGAAGACTTTCTTGTTGACAGGTTATTAGTTTATTGGTAAAAGCTTTGAGTTACTTTCGTTCTAGGCAATAAAGTTTAAGGCAAACTGGGCGATTCAGGAAGATCTTAAACCCCCAGTTCTGAAGAAGTAGTCAGAAGCTCCCTTCACCTATATATCTCTTTGGAAAAACTCCTATAATGTCTTGGTTGGATTATAGCCTGCTTGAGAATTAGTGGAGTTCATTCTGCATCCTGGTTCAGAAGAAATGTGCCTGAGAACCCAGTGAGTCCATGAAAATATTTTGAGGTCAACTTCAGTTACTGCAGAAAATGATGGGTCCTCCTGGGCTTGAAGGAATAATTCTGAGGCCTCTTTGTTAGAAAAAAGTGGAGACCTCTGTACAGAATGAGAATGTTGCATCCACAGACAAACAGGGAATTTTGAATACAAAATTTTCTTTGTTCAGAGACAGCAATCTTATGCTTTGGGAATTGCAGAAAGGTCAATGACTCTTGTGGGGCACATGGTTTATCAAGGCTCAATTGAGAAATGAGAGAAGCCTGAACATTTTACTGATCAAATCTTCATGGGAATTTCCAATATCATGTTGTGCAGGGCAGGAAGCAGTGTGAACAATCTCCAAACGATAGGAGGAAATTCTCAGCTAGGTTCCAGAACAATTCAGTTAACACCTTCTGATTATGTTCTTTCTTTATTTTCTTTATTTCTTCTTATCAAATTAAGGTACACACACTGTTTACAGCACTGCTAGATGTTGCAATGCTCTAGAACTTTAAGCACCTGGGTTGCTTTACTTTTGGTTGGAGATTTGAAGTCATTAGATTTGAAGAAGAAACACTCTGGGCACGGGATGAGTTGCTGACCCCACGACATCAGCCCGGAACAGGGAACTCAGAAGTTCCTCAATCCCCTTTCCTTCCTGGGCTCTCTGCATGTCTTTATGCCCTGCCTACTGCCTCTTAATTCCTATCCTATCAAGCTTGCATCAGGAAACATCCCTGCTTTGGCCCCTCTGTTCTCTTTGGGCATGTAACATCACCCAGTTCAGGCAGTCTGGGCACTGGGTCCGTATCCTCATGGCACCCACGTGGGCGGGAGTTCCTTTGCTTCAATAGCCTTCCTGTACCAAGCAAGGTAGGCACTTTGTTTACGATCTACGCAACCAGCACGGAGACCTGATCTCAGCGACAGGAGAGACAGCACGGGTTACTGGAGAGCCAGCACTGGGAACAGAGACATGATCTCGGTGCCAGGAGAACTATCACTGGGGAGAGCCATCACTGAGAAGGTACATCAGTAGGCAAGATGACCCGATCCTGTTAAAGAAGTTCCATAGGGGAGCATTCACGGGAAGAGATGGGCAGGTGACAATGCAAGAATTCACCCAACAATCTGAAAAGCAACCTGAAATCACCCGAAACCAGCAACCTCACAACAGGGGAACATGAACACCAACATCAAGAAGAAGTAAGTAGAAAAAATTGACTTTATGAAACTGATTGACCCCCTTAAACAACATGTAAAGAATGCCCTGAGAGAAATGGATGAGAAATTTAACAGAAAGTTTGAAGAATTGAATAAATCATTGAATGATACCCTAGAAAAACAGTGAAAAACAATCAAACAGATAATAGAAACAGTTCAAGACTTGAAAACTGAAATGGAGGCAAAAAAAGGAAACAAAAACAGAGGGTCGGCTGGATATGGAAAATTTAAGAAAACAATCAGAGACTAGAGAAACAAGCATAACCAACAGAATACAAGAGATAGAAGAAAGAATCTCAGATTCTGAAGATACCCAAAGAAAATAAACACACTGACCAAAAAAAAAAAAAAACCAGCAACAACAAACTCTCATCACAAAATATTCAGGAAATCTGGGACACAATAAGAAGAACAAATCTAAGAATAATAGGAGAAGAAGAAGGAGAAGAAGTACAGTTCAATGATCCAGAGAGTATATTTAATAAAATTATAGAAGAAAACTTTCCCAACCTAAAGAAAGATATACCTATGAAGGTTCAAGAAGATTAAAGAACACCGAATAGGATGGATCAAAAAAAAAATCCCCTCACCATATAATGATTAAAACAGAAAGCATACAGAATGAAGAAAGAATATTAAGAGCTGCAAAGGAAAGAGGCCCAGTTACTTATAAATGTAAACCTGTCAGACTTACATGTGACTTCCCCATGGAAACATGAAAGCGAGAAGGTAATGCATGAATGTATTGCAGAAAATAAGAAACTATGGATGCAAGCCCAGAATACTATACCCAGCCAAGATTACATTCACTATAAATGGAAAAAATAAAACTTTCCAGGATAAAAACAAATTTATACAATACGTAGCCACAAATCCAGCCTTACAGAAAGTAATAGGAAGAAATGCAGTAACTAAGGAGTCCAGCAATGACCACAATAAGTCAGACATCTAGAGACCATTCACCAGCACAACTCAAGGAAGGGAAACACACAAACTCTATGACTAAAAAAGTGACAGGATTTAACAACCACTGGTTATAAAGATCACTTAGTGTCAACGGACTCAACTCAACTATAAAAAGGCACAGGCTAAGAGATTGGATAAAAAAACAGGATTCAACATTCTGCTGTTTACAAGAAACACACCTCAACTACAAAGACAGGTACCTACTCAGAGTAAAAGGCTGGGAAAAAGCTTATCAAGCAAATGAACCTGAGAAACAAGCAGGTGTGGCCATACTAAACTCTGACAAAGTTGACTTCAAACTTAAATCAATCAGAAGAGATGGAGAGGAACATTTCATACTCATAACAGGAAGAGTTCATCAGGATGAAGTCTCAATCCTGAATATCTATGATCCTTATATAAAAGTACCCACGCATGTAAAAGAAACATTACTAAAACTCAAGGCTGCCATCAAACTGCACACAGTACTAATAGGAGACTTCAACACTCAACTCTCACCAATGGACAGGTCAATCAGACAGAAACCTAACAGAGAAATAAGAGAGTTAATGGAAGTAATGAAGCAAATGATTTAAAAGACATATATAGAACATTCCACCCAAATAGGAAAGAATATACCTTCTTCTCTGCAGTTCAAGAAATTTTCTCTTAAATTGACTGCATAGTCAGTAACAAAGCAATCATCCACAAATACAAAAAAAAAAATAAGAAACCACCAGTGTCTTATCAGATCATCATGGATTAAAGTTAGAATTCAACAACAAGGCTACCCCCAGAAAGCCTACAAATTCATGGAAATTGAACAGTCAACTACTAAACCACGCCTGCCTTAAGGAAGAAATAAAGAAAGAAATTAAAGTCTTCCTGGAATTCAATGTAAATAAGGAAAAAACATATTCATACGTATGGGACACAATGAAAGCAGTCCTAAGAGGAATGTTAATAGCACTAAGTGCCCACTTAAAGAAAACAGAGAAAGGACACATTGGAGTCTTAACAGCCCACCTGAAAGCTCTAGAAAATAAAGAAGCATACTCACCTAGGAAGACTAGAAGTCTGGAAATAATCAAACTGAGGGCAGAAATCAACAAAATAGAAACACACAAAACAATCCAAAGAATCAATGAAACAAAAAGCTGGATCCTGGAGAAAATCAACAAGATTGATAAAACCCTATCCAAACTAATCAAGAAAGGAGAGACAATATGCAAATTAATAAGTTCAGAAGTGAAAAGGAGGCATAACCACAGACATAGAGGAAATTCAGGAATCCTTTGATCCTACTACAAATGTCTGTAGGCCACAAAACTAGAAAATCTGAAAGAAATGGACACTTTTTTTAGATAACTACCATATACCAAAGTTAAACCAGGAACAGGTGAACAATGGAAATAGACCTGTTAGTCGTGAAGAATTAGAAGTGGTTATCAAAAACCTCCCTACCAAAAATGCCCAGGAACACATGGTTTCAATGCAGAATTCTACCCGAACTTCCATGAAGACCTAATACCTATACTCCTTTATGTATTTCACAGTATAGAAAGAGAAGAATCATTTTCAAGTTCTTTTTATGAAGGTACAGTTACTCTGATACCAAAACCGCACAAAGACTCAACCAAGAAAGGGAATTATAGGACGATCTCACTCATTAACATCGATGCAACAATCCTAACCAAAATACTGGCAAACAGAATCAAAGAAGACATTAGAAAAATTATCCATTTTGATCAAGTAGGCTTCATCCCAGAGATGCAGGGCTGGTTCTACATACGAAAATCTACCAATGTAATCCATCATATAAATAAACTGAAAAAAAAAATGATCGTTTCATTAAAATGCTGAAAAAGCATTTGAAAAAATTCTACATTCTTTTTGATAAAAGTCTTGGAGAGATTAGGGATACAAAGGTCATACCTAAATATAATAAAAGCTATTTACAGCAAGCGGACAGCTAACATCAAATTAAACAGAGAGAAAATCAAAGCCATCCCACTAAAATCAGGAACACGACAAGGCTGTCCACCCTCTTCCAATACTCTTGACCAAGTAACTCAATCACTTTACCTGTTTTTTTTTTTTTTTTGAAAAAAGTCTTTGGTGTCTGAGTCAACAACTCTCATGAATGTTTTTTTCCTGTCTCTTATCTCTCCATTGGTTATCTTCTCTAGATATTTTATTTCTTCACAAATAATAAATTTCAACATTTACACTTCCTTTCCTCCTCCCAGTTTCTTCTCTCTCTCCCACTAAACTTCTCCATTCCAAATCCAATCCAAATAGAGTTCAGGGTACCATGACCTGTTGGAAGTCAAGCCCACTCTTCATCCATCCAGATTTAGGAAGGTATGCATCCACATAGAATTGGATCACAAAAAACCTTACTATGCAGTGCAGACAAATGCCAGTGCCATGATCATTGGCTTCTCCGTCTGCCCCAATTGTAAGCCATATTCAGAGCTGCCAATTTGATCCCATGCTTTTTTATTTTCAGGCCAGTTGGTTTTGTTGAGCTCCCATTAGCTCAGGCACAGGATCGCAGTGTGTGGACCATGCCATGGTTTTCCTGACTTACTTGCTAGTATTCTCAAACCTTCTGCTCTTCACCTGGAGCTTGGAAGCTCCGTTTAGTTTTCTGATGTGGGCCCTGTCTTTAACTCCATAGACTGCCAAACAAAGGTTCTATGGTGATATTCAAGGTATTCATCAGTCTGACTATAGGACAAGGCACCCATAGTTCCTAGGTACATGGCACAGTGCAGGCACCCTCTCCTCACCGGACAAATGTCTTAGTTGGGGTAACCTTGTGGCCTTCTAAGATCCAATGTAGAGATAAGGCTTTTGACAACCCCAGAATAACCCCCTAAGTTGAAATATCATCAGTGAGTGTGCATTAACTTGTATGTGTGTGTTTAAATCACAGTAAAAACAGATGGATTGTAATATTTGAATTTATCTTTTACTACTGAGTACTACTCCAAAATGTATATATTCCCTACTTTCTTCATCCATTCTTCCATTGAAGGGCATCTAGGTTTTTTCCCGTTTCTGGCTATTACAAACAATGCTGCTATGAACATAGTAGTGCATATAGTTTTGCTGTATAATTAGGCTCTCTTGGGTATATTACCAAGAGTGGTATTGCTTGCTCCAGGGATAGGTTGATCCCGAATTTTCTGAGAAACCACCAAACTGCTTTCCAAAGTGGATGCATAAGTTAGCATTCCCACCAGCAATGGATGAGTGCACCCCTTTCTCCACAACCTCTCCAGCAAAGGCTATCATTGGTGTTTTTTATTTTAGCCATTCTTACAGGTGGAAGATGGTATCTTACAGTTGTCTTGGTTTGCATTTTCCTGATAGATAAGGAAGTTGAGCATGACCTTAAGTGATCAAGGACTTCTTGAAATTTGCATACAAATGGATGGAAATAGAAAACACTCTCTTCAGTCAGGTAAGCCAGACCCAGAAAAAGGAGCATGGGATGTACTCCCTCATATTCGGTTTCTAGACATAAGCACAGGACATTGAGGCTATAATTAGCGATCCTAGAGAATCTAAATGAGTAGAACTCAAAGAAAAACATATATGCATCCTCCTGAATATTAACCTTCATCAGGCGATGAAAGGAGACAGAGACCGACCTTGGAGCACTGGAAAGAAATCTCCAGTTCCAAATCCGGAGGAGAAGGAGAGAGAGCACGAGCATGGATCTCAGGACCGTGAGGGGTGCACCCACACACTGAGACAATGGGGATGCTCTATCGGGAACCCACCAAGGCCAGCAGGCCTGTGTGTGAAAAAGCCTAGGATAAAATTGGACTCGCTGAACATAGCGAACAATGAGGACGACTGAGAATTCAAGAAAAATGGCAATATTTTTTTATTTTTGTTTTTATTTATTTTTTATTGAAAAGAAAAATCCCTGCTTCCTCCCAGCCTCACATTTCCCTCCCCCTCCTCCAGCCCTTCTCTCCATTCCCCCCACTCATCTCCCCATCCCTCCCCAGTCTGAAGAGCTGTCAGGGTCCCCTGCCCTGTGGAAAGTCGAGGGCCTTCTCCCCTCCATCCAGGTCTAGGAAGGTGAACATGCAAACTGGCTAGGCTCCCACAAAGCCAGAACATGAAGAAGGAACAAAACCCAATGCCATTGTCCTTGGCTTCTCATCAGACCTCATTGTCCACCATGTTCAGAGAGTCAGGTTTTATCCCATTTTTTTTCAGTCACAGTCCAGATGGCCTTGGTTACCTCCCAATAGATCAGCCCCACTTTCTCGGTAGATGGGCACACCTTTCATGGTACTGATTTCCATGCTCATGTTCTCCCTCTTTTTGGCTCCACATTGGTACTTTGGGAGCTTAGATGCTCCAGTGTGGGTCTCTGTCTCTATCTCCATTCATTGCTACATGAAGTTTCTATGGTGATATGCAAGATATTCACCAGTATGGCTATAGGATAGGGTCATTTCAGGTTCCTTATCCTCAGCTGCCCAAGGAACTCACTGGGGACATTGCCCGGGAACCTGGGCGCCACTCTAGTACCATGTCTATTACCAACCCTAAGGTGGTTCCCTTAATTAAATTATGGGATTCCCTGCTCCTCTATCCAACCTTGTTTTATTCCCAATCATCCCGTTTCCCCAAGTTCCCCCCATCCTCCCCTTCTCACTTTTCTCTCCCCATCTCCCCTTCCCCCTTTCCTACCCAACCCCCAAGGTCCCAACTTTTTGCCTAGCAATCTTGTCTACTTCCCATAGCAGGGATAATAACTATATGTATTTCTTTTGTTTCACCTTCTTATTAGGCTTCTTTAGGATCACAAATTATAGACTCGGTGACCTCTATTTATGGCTAGAATCCAATTATGAGTGAATACATCCCATGATCCTCTTTTTGGGTCTGCGTTACCTCACTCCGGATAGTGTTTTCTATTTCCATCCATTTACATGCAAAATTTGAGAAGTCATTTTTTTTTATGGCAGAGTAGTACTCTAATGTGTATATATTCCACACTTTCTTCATCCATTCTTCCATTGAAGGACATCTAGGTTGTGTCCAAGTTCTTCCTATTACAAATAATACTGCTATGAACATAGTTGAACATATGCTTTTGACATATGAGAGGGCATATCTTGGGTATATTCCCAAGAGTGGTGTTGCTGGGTCTAGGGGTAGGTTGATACCAAATTTCGTGAGAAACCGCCACACTGATTTCCAAAGTGATTGCACGAGTTTGCATTCCCACCAGCAATGGATGAGGGTACCCCTTTCTGCACAACTTCTCCAGAAAGGCTATCATTGGTGTTTTTGATTTTAGGCATTCTGACATGTGTAAGATGATATCTCAAAGTTGTTTTGATTTGCATTTCCCTGATCACTAAGGAAGTTGAGCATGACCTTAAGTATCTTTTGGCAATTTGAAATTCTTCTGTTAAGAATTCTCTGTTCAGTTCAGTGCCCCATTTTTTAATTGGGATGATTAGCATTTTAAAGTCTAATTTCTTGAGTACTTTATATAATTTGGAGATCAGACCTTTGTCTTTTGCAGGGTTGGTGAAGATCTTCTACCAGTCAGTATGTTGCCTTTTTGTCTTAGTGATAGTGTCCTTTGCTTTACAGAAGCTTCTCAATTTCGGTAGGTCCAATTTATTTAATGCTATCCTGGATTTTTTTTTTCATATAAAGTTGATTATTGTCCTCTCAAGATCTGTGAAGAATTTTGATGGGACTTTGATGGGGATTGCATTGAATCTATAAATAGCTTTTGGTAGAATTGCCATTTTTACTATGTTGATCCTCCCAATCCAAGAGAAAGGGAGATCCTTCCATTTTCTGGTATCCTCTTCATTTTCTTTCTTCAATGCCTTAAAGTTCTGTCAAATAGGTCTTTCACTTCCTTGGTTAGAGTTACCTCAAGATAGTTTATGCTCTTTGTGACTATCGTAAAAGATGATGATTCTCTGCTTTCCCTCTCCACTTCCATATCATATGTGTATAAGAGGGTGACTGATTATTTGGAGTTGATCTTGTATCCTGCCACATGATTGTAGGAGTTCTTTGGTGGAGTTTATGGGGTCGCTTATGTATACTATCATATCATCTGCAAATAACGAAAGTTTACCTTCCTCCTTTCCTATTTGAATCCTCTTGATCCCCTTATGTTGTCTTATTGCTATTGCTAAATTTTCAAGCACAATATTGAAGAGGTATGGAGAGAGTGGACAGCCTTGTCATGTTCCTGATTTTAGTGGGATGGCTTTGAGTTTCTCTTCATTAAATTTGATGTTAGCTGTCACCTTGCTGTAAATAGCCATTATTATATTTAAGTATGACCCTTGTTTCCCTAATCTCTCCAAGACTTTTATCATAAAGGGATGTTGAAAATTGTCAAATGATTTTTCAGCTTCTTAATGAAACGATCATTTTTTTTGTCTTTCAGTTTATTTATATGATGGATTACATTGGTAGATTTTCGTATGTTGAACCAGCCCTGCATCTGTGGGATGCAGCCTACTTGATCATAATGGATACTTTTCCTAATGTGTTCTTGGATTCTGTTTGCCAGTATTTTGTTGAGGATTTTTGCATCGATGTTAATGAGTGAGATTGTCCTATTATTCTCTTTCTTGGTTGAGTCTTTGTGCGGTTTTTGTATCAGAGTAACTGTAGTTTTATAAAATGAATTTGGCAATGATTCTTCTGTTTCTATGTTGTGAAATACATTACGGACTATAGGTATTAGGTCTTCTTGGAAGTTCGGGTAGAATTCCGCATTGAAACCATGTGTTCCTGGGCATTTTTGGTAGGGAGGTTTTTGATAACCACTTCTAATGAATCACGACTAACAGGTCTATTTCTATTGTTCACCTGTTCCTGGTTTAACTTTGGTATATGGTATTTATCTAAAAAAGTGTTTATTTCTTTTAGATTTTCTAGTTTTGTGGCCTACAGACTTTTGTAGTAAGATCTAATGATTCTCTGAATTTCCTCTGTGTCTGTGGTTATGTCCCCCTTTTCATTTCTGTCTGATCTTATTAATTTGCATATTCTCTCCTCCGTTTGACTACTTTGGATAGGGGTTTATCAATCTTGTTGATTTTCTCCAGGAACCAGCTTTTTGTTTCCTTGATTCTTTGGATTGTTTTGTGTGTTTCTATTTTGTTGATTTCTGCCCTCAGTTTGAATTTTTCCCTTCTTCTACTCCTCCTAAGTGAGACTGCTTCTTTTTTTTTAGTTCTTTTTTTATTTTTATTTATTTATTTATTTTTATTTATTTTTTATTATTGGGAAAAAGAAAAAACATTTCCGCCTCCTCCCAGCCTCCCATTTCCCTCCCCCTCGCCCCACCCTTCTCCCCCTCCCCGCAATCCTCTCACCTTCCCTCTCCAAAGAGCAATCAGGGTTCCCTTTCCTGTGGAAAGTCCAAGGCCCTCCCCCCTCTGTCCATGTCTAGGAAGGTGAACATCCAAGGTGGCTAGGCTCCCACAAAGCCCGAACTTGTAGTAGGATCAAATCCCGGCCATTGTCCTTGGCTTCTCATCAGCCCCCATTGTTCGCCATGTTCAAAGAGTCTGGATTTATCCCATGCTTCTTCCGTCAGAGTCCATCTGGCCTGGGTGAGCTCCATATCGATCGGCCACACTGTCTCAGTGGTTGGGTGCACACCTTGTGGTCCTGACTTCAATGCTCATGTTCTCCCTCCTTCCGTTCCTCATTGGAACTTGGGTGCTCAGTCTGGTGCTCCAGTGTAGGTCTCTGTGACTCCATCCATCACCTGATAAAGGTTCTATGGTGATATGCAAGTTATTAGCCACCATTGTTGTAGGATAGGGTCATTTCAGGTTCCCTATCCTCAACTAACCAAGGAACTAACTAGGGACCTCGCCTTGGGCTCCTGGGAGCCACTCTAGGTTCAAGTCTCTTACCAACCCTAAGGTGGCTCTCTTAACTAAGAATTGTGCTTCCGTGCTCCCCTATCCAAACTTCCTTTATCCCCATCATCCTGTTTCCCCAAGTTTCCCTCATCTTCCCCTTCTCAATTTTCTCTCCCCATTCCCCGCTACTGACATCCCCCCCCAAGAACCCAAATTTTCTCCCCGGCAATTTTGTCTACTTCCCATATCCAAGAGGATAATTATATGATTTTCCTTGGGTTCATCTTCTTATTTAGCTTCTTTAGGTTCACCACTATATACTTCGTGACAGTTATTTATGGCTAGAAACCAATTATGAGTGAGTACATCCCATGTTCATCTTTTTGGGTTTGGGTTACCTCACTCAGGGTAGTGTTTTCTATTTCCATCCATTTGCATGCAAAATTCAAGAAGTCATTGTTTTTTACCGCAGCATAGTACACTAATGTGCATATATTCCACACTTTCTTAATCCATTCTTCCATTGAAGTGCATCTAGGTTGTTTCCAGGTTCTGGCAATTACAAATAATACTGCTATGAACATAGTTGAACAAATAATTTTGTCATGTGATAGGGCATCTCTTGGGTATATTCCCAAGAGTGGTATTGCTGGGTCCAGGGGTAGGTTGATCCCGAATTTCCTGAGAAACCGAAACAGTGATTTACAAAGTGGTTGCAGAAGATTGCATTGCCACCACCAATGGATGAGGGTACCCCTTCCTCCACAACCTATCCAGCAAAGGCTATCATTGATGTTTTTGATTTTAACCATTCTGACAAGTGTAAGATGATGTCTCAAAGTTGTTTTGATTTGCATCTCCCTAATCGCAAAGGAGGTTGAGCATGACCTTTAGTGTCTTTCGGCCATTTGAACTTCTTCTGTTGAGAATTCTCTGTTCAGTTCAGTGCCCCATTTTTAACTGGGTTATTTAGCATTTTGAAGTCTAGTTTCTTGAGTTCTCTATAAATTTTGGAGATCAGACCTTTGTCTGTTGCAGGGTTGGTGTAGATCTTCTCCCAGTCAGTAGGTTGTCTTTTTGTCTTAGTGACAGTGTCTTTTGCTTTACAGAAGCTTCTCAGTTTTAGTAGGTCCCATTTATTCAATGTTGCCCTTAATGTCTGTGCTGCTGGGGTTATACATAGAAAGCGATCTCCTGAGCCCATTTGTTGTAGGGTACTTCCCACTTTCTCTTCTATCAGGTTCAGTGTGTTCGGACTGATATTGAGGTCTTTGATCCATTTGAGTTTTGTGCAAGGTGATAGACATGGTTCTATTTTCATTCTTCTACAGGTTGATATCCAGTTGTGCCAGCACCAGTTGTTGAAGATGCTTTCTTTAGTCCATTGTATACTTTTAGCTCCTTTATCGAAAATGAGGTGATCATAGGTTTGTGGGTTAAAATTTGGGTCTTCTATGCGATTCCATTGATCGACTTCTCTGTTTTTATGCCAGTACCACACTGTTTTCATTACTGTAGCTCTGTAATAAAGTTTGAAGTCGGGGATGGTAATGCCTCCAGAAGATCCTTTATTGTATAGGA
Organism: Neodon shergylaensis; assembly: GCA_025134845.1. Classification (NCBI taxonomy): domain Eukaryota; kingdom Metazoa; phylum Chordata; class Mammalia; order Rodentia; family Cricetidae; genus Neodon; species Neodon shergylaensis. The sequence goes on from JABTXL010017688.1 coordinate 15,033, forward strand.
TTGTTTTGGCTATACTGGGTTTTTGTTTTTGCAAATAATGTTGATTATTGTCCTTTCAAAATCTGTGAAGAATTTTCCTGGGATCTTGGTGGGAATTGCATTGAATCTATAAATTGCCTTTGGTAGAATACCCATTTTTACTATGTTGATCCTCCCAATCCAAGAGCAAGGGACGTCCTTCCATTTTCTCGAATTCTCTTCAGTTTCCTTCTTCAATGCCTTAAAGTTCTTGTCAAATAGGTCATTTACTTCTTTGG
>JABTXL010017699.1:0-18707 GCA_025134845.1 Neodon shergylaensis
AAGTTGATTATTGTCCTTTCAAGATCTGTGAAGAATTTTGCTGGGATCTTGATGGTGATTGCATTGAATCTATAAATTGCCTTTGGTAGAATTGCCATTTTTACTATGTTGATCCTCCCAATCCAAGAGCAAGGGACGTCCTTCCATTTTCTGGTATTCTCTTCAATTTCTTTCTTCAATGCCTTAAAGTTCTTGTCAAATAGGTCTTTCACTTCCTTGGTTAGAGTTACCCCAAGATAGTTTATGCTGTTTGTGGCTATCGTGAAAGATGAAGTTTCTCTGATTTCCCTCTCTGCTTCCATATCCTTCGTATATAAAAGGGCAACTGAATTTTTGGAGTTGTACTTGTAACCTGCCACATTACTAAAGGTGTTTATCAGCTGTAGGAGTTCTTTGGTGGAGTTTTGGGGGTCGCTTATGTACACTATCATATCATCTGCAAATAACGAAAGTTTAACTTCTTCTTTTCCAATTCGAATCCCCTTGATCCCCTTATGTTGTCTTATTGGTATTGCTAGAACTTCAAGCACTATATTGAAGAGATATGGCGAGAGTGGGCAGCATTGTCGTGTTCCTGAGTTTAGTGGGATGGCTTTGAGTTTCTCTCCGTTTAATTTGATGTTAGCTGTCGGCTTGCTGTATATAGCTTTTATTATATTTAGGTATGACCCTTGTATCCCTAATCTCTCCAAGACTTTTATCATAAAGGGATGTTGAATTTTGTCAAATGCTTTTTCAGCATCTAATGAAATGATCATATGGTTTTTGTCTTTCAGTTTATTTATATGATGAATTACATTGATAGATTTTCGTATGTTGAACCAGCCCTGCATCTCCGGGATAAAGCATACTTGATCATGGTGGATAATTTTTTTAATGTGTTCTTGGATTCGGTTTGCCAGTATTTTGTTGAGGATTTTTGCGTCAATGTTCATGAGTGAGATTGGCCTGTAATTTTCTTTCCTGGTAGAGTCTTTGTGTGGTTTTGGTATCAGAGTAACTGTAGCTTCATAAAAGGAATTTGGTAATGACTCTTCTGCTTCTACATTGTGAAATACATTAAGAAGTATAGGTATTAGGTCTTCTTGGAAGTTCTGGTAGAATTCCGCATTGAAGCCATCTCGTCCTGGGCTCTTTTTGGTAGGGAGCTTTCTGATAACAGATTCTAATTCTTCGCGACTAAGAGGTCTATTTAGATTGTTCACCTGGTCCTGGTTTAACTTTGGTAAATGGTATTTATCTAAAAAAGTGTCCATTTCTTTTACATTTTCCAGTTTTGTGGCATACAGGCTTTTGTAGTAGGATCTAATGATTCTCTGAATTTCCTCTGTGTCTGTGGTTATGTCCCCCTTTTCATTTCTGATCTTATTAATTAGTATATTCTCTCTGTGCCGTTTAATTAGTTTGGATAGGGGTTTATCAATCTTGTTGATTTTCTCCAGGAACCAGCTTTTTGTTTCATTGATTCTTTGGATTGTTTTCTGCGTTTCTATTTTGTTGATTTCAGCCCTTAGTTTGATTATTTCCAGTCTTCTACTCCTCCTAGGTGAGTCTGCTTCTTTTTTTTCTAGAGCTTTCAGGTGGGCTGTTAAGTCTCCAATGTGTGCTTTCTCTGTTTTCCTTAAGTGGGCACTTAGTACTATGATCTTTCCTCTCAGGACTGCTTTCATAGTGTCCCATAAGTTTGAGTATGTTGTTTCTTTATTTTCATTGAATTCAAGGAAGACTTTAATTTCTCTCTTTATTTCTTCCTTGATCCAGGTGTGGTTCAATAGTTGACTGTTCAGTTTCCATGAGTTTGTAGGCTTTCTGAGGGTAGCATTGTTGTTGAACTCTAACTTTAATCCATGGTGATCTGATAAGACACATGTGGTTACCAATATTTTTTTGTATCTGTGGAAGTTTGCTTTGTTACCGAGTATGTGGTCAATTTTCGAGAAGGTTCCATGAGCTGCAGAGAAGAAGGTATATTCTTTCCTATTTGGGTGGAATATTCTATAGATGTCTGTTAAGTCCAATTGATTCATTACCTCCTTTAATTCTCTAATTTCTCTGTTAGGTTTCTGTCTGATTGACCTGTCCATTGGTGAGAGAGGAGTGTTGAAGTCTCCTACTATTAGTGTGTGCGGTTTGAAGGCTTCTTTGAGTTTTAGTAATGTTTCTTTTACATACGTGGGTGCTTTTAAATTAGGGGCATAGATATTTAGGATTCAGACTTCATCCTGTTGAATTGTTCCTGTTATGAGTATAAAATGTCCCTCTCCATCTTTTCTGATTGATTTAAGTTTGAAGTCAACTTTGTTAGAAATTAGTATGGCCACACCTGCTTGTTTCTTAGGTCCATTTCCTTGATAAGCCTTTTCCCAGCCCTTTACGCTGAGTAGGTGCCTGTCTTTGTGTTTGATATGTGTTTCTTGTAGACAGCAGAATGTTGGATCCTGTTTTCGTATCCAATCTCTTAGTCTGTGCCTTTTTATAGGTGAGTTGAGTCCATTGACGTTAATTGATATTAATGACCAGTGGTTGTTAACTCCGGTCACTTTTTTAGTTGTAGAGTTTGTGTGTTTCCCTTCTTTGAATTGCGTTGGTGAAGGGTCTCTAGATGTCTGAGTTATTGTGGTCATTGTTGGACTCCTTGGTTAGTGATTTTCCTTCTATTACTTTCTGTAGAGCTGGATTTGTGGCTACGTATTGTTTAAATTTGTTTTTATCCTGGAAAATTTTGTTTTCTCCATTTATCGTGAACGAAAGCTTGGCTGGGTATAGTAGTCTGGGCTTGCATCTGTGGTCTCTTAGTTTTTGTAGTACATCTATCCAGGACCTTCTGGCTTTCATGGTTTCCATAGAGAAGTCCGGTGTAAGTCTGATAGGTTTGCCTTTATAAGTAACTTGGCCTTTTTCCTTTGCGGCTCTTAATATTCTTTATTTATTCTGAATGCTTTGTGTTTTGATTATTATATGGCGAGGAGATTTTTTTTTGATCCAGCCTATTTGGTGTTCTGTATGCTTCTTGGACCCTCATAGGTACCTCCTTCTTTAGGTTGGGAAAGTTTTCTTCTATAATTTTATTAAATATATTTTCTGGACCATTGAGTTGCACTTCTTCTCCTTCTTCTACTCCAATTATTCTTAAGTTTGGTCTTTTTATTGTGTCCCATATTTCCTGAATGTTTTGCGATGAGAACTTGTTGGACTTGCTGTTTTCTTTGATCAGTGCGTTTATTTTCTCTATGTTATCTTCAGCATCTGAGATTCTTTCTTCTATCTCTTGTATTCTGCTGGTTATGCTTGTTTCCGTAGACTCTATTTGTTTACCTAAATTTTCCATGTCCAGCCGGCCCTCTGATTGTGTTTTCTTCTTTGCCTCCATTTCAGTTTTCAAGTCTTGAACTGTTTCCATTATCTGTTTGATTGTTTTTCCTTGGTTTCCTAGGGTATCATTCACTGATTTATTCAATTCTTCAAACTTTCTGTTATACTTCTCATCCATTTCTACCAGGGCATTTTTTACATGCTGTTTAAGGGCATCAATCACTTTCATAAAGTCAAATTTTTCTGCTTCTTCTTGGTTAAGGTGTTCCTGTGCTCCTGTTGTGAGGTCGCTGGGTTCTGGTGGTTTCATGTTGTTCTTCAGATTGCTGGGTGAATTCTTGCATTGGCGCCTGCCCATCTCTTCCTCTGAATGCTCCTCTATGGATCTTCTTTTACAGGATCAGGTCTCCTTGCCCACTGTTGTACCTTCCCAGTGATGTCGCTCCCCAGTGATGGCTCTCCTAGTGCCCCAGTGATGACTCTCCTGGTGCCCGGATTGGTTCTCCGTGCTGCTTGGGTAGCTCGTAAACAAAGGGCCTGACTTGCTTGCTGCAGGCAGGCCGTCCAGATGGAACTTCTCAGCACCTAAACCTGGCCGCCTGGTGGCCCAAGCCTTAGTGTAGGAGCTTAAAATTGTTCTTGAGCATTGTTCCTAGCTTACAGCAGGGCAGGGTTGGGGAGAGGGTGCTGGGGGGCTGAGTCATGAGTAAGAAAGAAGGCCCTGCAGAAGGAGCAGGAGGAGGGGGGGTTGTGCTCTCCCTTGGGACAGACCGCCCCTGGATCACACACACTCACCCGTCCAGAAGGAATTTCACAGGGCCGCCGCTCAGGGGACAAAAGGAAGAAAGTGGCAGGCAGGGCGGGGTCCAGGAGAACACAAGGGAGCCAGGAGCACCCAAGATGGAGGTGCTTGGCTCGCTTACAACAGGGCAGGGTTGGGGGGAGAGTGCTGGGGGGCTGAGTCGTGACTAAGAAAGAAGGCCCTGCAGAAGGAGCAGGGGGAAGGGGGGGTTGTGCTCTCCCCTGGGACAGTCCGCCCCTGGATCACACACACCCGTCCAGAAGGAATTTCACAGGGCCGCCGCTCAGGGGACAAAAGGAAGAAAGTGGCAGGCAGGGCGGGGTCCAGGAGAGCACAGGGGAGCCAGGAGTACCCAAGCTGGAGGTGCTTGGCTTGCTTACAACAGGGCAGGGTTGGGGGGAGGGTGCTGGTGGGCTGAGTCGTGAGTAAGAAAGAAGGCCCTGCAGAAGGAGCAGGGGGAAGGGGGGTTGTGCTCTCCCCTGGGACAGACCGCCCCTGGATCACACACACTCATCCGTCCAGAAGGCGGGAGTGATTTCTTATTAATAAAGAAACTGCCTAGGCCCATTTGATAGGCCAACCCTTAGGTGGGTGGAGTAAACAGAACAGGATTCTGGGAGAAAGAAGCTGAGTCAGTGAGTCGCCATGATTCTCCCACTCCAGACAGACGCAGGTTAAGATCCTCCCTGGTAAGCGCACCTCGTGGTGCTGCATAGATTATTAGAAATGGGTTAAGAGGCTAAAACTAATGGTCCAGGCAGTGTTTAAAAGAATACAGTTTCCGAGTAATTATTTCAGGGCATAAGCTAGCCATGCAGGCGGCCGTGTGGCGGGGACGCAGCCCCGCCGCCCTTACTACAACAGAGTGGCACCCAACGTGCTAATGAACTCCACGTATAACCTGAGAGGGCTTAAAAAGGATAAAGAGAGAATTTAAGACAGCTTTTTGCTGTTTCTGGGTTGCTTGCCGCAAAGAAATTGTCCTAACTCGGCAGTAGGAAAAAACTGGCTGTTTTAAAATGCCGGCTTTCTGGGCTGTGCCGCCATTGCGATCTCTGTCTGGCTCCGGTGGGAGACAGAGCTTTTAAATAGAGCATTTGAAATAAAGCTCTAAGGCTTGCTTGGCGCCAGTGTGGACTTGCTGTGTGCCTGGAACTGTGCTCAGCTCAGGGGCACCAAAAGGCTCTGAGGCAGGAGCGGCTGTTCCATGCTGAACTGTGCTGACCTCAGGCAGGAACTACCATAATTACCATAATAACAGCGCACACTTAAGGTTTAGACTGGGCAGGACACAGGCAGTACCGTATTACCTGTACATGCTGCAACTTAAGTTTTTAAGAACTGCTTAACATTTTAAGAAATGCTCCTGGATAGTAAAAAAAATGTTACAGATTCACAATAAAACAGATTCAGACATAAAAGACCACACTGTTGGATGAATGTACGTAGGCTTGAGAGAGAAAAGAAAAAGAATATAGAGAATAAAGTTAATGGTTTAAAAAAAAGGGTAAAGTCTTTAAAGAGACAGAGTACAGATAGTTATAGATTAAAAGAAATAAAGAAAAATAAGCCACGTAAAAATGGAAAATTCACAGAGAGTCTGGATTCTTTGTATTATTATGTTTTCTTTAAAATTTTTGACTGTGAAGGAGCTAAGTACAGAGAGACATTTCATTACATGGGCTGCCAAGCTAAACCAGAATGGATATAAGGGTATTACGATTTCAAAATTTGGGTCTAAGGATATGATGCTTTGGAGAGGGTCTACTTTTGTTTTCACAGAGGACCAGACGCTGTGGATTGATTCTATCCCGATATGGTATGATAGACCACGCCCTCCTGAAAGGTTGCTGTGAACACCCTCAAAAAAAAATAACTCCACTCAACTGCCAACTGAGATGACCCTGGCACACAGGTTATACCATGAAAGACCTAATTAACAACGCCCCCATTCAGCAGGAAGCAGTTTGGAGAGAAAAAACTGCGCCCATATTCCCAAATATCATTTATAAATGTTCTTTTACATTTAAAGGAGGATATGATATAGATATGAATAATTTGCATTGGTGTGGATTTTAAGGTCAATTTTGTTATGTGTATATGTATTTCTGATCTTGATTAAGATATTGTGATTGTGTAGTTCATTTAAAATGTAATGTATAATTAGAAATATAGGTTGTTAATGGATAATCATCGATAATAGTCAAGCTTGTAGTCATGTTAGTTAGATTTTCTAGATATATAGAGATATATTTTAGTTAGATAGGCATTCTTCATATCTTTCAAAGACTGCAGAATATGGCATTTAAATGTTTTAATAACTTAGGGCTTTTCATGACAATGAGACACGTCTGCTCCTGGCAGCACCAGCTACTTCGAGAGGAAGATGGGCATCAAAGAGGATCCTTATGGAGTTGGATAGTCATTTGGGCAAGAAACTGCTCTTGCCTGGACTGTTGCATAAACTGGACACAGAGAACCTGCAGAAAGAGGACTGCTGAACTTGCCTAAAGGTGAGATGGTCTTTCAGGGTTTCTGACTCATGAAAGAGTCTGCAAGACATTCTGCAGGACACAGCAGACAATGACTGAACTGCCTTTGAAATTTCCTGCTTCATGGAAATGTCTCTGGATACCGTGGGCCTGTAGGCCAAAGATGGATGCCCCACCGGTACAGAGGAACTTTGGGTGACTGTCCAGGCAGCGAGATGTCTCTGTCATTTCTAGAGTTTTGGACTTCCTTTTTACTTAGGTATTATTATATCCTTCTGGAGTCTTTGATAGAGTTGAAGAATAAATAGTTATAGTTTTCCTTAGTTATGATAAGAGATAAAATAGATATAAATATTGTAGCTGTAATTCTTACTTGATAACTGTTTTGTTATATGTAATTTTACTATGTTAAAGTTAAAGCCTTTCTTTTTTATTTAAACAGAAAAAGGGGAAATGATATGGGAGTGATTTCTTATTAATAAAGAAACTGCCTAGGCCCATTTGATAGGCCAACCCTTAGGTGGGTGGAGTAAACAGAACAGGATTCTGGGAGAAAGAAGCTGAGTCAGTGAGTCACCATGATTCTCCCACTCCAGACAGACGCAGGTTAAGATCCTCCCTGGTAAGCGCACCTCGTGGTGCTGCATAGATTATTAGAAATGGGTTAAGAGGCTAAAACTAATGGGCCAGGCAGTGTTTAAAAGAATACAGTTTCCGAGTATTATTTCGGGGCATAAGCTAGCCATGCAGGCGGCCGGGTGGCAGGGACGCAGCCCCGCCGCCCTTACTACAACAGCCAACCATTTTGAGGGGGCACAAATTCCATGGCCTGGCACCGTAGGACCTATCCTGTCCTGGGGAGACGAATCAGGGTGGATCAGAGTACACCATCCCCAGAATGGGTCCCCGGGTCCTGGGCAGCCATGTAGAAGTCAGCTGAGGAAAATGTGGGCAAAGCAAACCATGTCTGGCTCCCAAGGACCTTTCAGATCCTGTGGATGCTTGTCTTGGAAGAGGGGGTGAAACTTCCCCAGCCTAGAAACTCAGGACCTGTTCTTTCCTGGGTGGCTTGCGTGGTAACGGGTGGTACAGTTTCCCCAGGATGACTAACCAGGGACTGTCCAGACCTGTGGTAGCTAGCCATGGAAGATTGGGGAGCATCTTCCACTGCCTGGCTCTACATTTCTCTCTGATCCTGCAGAAGCCAGCTAAGAAAAAGTGGGCACAGGTTCCCTGGCCTGTCTTCAACAGATCTGTACAGCCCTGGAAAGGGAGCCTTGGAAGAGGTGGGCATAGCTTAGATGGCCTGTCACCCAATCACTCAGATGGCCCTGGAATGGAGGAGGGGCAAACAGCTTCTTTGAACTGGCCTCCCAGGGACTGTCCTGACATGAGGCGGCCAACTGCAGTGAGGGTACAAAGCTTCCATGGACTGGCTCCTGAGGGCCTGTCCAGTCCATTGTATGGATCGGTCCAAAAGAGGGGCACAGCTTTCCCTCTCTGGATACCCAGAAAATGACAGGATTTTCACAATCCAGCCATGGAAGAGGGGGTACTGGTTTCATGACCTTGTTCTCAAGGGCATGACCAACCCTGGGAAGCCATTTTTGTAAGAACTTATTTGGTACTTGTTGGTCTCTCCAGGGCTGCAGAGGCCAGCTGTGGAAAAGGCAGTTTCAGCTGCCCATCAAGGATCCCCAGGGACTTTCTGGCCCAGAGGATGTCAGCCCTGGCATATGGACAGAGTTTACCGGTCATGGAATCCCACTGCCTCGCCTGTAATGTGGAGCCCAGCCTTTAAGAGGGTGGAGAAGATTCCCCAGTTGGCTCCCCAAGGAGTGTCTGTCCCTGAAGTGACAAGCTGTGGAAGATAGGGTCACAGCTGCCCCAGTATGGCTCTGAAGGACCTGTAAGGTCTTGCATTAGTCAGCCATGAAAGAGGGGAACACAGCACCCCTAGCCTGGCTCTCCAGGGCCTGTCCTGCCCTGCAAAGACCAACATTGGAAAATGAGGGTGATGCTTTCCCAACCTGGTTCCCTAGGACATTGCAGGCCCTGGTGAGGCCTGCTGGGAAAGAGGGTGTGGTGCACTTTCCCTGGTCTGGCAGGCTCTTGGGAAGCCAGTCATGAAAGAGGGGGCACAGCTTCCACAGTCTGACTCCCCAGGCCATGGCTAGACACTGTACGGCCAGTTGTGGATGAGTGGGCACAGATTCCTCAGTCTAGAACCTGAGGGCCAGTACTGGGGGTGCGAGTCGTGGAGAGAGTGTGAAGGTTCTCAAACACAGAAGGCCCTGAGGAGGCTAGACAGAGAAGAGTGGTATGCTGGCAGATTTGTGGAGGCCAGCTGTGTAAGAGGAGGCAAATACACAGCTTATCTGACCTGGGCCCCAGAACATCACCTGTCATGTGGGGACCAGCTGTGGAAGAATGGGGTGCAGCTTCTCCATACTTACTCCGCAGTACTTGGCATGCCCAGGATAGGCAAGCTGGAAAATAGGGGGCTACAGCTTAGCTGGTCTGTCACCCCAGGACATTTCAGGCACTAGGGAGGCCAGCCATGGAAGAGAGGTGCACAGGTTCCCCAGCCTGGATGCCCAGGTCATTGCTGGGCCTGGGAAGACCAGACTTAGAAGAGAAGACAGCAGCTTCCCTGGCCTGCCTTTCCAAACATTGCTGGCCCTTGTGAGGTCAGTCACTGCAGAGGGGTCACAGCTTCCCTGGCCTGGATGACATTTGGTAGACACTCCATGGAAGAGGGACCACTAGTTTCCCCAGATTGCAGGCCCTGAGGAGGCCATCCATGGAAGTGAGGCACAGCTTCCATATCCTGGCACACCAGGGCATGGCCAGCCCAGAGGAGTCCAGCTGTGGAGGAGCATGCGCAGCTTCCCTGGCCTGGCTCCCCAGGATCAGCCCAGTCCTCAGGAGATCACAGCTGAGGAAGAGGCAAGTTCAGATGTCCATCAAGGCTCCCAAAGGCCTGTCTAGCTCAGTGTAGGCCCACCATCGAACAGGGTAGCACAACATCACCTGTCTGGCTTCCCAAGGACTGTTGGGACCTGCCTAGACCAGATAAGGAAGAGCAGGGTGCAGCATTCCCTGCCTTGCTCCCTAGGACATGGTAGGATCTGAGGAGGCCAGTTACAGAAGATAGGGGCACACCTCCCCCAGCCTGGAAGATAAACGGGAGGCCAGTAATGGAAGAGGATACACAGGCCAGATACGGAAACGTGTCATCAGCTTCTCTGGCCTAGCTCGCCAGAGCATAGCCAGCCCTAGGGAGTCCAGTCATGGTTTGGGGTGGTCGGTATATCCAGCCAGGTTCCCCAGAGACCATAAGGTCCAGGGGAGTCCATCCATTAAGGAGGGGGCACACCTTCCCTGGCCTGGAAGACACTGGAGAGGCTATCCTTGGAAGACGTGGATGGCACAGATCCCACAGCCTGGCTCGCCAGGACCTGTCTGTTCCTAAACAGCTCAGCCATGGGAGAGGGGAACAGTTCCTCTGGGCTGGATACCCAGGGCATGGCCACGTTTGGGGATTCCTACCATGGAAGAGGGGATGCAGCTTGCTCATTCAGGCTCCACGGGGCATGGACTGTCCTGTTGATGGCATCCTTGGAAAAGCGGGTGGCAGTTTCACCAGCCAGGCTAACCAGGACCTTTTCTGTTCTGATGAGGACAGCCATGGAAGACTGGGGCTCGTCTATTCTGTCCTGTGGCCCGAGAACTGTCCTGTTCAAGGAAGGCCAGCCTTGAAGAGGCAACACAGCTTTCCTTACTTCTCAGACCCTGTAGAATCTCTCCGTGGAAGAAAGGCTTCAAATTCCTTGGGCTTGAAGGTCCTAGAGAGACCATTTATGGAAGGAGGGTACAGGCCAGCCAAGAAATGGGGGCACAGCTTGCAAATTCTGGCACTCTAGACAAAGACTGGCCAAGGGGAGGCCAGTTGTGGATGAGAGGCAGCAGCTAACCTATCCTGTCAGCTCAGGGCCTGGCCTGGTTTGTGAAGGGCAGTTGTGGAGAACGGGGATGCAGCTTCCCTGAACTGACTCCCCAGGGCCTGTTTGTCCCTGTGTAAGAAGACACAGTGTCCATGACCTTGATCTCCAGTTCCTGTCCAGCCCTGAGGAGGTCAGCTATGGAAATGGGGGTGCAACTTCCTTGGATTTCCACCCCTGTCTGAACCTGCAGAAGCCAGGAATAGGGGAGTGCCACATCCCAGGTCTGTCTCCCCAGGCCTGTATAGCCCTCTAGAGGCCACTTGTCGAACAGGCAAACAAATCTACTTTTTTTCCTGGGTCATCAGAACCTGTGTAAAAATATGAAGGCAAAATGAGGAAGAGTGGATGCAGGCTTGCAGGGACTTTCTGTGCCTTGGTAGACACACGTGGAATACAGGGATGCATCTTCCCTAGCTCTCCAGGATCTCTATAGTCCAGGTGATGGCAGCCGTGGTGAGGGGGCTGCAGCTTCACATGTCTGTCCCCCCAGGGCCTGTCTATTCCCTCTCATCTTCTACTCTACCCTGCTACACTCTCCTGTGACCCCCATGCTCTCAATTTAGATCTTGTCTTTTTCTCCACCCTATTTAGATCCATGTTTGTTTGTCTTAGGGACATCTTTGTTGTTTAGATTCTCTGGGATTGTGGATTGTAGGCTGGTTTTTTTTTTGCTTCATGTTTAAAAGCCACTTATGAGTGAGTACATTTTAGAACAAAAGATTTAGGTAAGTGTAGTAAAGGTATCTTTTATTTGCTGGAAAAATTAAGGAAATATCCTCTATTTTTCAATTTGATCTATTGATCTGATGGAATTGCAGTAAATAACAACAATCATATTAGCAGAAAACTAACCTTTCAAAAGGGAGAGGCTGTACTACATTTCACTCTTTATGTGTCAAGTGTTTTGCCTTGCCAGCTTACAAAATAACCTTGGTCATGCTCCTTTCCAAATAAGTTCAAAAGTTTCAAAAAAACAAGCAACATTTAAAATAACAAAACCCTCCAAAACCAATACTATAAAATAAAATCAGACCCAAAAAGAAAAAGAAAATAAGCAAAAAAAAAACTCCACCAAACTGTAACCACATTAAAGCATAAACACACAAAATGTGGAGTCCATTATTTGTTGGTCAGTTATTTTGGAAAGTGAGGCCTGTCCTGGATGGGTGTCCAGTGTCACTCTATAAAAGAAAAGTGATTATCCTTGTCTGAGCTAGCATAACTGACAATTCTTTTGTTAATTTTTATCATAGTGTCTGAAGTGTTCATTCATTGAATAATTCATTCATTTTTCTAAAATTTTAACAAAATAAAATGTAAAATAAATCAAAAACTATCACATCAGAGTTGGGCAAGACAAACCAACAATAGGAAAAGAGTTCAAGAGAGGGCGTAGGAATCAGAGATCCACTCAATCACACTCAGCAATCCCATAAAATCATTAAACTGGAGCCGTAAGGTAAACTCTGCAGACCTGGTGCAGGCAGACCCTGCAGACCATGTCCATGCTGCTTTAGTCTCTGTGAGTTCATAAGAGCTTTGCTCCTGTTGACTCTGAGGGCCTTCTTCTCTTGGTGTTCTCCATCCACCTCCTTTTTATGGAGTTCCCTGAAGCCCAAAGACATGAATTTCATGGGTACATCCCCTTTATGGAAAAGTGGTTCAAAGTCTCTCACTCTCTGTACAATGTCTGGCTGTGGGTCAGTGTATTTGCTGTTATGTGCTGCAGAAGGAAGCTTCTCAGATAATATCAGAACAAGACACTGACCTATGAGTTTATCAAAATATTAGGAATAATTTTATAAATGTATTTTTGTTAAACATGCAGTATCATAAATGTATTATAAACTGAAATATTAAAATGTATTGTTTACACATTTTATTAATGTATTTTTCAGACCATCATTATTTCATTTTTCAATAGGTCCTTGTGCTATTGGTTTAGGGAGGGAAAATATGATCAAAATACCTTCAAATTAAAAATTTAAATTAATACAAAATAAAAAATCGGTTTGTGTCTTTCTGATTGTGTGTGTGTGTGTGTGTGTGTGTGTGTAATCTCAACCTGCTGCTACAAGACAAAACAAGAAGTATATAGTGCTACACACCTCTGTTACCTCGGGTCAGAATAACTGGAAAAACTAGAACTAAAGCTTTTAACCTGGAAATGGTTCATTCAGGGAAGGAAACTGAGACAGGGTGGTAAAATATTCCACTTAACTGAAGAACTTGTATCCATAGTGATCTCCCCACTGGATGTGAACTAAAGAAGAGGTATAAACTGCTAAAGGGTCTGGCAGACCCCTTTCCTGCTCAGATCTACAAAATCCCTGATTAATGGTTCTCTCTCCATGACAAGTGACGTGGTCTTCAAAGAACTTCTTTCTCCTGCTGTTGGTCTGATGTGAGGCTTTAGCTGCTCCACTGCAGAAGCTGTGTAGTCAGAGAAAGCCATGGACAGCTGGTCCATGAGCTTCTTGCCTGATGGGGATAGGTCTGTGGGTGTAGAAAATGTGCAAGGGTGAGTAAGGGGTCAGAGGAACTTTACACACAGAGACAATGCTTGAGCCACATTTCTGGAGTCAGACCAGCTCTGTGGAGATGGTGTCAGAGCAGATGGGAGTCCTTTTACTGTATTTTAATGAAACAATTTTCTTAAATAAACAGACATTCCTCTCTTCTACGAAGTGATTATGCAGTACAGTTTATCCTTTTAGGTTTCTTTACATAAATGCTTTAAAAAGTGTGGTTGTTCTGTTAGCCTTTCTTTTGTGTCTATCTACGCATGTATTACTATTCACTCTCTATTCTTCCATTTTGCATAATATAATACCTTATGTGATTATAATAGTATAAATCTCTTACTGTAATTTCTATGTTTCTAATTTTCTAGTGGATTCTGCTTTTGAATTAATGACATTGGGAACATATTAGGCATTTTTTAGATGATTTTTTTTATTGAAAAAAAATCCCTGCTTCCTCCCAGCCTCCCATTTCCCTCCCCCTCCTCCCGCCCCTCTCCCCCTCCCCCCACTCCTCTCTCCCTCCCTCTTCAGTCTGAAGAGCAGTCAAGGTTCCCTGCCCTGTGGAAAGTCCAGGGTCTTCTCCCCTCCATCCAGGTCTAGGAAGGTGAGCATCCAAACTGGCTAGGCTCCCACAAAGCCGGAACATGAAGTAGGAACAAAACCCCATGCCATTGTCCTTGGCTTCTCATCAGCCCTCATTGTCCGCCATGTTCAGAGAGTCCGGTTTTATCCCATGCTTTTTCAATCACAGTCCAGCTGGCCTTGGTTAGCTCCCAATAGATCAGCCCCACTGTCTCGGTGGATGGGCACACCTCTCGTGGTCCTGACTTCCATGCTCATGTTCTCCCTCTTTTCTGCTCCTCATTGGGACTTTGGGAGCTTAGTCCGATGCTCCAGTGTGGGTCTCTGTCTCTATCTCCATCCATCACTAGATGAAGGTTCTATGGTTATATGCAAGATATTCATCAGTATGGCTATAGGATAGGGTCATTTCAGGTTCCCTATCCTCAGCTGCCCAAGGAACTAACTGGGGACATTGCCCTGGGCACCTGGGCACCACTCTAGGTTCATGTCTCTTACCAACCCTAAGGTGGTTCCCTTAATTAAGTTATGTGATTCCCTGCTACTCTATCCAAACTTGTTTTATCCCCAATCATCCCGTTTCCCCAAGTTCCCCCCATCCTCCCCTTCTCACTTTTCTCTCCCCATCTCCCCTTACTCCCCTCCCACCCCACCCCCAAGGTCCCAATTTTTTGCCCAGCAATCTTGTCTATTTCCCATAGCAGGGATAATAACTGTATGTTTTTCTTTGGGTTCACCTTCTTATTTAGCTTCTTTAAGATCACAAATTATAGACTCAGTGACCTATATTTATGGCTAGAAACTAATTATGAGTGAGTACATCCCATGATCCTTTTTTTGGGTCTGGGTTACCTCACTCAGGATAGTGTTTTCTATTTCCAACCATTTACATGCAAAATTCGAGAAGTCATTGTTTTTTTATGGTAGAGTAGTACTCTAATGTGTATATATTCCACACTTTCTTCATCCATTCTTCTATTGAAGGACATCTAGGTTGTTTCCAGGTTCTGGCTATTACAAATAATGCTGCTATGAACATAGTTGAACAAATGCTTTTGTCATATGATAGGGCATCTCTTGGGTATATTCCCAAGAGTGGTATTGCTGGGTCCAGGGGTAGGTTGATCCCGAATTTCCTGAGAAACCGCCACACTGATTTCCAAAGTGGTTGCACAAGTTTGCATTCCCACCAGCAATGGATGAGGGTACCCCTTTCTCCACAACCTCTCCAGCAAAGGCTATCATTGGTGTTTTTGATTTTAGCCATTCTGACAGGTGTAAGATGATATCTCAAAGTTGTTTTGATTTGCATTTCCCTGATCGCTAAGGAGGTTGAGCATGACCTTAAGTGTCTTTTGGCCATTTGAACTTCTTCTGTTGAGAATTCTCTGTTCAGATCAGTGCCCCATTTTTTAATTGGGTTAATTAGCATTTTAAAGTCTAGTTTCTTGAGTTCTTTATATATTTTGGAGATCAGACATTTGTCTGTTGCGGGGTTGGTGAAGATCTTCTCCCAGTCAGTGGGTTGCCTTTTTGTCTTAGTGACAGTGTCCTTTATTCAATGAGGCCCTTAATGTCTGTGCTGCTGGGGTTATACCTAGGAAGCGGTCGCCTGTGCCCATCTGTTGTAGGGTACTTCCCACTTTTTCTTCTATCAGGTTCAGTGTGTTCAGATTGATATTGAGGTCTTTGATCCATTTGGACTTGAGTTTTGTGCATGGTGATAGATACGGGTCTATTTTCATTTTTCTACAGGTTGACAACCAGTTGTGCCAGCACCATTTGTTGAAGAGGCTTTCTTTCTTCAATTGTATACTTTTAGCTCCTTTATCGAAAATGAGGTGTTCATAGGTTTGTGGGTTAAAATCCGGGTCTTCTATACGATTCCATTGGTCGACTTCTCTGTTTTTATGCCAATACCACACTGTTTTCATTACTGTAGCTCTGTAATAGAGTTTGAAGTCAGGAATGGTAATGCCTCCAGAAGTTCTTTTATTGTATAAGATTGTTTTGGCTATCCTGGGTTTTATGTTTTTCCATATAAAGTTGATTATTGTCCTCTCAAGATCTGTGAAGAATTTTGATGGGACCTTGATGGGGATTGCATTGAATCTATAAATTGCTTTTGGTAGGATTGCAATCTTTACTATGTTGATCATCCCAATCCAAGAGCAAGGGAGATCCTTCCATTTTCTGGTAACCTCTTCAATTTCTTTCTTCAATGCCTTAAAGTTCTTGTCAAATAGATCTTTCACTTCCTTGGTTAGAGTTACCCCAAGATATTTTATGCTGTTTTTGGCTATCGTGAAAGGGGATGATTCTTTGATTTCCTTCTCAGCTTCCATATCGTTTGTGTATATGAGAGCGACTGATTTTTTGGAGTTGATCTTGTATCCTGCCACATTACTAAAGGTGTTTATCAGCTGTAGGAGTTCTTTGGTGGAGTTTTTGGGGTCGCTTATGTACACTATCATATCATCTGCAAATAACGAAAGTTTAACTTTTTCCTTTCCGATTCGAATCCCCTTGATCTCCTTATGTTGTCTTATTGCTATTGCCAAAACTTCAAGCACATTATCGAAGAGGTATGGAGAGAGTGGACAGCCTTGTCGTGTTCCTGATTTTAGTAGGATGGCTTTGAGTTTCTCTCTGTTTAGTTTGATGTTAGCTGTCGGCTTGCTGTATATAGCTTTTATTATATTTAGGTATGACCCTTGTATCCCTAATCTCTCCAAGACTTTTATCATAAAAAGATGTTGAATTTTCTCAAATGCTTTTTCAGCATCTAATGAAACAATCATATGGTTTTTTTCTTTCAGTTTATTTATATGATGGATTACATTGATAGATTTCCGTATGTTGAACCAGCCCTGCATCTCTGGGATGAAGCCTACTTGATCATAATGGATAATTTTTCTAATGTGTTCTTGGATTCGGTTTGCCAGTATTTTGTTGAGGATTTTTGCATCTATGTTCATGAGTGAGATTGGCCTGTAATTCTCTTTCTTTGTTGAGTCTTTGTGTGGTTTTGGTATCAGAGTAACTGTAGCTTCATAAAAGGAATTTGGAAATGACTCTTCTGTTTCTATGTTGTGAAATACATTAAGGAGTATAGGTATTAGGTCTTCTTGGAAGTTCTGGTAGAATTCCGCATTGAAACCATCTGGTCCTGGGCTTTTTTTTGGTAGGGAGGTTTTTGATAACCGCCTCTAATTCTTTGCGACTAACAGGTCTATTTAGATTGTTCACCTGTTCCTGGTTTAACTTTGGTATATGGTATCTATCTAAAAAAGTGTCCATTTCTTTTACATTTTCTAGTTTTGTGGCATACAGGCTTTTGTAGTTAGATCTAATGATTCTCTGAATTTCCTCTGTGTCTGTGGTTATGTCCCCCTTTTCATTTCTGATCTTATTAATTTGCAAATTCTCTCTCTGCCGTTTGATTAGTTTGGATAAGGGTTTATCAATCTTGTTGATTTTCTCCAGGAACCAGCTTTTTGTTTCATTGATTCTTTGGATTGTTTTCTGTGTTTCTATTTTGTTGATTTCAGCCCTCAGTTTGATTATTTCCAGTCTTCCTCTCCTCCTAGGTGAGTCTGCTTCTTTTTTTTCTAGAGCTTTCAGGTGGGCTGTTAAGTCTCCAATGTGTGTTTTCTCTGTTTTCTTTAAGTGGGCACTTAGTGCTATGAACTTTCCTCTTAGGACTACTTTCATTGTGTCCCATAGGTTTGAATATGTTGTTTCTTTATTTTCATTGAATTCCAGGAAGACTTTAATTTCTTTTTTTATTTCTTCCTTAATCTAGATGTGGTTCAGTAGTTGACTGTTCAGTTTTCATGTATTTGTAGGCTTTCTGGGGGTAGCCTTGTTGTTGAATTCTAACTTTAATCCATGGTGATCTGATAAGACACAGGTGGTTACTAATATTTTTTTGTAATTGTGGATGTTTACTTTGTTACTGACTATGTGGTCAATTTCGAGAAGGTTTCATGAGCTGCAGAGAGGAAGGTATAGTCTTTCCTATTTGGGTGGAAGGTTCTATAGATGTCTGTTAAATCCATTTGCTTTATTACCTCCATTAATTCTCTTGTTTCTCTGTTAGGTTTCCTTCTGATTGACCTGTCCATTGGTGAGAGAGGAGTGTTGAAGTCTCCTACTATTAGTGTGTGCAGTTTGATGGCTGCCTTGAGTTTTAGCAATGTTTCTTTTATGTACGTGGGTGCTTTTATATTAGGGGCATAGATATTCAGGATTGAGACTTCATCCTGATGAACTGTTCCTGTTATGAGTATAAAATGTCCCTCTCCATCTTTTCTGATTGATTTTAGTTTGAAGTCAACTTTGTTAGAAATTAGTATGGCCACACCTGCTTGTTTCTTAGGTCCATTTGCTTGATAAACCTTTTCCCATCTCTTTACTCTGAGTAGGTGCCTGTCTTTGTGATTGAGGTGTGTTTCTTGTAAACAGCAGAATGTTGGATCCTGCTTTCGTATCCAATCTCTTAGCCTGTGCCTCTTTATAGGTGCGTTGAGTCCATTGAAATTAAGTGATAATAATGACCAGTGGTTGTTAACTCCGGTCATTTTTTTTAGTAGTAGAGTTTGTGTGTTTCCCTTCTTTGAGTTGTGCTGGTGAAGGGTCTCTATATGTTTGAGTTATTGTGGTCATTGTTGGACTCCTTTGTTTGTGATTTTCCTTCTATTACTTTCTGCAAGGCTGGATTTGTGGCTACGTATTGTTTAAATTTGTTTTTATCCAGGAAAATTTTGTTTTCTCCATTTATAGTGAACGAAAGCTTGGCTGGGTATAGTTGTCTGGGCTTGCATCCATGTTCTCTTAGTTTCTGCAGTACATCTATCCAGGACCTTCTGGCTTTCATGGTTTCCATAGAGAAGTCAGGTGTAAGTTCGATAGGTTTACCTTTATAAGTAACTTGACCTTTTTCCTTTGCAGCTCTTAATATTCTTTCTTTATTCTGTATGTTTTG
>JABTXL010017700.1:1651-11855 GCA_025134845.1 Neodon shergylaensis
TCCTTTATTACTTAACCAATGAAATCAACAGATTGATATATGACACTTCCACATCACTTCCCCCCTTTCCTTTGGGAGATTGGGGGAGGAATTTTATAAGCTCAGGGATCATTTTGAAAAAAAAAAGAGAAAAGAGGGAATGATGGGATAATAGATTTATAATTGTGAGTTACTGTTTTTAGACAAATATATTGGTATCGATTCTTGTATATTGATACAAAGTTAAATTATATTGACTATTTTATGCATGCTTGTTTCTACCTCTGTTTAAAACATTTTTATGTATTAACATATATTGTATTGATATATATATATATATACATATATATATTGTATATATTTACCATATTGCAATGTATATTTGTACAGTGTTTATATTTGGAGGTCATTGTCCTCATTTGTTACACAGTTGTTTATTGTCTTAGTCTTTAAGTTAGATAGATATTGAGAATTATATAGATTAATAGTCATCTAAGTTTGTCATTTATAATTAGACTAATCAGGTTCTTTAGATATATAGAGATTATACTCAGTATAGATAGGTAATCTTCGGCCTCTTCAAAGAGCTGTAGAAAATGGCCTTTAATCTAACTCAGACTTTCGTGATAGTGAGACACAATTGCTCCTGGCAACACCGCTCTATTCCCGAGAGAATGTTGAGCACCAAAGACACTCCACCTGGAGCCTTTCTTTTTGGCAGAACTGGCCTTTGGGCAAAGAAATGTCCATACCTCAACCACTGACAGAGATACAGAGCGTGCATCAATAGATAAAACAGGACTGTCATATCCTGCCAAGACAGGGTAAGATAGTTTTGAAAAGCTCCTTGCCTTTAATAATGGTATGTGAGTTATGTTAGGCCTTAGCCAAAGTTGGTTGACTCAATATTGCAAACGAGACTTTGGGTGATTGCCCAGGTAGTCAGTTGTCTCTGTCAATTGTTGCACATTTTGGATATATCTCGTTTGTTAAGTAATATCTATTCCCTTCTCAGATCTTTGATGGAGTTGAAGATTATATAATTGTAGTTACTCTCTACATTATTTAGACTCCTTGAGATAGAATGTTTAGCAAAACTTTTGATTCTCAATATTGTTTGTTATATTTATTATTTTTTATTATTGTATATAGTTGTATTTGGTTTAGTTCTGTCTTGTTTAGACAAAAGGGGGAGATGTAGGGATAAGTCCCGCCCCTTAGGGGGCGTGTTCGCCTTGGGCTAATATTTGCCTATAAATTTGGCGAGCATGCTCCTAGACGCTTGCTTTTGCTTTCCTGGTCTCCGCGGGAATGGTGGTTCTGTAAGTCTATTTCCCCCATTAAAGCTGTCTGCATTCGTTACAATCTGTCTGCATTTGCTTACGCTGTTACAAGCATCCAAATTGCCTAGGCTCCTACAAAGGCATTACGTGCAGTAGGATCAAAACCCAGTGTCCTTGTTCTTGACTTCTCAGCAGTCTTCATCATCTGCTATGTTCAGTGAATCCAGTGAACATCCCGTGCTTTTTCAGACCCAGTCTTGCTGGCCTTGTCGAGTTCTTGATAGATCATCCCCAATGTCTCAGTATGTGGGTGCACCCCTCGCAGTCCTGAGTTCCTTGCTCGTGCTCTCTCTCCTTCTGCTCCTGATTTGGACCTTGGGATTTCAGTCCGGTGTTCCAACTTGGGTCTCTGTCTCTGTCTGCTTTCATCGCCCGATGAAAGTTAATCTCCAGGAGGATGACTATATGTCTTTCTTTGAGTTCACCTTCTTATTTAGCTTCTTTAGGATCACGAATTATAGGCTCAATGTCCTTTTTTTATGACGAGAAACCAAATCTGAGTGAGTACATCCCAGGTTCCTCTTTTTGGGTCTGGATCACTCAGGATAGTGTTTTCTATTTCCGTCCATTTGCATGCAAAATTCAAGCAGTCCTTGTTTTTTACTGCTGAGTAGTACTCTAATATGTATATATTCCATACTTTCTTCATCCATTCTTCCGTTGAAGGGCATCTAGGTTGTTTCCAGGTTCTGGTTATTCCAAACAATTCTGCTATGAACATAGTTGAGCATATACTTTTTTTTGTATGATAGGGCATCTCTTGGGTATATTCCCAAGAGTGGTATTGCTGGGTCCAGGGGTAGGTTGATAATGGAGGAAGGTCATTGGCTAATAGAAAAACTGCCTTGGCCCATCTGATAGAGCAGAATTTAGATACATGACCAAGAGCTGGGGCAGCAGGAACACAGCCCACAGCTCCAACAACAGGTTAATCCCGAATTTCCTGAGAAACCAGCACACAGTTTTCCAACGTGGTTGCACAAGTTTGCATTCCCACCAGCAATGGATGAGTGTACCCCTTCTTACTCCACAACCACTCCAGCAAAAGCTATCATTGGTATTTTTGATTTTAGCCATTACCATGAAATATTTAAATTGTGTTTATAAGCAGTCAGCTGCAGGCTTCTTGGTGTCTTAATGGACCTAGAAACTCCAGAGCTGTGATAATAAACGTGTCTCTCTTTAGTGCCTCCTCAGTGAAGTGAGACTCTCAGGAATCTATGGAATGCAGTGCAGCCAGCCAACAAAGATGCAGTTTTAGTCCTAGCCATGCTGCTAAGCAGATTAAAAACACATATGCAGACCTCAGAGGAACTCTAAAGCATAGGCTGAGCGGACACACAGTGGAACAAGAGGTGGGTAAGCACCCACCCCACTAGGCACCCACTCTCCAGGCCCTTGGCTTCATACAAAACCCTGGGCCCTCCCCCATCTGCATCAGCTTCTCTAGTCAGCCAGCTGGTAAGATTCCTACAGGTAGTGTGCTCCAAATCCACCACCCTCTCTATTGCAGCCTGTAAGCTACAAGTCCCACTCCAGCCCCGAAACCTTCATATCTCCTGTGACCTAAGAGGAACTTGCAAGCACAGGCTGCTACTGCACATAGCAGACAAAGAGGTAAGTGAACACCCACCCAGCTTGATACCCCACTCTCTAAGCCCTCTGTGCAGTAAAGTTCTGGTTATCCAGCCAGTCAGCAGACAAGCTTCCAGCAGTTTGGCTGCTCCAAAACTCTCAGAGTAGGAGGCTTCAAGCTAGAAGTCCTACTCTGGCCCCAAAAATGTCTATCCTGCATGGCTTCAGAGGAACTCTGAAACAGAGACTGTTACTGCACAGAGAATATCAAGAGAGAAGACCAAGATAGTGGACCAAGACAGAAGACCAAGAGAGTCCTCAGTCACTCCCTAAGACACAAACAGTGTCAAACAAAGCACGTAAAAACAGCTCCCAAAGACACAGACAGTAACTGCAATGACTATACCAAGAGGCAGAGACTCTGTTAGCAACAATTGGAGGAAGAGATGGGTAGGTACAAATGTAAGAGCTTATTCAACAACCTGAAAAGCAAGATGGTAACACCAGAACCCAATAGAAATACTACAGGAAGACTTGACCAGCCTAAACCAGAAGAGGCAGAAAAAAATAATTTTAAACATAACTTTAAGAGAATGATGGACAGATTTAAAGAGGAAATAAAAAATTCATTTAAAGAAATGGAGGAAAAGACAAACAAAAAATTGTAAGAAATCAACAAATCTCTTAAAGAAAACCAAGAAAAAAAATCAAATATGTGAAGCAAGGAGTTGAAACACTTAAGACTTGAAAACTGAAATAAAGGCAATAAAGAAAACACCATTTAAACAAATGGGAACAACAGATGCACACATAACTAACAAAATAGAAGAGGTGGAAGTAAGAATATCAGTAGTTGAAGGTACTAAAGAAGAAATAGATTCATTGGTCAAAGAGAATTTTAAATTCAACAAATTTTTAACACAAAACATCCAGGAAATCTGGGACATCATGAAAATTCAAACCTAAGAATAACAGGGATAAAAGAAGGAAAAAATCTTCAGCTCAAAGGCACAAAATACATATTCAGCAAAATCGTTGCAGAAAACTTTCCCAACCTAGAGAAGTATATCACTATGAAGGTAAAAGAAGTTTACAGAACACCAAATAGACAGGAACAAAAACAAGCCCCCTTACCATATAATAATCAAAATGCAGAGCATACAGAACAAAGAGAGAATACTGAGACCTGCAAAAGAAAAAGACCAAGTAATATTAAAGGCAAACCTATCAGAGTTACACCTGAATTCTTTTTTTTTTTACACCTGAATTCTTAAGTGAAACCATGAAAGCCAGAAGGTCCTGGACAAATGTGCTATAGAGAGTAAGAGACTATGAATGGAACCCAGACAATTAGCACCAGCAAATCTATAAATGACCGTCAATGAAGAAAACATAATATTCCATGGCAAACCCAGATTTAAGCAATCATTATCCACAAATTCTCTCATAAAGAAAGAAATAGAATAAAAACTCCAACTCAAGAAAGCTAATTGTATTCTCAAAAAAGCAACAGATAACTCCCTATCAGCAAACCCCAAAGAAAGGAAACACAAGCACACCACCAAAAATAACAGGAATTATCAATCACTGGTTATTAATATCTCCAAATATTATTGGACTAAATTCAACTATAAAAAGACACACACAGGCTAAGAGAATGGATATGAAAGCAGAATATATCATTCTGCTGTATATAAGAAACACACCTCAACCTCAAGGACAGACATTGCCTCAGAGTAAAGGGTTGGGAGAAGATTTTCAATTAAATGAACCTAAGAAACAACCAGGTATAGCTATCCTAATATCTAACAATAGAGCCTTCAAACTAAAATCAATCAGAAGAGATGGGGAAGTACACTTCATAGTTGTCACAGGAAAAACTACATCAAGACTAAATCTCAATCCTGAACATCTATGCCTGAAATACAAGAGGACACACTATGTAAAAGAAACAGTGCTAAAGCTTAAATTGCAGTCAAATCCTACACATAAATAGTAGGAGACTTCAACACCCCACTTTCCCCAATGAAAAGGTCAACCACACAGAAACTTTTTTTGTTTTTTTTTTTTGTTTTGTTTTGTTTTGTTTTTTCGAGACAGGGTTTTTCTGTAGCTTTGGAGCCTGTCCTGGAACTAGCTCTTATAGACCAGGCTGGCCTCGAACTCCCAGTGATCCGCCTGCCTCTGCCTCCTGTGTGCTGGGATCAAAGGCATGCGCCACCACTGCCTGGCTTAACCACACAGAAACTTAACAGAGAAATAAGACAACTAATAGATGTCAGGACTCAAATGGACTTAACAGACATCTAGAGAAATTCCTCCCAAACACAAAAGAATATACATTCTTCTCAGCACCTCATGGACCTTCTCTAAAATTGACCCCATACATGGTGATAAAGCAAACCTCAACAGAAACAAACAATTGTAGTAACCACCTGTGTCTTATCAGATCACCATGTTTTAGGTTAGAATTCAACAACATTAATCACAGAAATCTACAAACCCTTGGAAAGTGAATAGTGCTCAGCTGAATAAACAATGGGTCAAAGAAGAAAGAAGGAAAGAAATTAAAGACTTTCTAGAATACAATGAAAATGAAGGCACCACATACCCAGACCTATGGGACTCTATGAAAGCAGTGCTGTGAAGAAAGTTCATAGAACTAAGTGCCTGCATAAAGAAAGTGGGGAAATCTTACACTAGGGAGTGAACAGCACAACTGAAAGCTCCAGAACAAAAGAAGCAGACTCACCCTGGATAAGTAGATGACAGGAAATAATCAAATTTAGGGCTGAAGTCAATAAAATAGAAACAAGGAAAAGACTATAAAGAATCAATGTAAAAAAAAAAGAACTGATTCTATGAAAAAGAAAATCAAGAAGATAGACAAACCCTTATCCAACTTGGTCAAAAGGCAGAGAGAGAACATTCAAATTAACAAAATCAAAAATGAGAAGGCGGGTGGAGCAACAGATACTGAGAAAATCCAGAGAATCACTTTATCGTACCTCAAATCCTGTATTCCACAAAATTGGAAAATGTAAAGTGAATGGACAATTTTCTGAATAGGTACCACATACCAAAATTAAATCAATACACAGTGAACAATTTAAATACACCTGTAACCTTCAAGTTAATAGAAGTAGACATCAACAACCTTCCTCCAACCCCCCCTCCAAAAAAAAATCACTGGACTTGATGGTTTCAGTGAAGAATTCTCCCAGAACTTCAAAGAAGAGGAAACAACTGTACTCCTCATATTGTTACACAAATTAAAAACAGAAGGAACAGTTACATACAAACATATCCATTTTATGATGTTACAGTTACCCTGATACTAATCCCACACAAAGTATCAAAAAGGAGAATTACATATCAGTCTCCCTCATAATCATTAATGCAAAATTATTCAGTGAAATACTGACAAACTGAATCTAGGAATACACCAAAAAAAATTATTCACCATGATGAAATTGGCTTCATCGTAGAGATGCAGAATGGTTTAACATAATGAAAGTCTGTCAATGTAATCCACCATATAAATAAATTGGAAGACAAAATATAATCATCTCATTAAATGCTGAGAAGCATTTGACAAAATTCCACACCCCTTCATGATAAAGGTCTTGGAGAGATCAGGGATACAAGGAAGGTATCTTACCATAATGAAAGGAATGGACAGAAAGCCTACAGCAAATATCCAAAAAAATGGGGACAAACTCAAAATGAGCCCATTAAGATCAGGAACAATACAAGACTGTCCTCTCTCACCATACCTAGTAAACTTAGTCCTTGAAGCTCTAGCTAGAACAAAGAGAAAACAAAAGAAGATCATGGGAATCCAAACTGGAAAGGAAGAAGTCAAGCTTTTGCTATTCACAGATGATATATTAGTATACATAAGTGACCCCACGCACTCTATCAGGGAATTGATTATACCTGAGAGTGATTTTACTTAAAGGTTTTGAAATGGGAAAAACCTCCATTAATCTGTATAATTTGAGATGATATGACCATCTTTAACTACTTGGTGGCAATGCACACTTTTAACACCGTGACAATTATCTTTTTTTTGTTATCTTAAAATTCTCTTTAGCTGTTAATATTCTGGACATCTTTTTCCCTCTGGGACAGGAAATCACTACACCAACCTAGATAAGCACAGTGCACAGTACAAGCCAGCTAGCCACACTGAGTCCTGGAGGAAAAAGGGAAAGTTCTGTGGAGTGCAAGATTGTGACATTGTCTGCTTTTGTAGCCTAGGATAAGTGCTATTGAAATGCTGACCTTGGCCTATCTAGAAAAGATCTTTGAATGGGGTGGGAGAAATGGTCAGGAATCACTCTACCAAGTCTTTAAGCACACTACAGCCCTGTGGACAGTGTCCTTGTCACTCAGACTGCTCTAGCCAATCAGGCCCTCCAGGTGATCTGCCAGTCATAAGCAGTGCAGGGCTCTTCCAGGCAGCCAAGTTCAGACTTGGCTTTGCAAAGGAGCTGTTCTCAGTAGTTTTGTGTGCTGCAGTGAAATTGTTGCAGCTGGAAGTTGATGACCTAAGAGCTTTTGCGAGCTGGGAAACAACCACATGGTGAGTTGTGGGAATGCTGTCTCCAGATAGGGAGGAACAGAGGGTGAGGTGCAGGAGACAGCATGGTGCTTCCTCCTGGGATCAGTGTGGGAACCTGCTGCCATATTCCCTGTGTTATAAAGTCCCATGTGGTCTTTGTAAATTCCTAGACTTAGGAACAGGCCTCTGAATAACTGCGCTGTTGCCTAAATCTGCTTAAAGAACTGGGAGGAGGGTGCAGTGTGTACAAACATTTTTCTTGTCAACTTCAATATGCCATACTCAGAGAGGCCTAGTTTCTCCAGTATCTTTTTGAAATTGAGCACTTTGCATTTAACCTTTACATACAATCTCCATTTGTGTTTAACTATGTGGACGGTATCAAGGCATCTCACCTGTTGGGTAGCACTGCACTTCTAAGCTGGAACATAGAAGAGTTGCGTTGCTGATATAAAGGATTGGCCAATGACTTGGAAATAGTTCAGTCTCCCAAAGTAGAATTTAGCTGAGGGAGGACTGCCTCTAAATCACCCAAAAGTTAAATGTATTTTAATCAGGGCTACTACAGATTAGAATGCTAGGGTACACATTGTTCAATTGGATTGTCCAGATATTTGGCTTCAAACAATTACAAAGAAGCCACCAGTGACTTAAAATCAGACACAAGGCACATCCCCATATCAAAAAACAACTTCTAACAAACTTTTAAAGGAGGCATGACAGGTTCCTAAGCTATTTTAAGGCCTGATGTGGTTTAAAGTTCCAGTTTTCTATTTGAGAAAAGCACAGTTCTTCCTGATGGGCAATATGACACCGGGTGACATATAATTGAAATGCAAAACATTGTTGTGTGGAGGAGTAACCTGATCAATCAAGGCTTTTATTTTATGTCCCCTTGAAAAAGAAGGAACAATCTTGGCAGACCTAGTAATAGCCCGGGGCCTAAGCCTTGTGATTTTCCCTAAGGATCTGATCTACTGATAGTAAAATACAGCTCCTTTTCTAAAACCAGGAATATGCTTAGGGGAGCTCATAATGGTCTGGTGCCAAGGCCTTTGAGGAGGGGTTACTTCAGATTCTAAGAACCTAACTCTTCCCACCATATGGAGCTATAGTTATCAGTCCCATGGCCACTCTGCTCTTAGTGAAGTTCTTGAGATACCCTGTGTTCTCATTGGATAGATTTGTTTGAGTAGTCTCCTCCTAAATTCATGTGATAGTTTGTACTTATAATTCTCTAATTTCTTTCATTTCTCCCGTGGAAGTATACAAGATGCTATTCTCCTTTTTAAATTTTTTTTGAGACAAGGTTTCTCTGTAGGAGTGTCCGGACTATTCTGGAACTCACTGAGTAGAGGAGGCTGTCCTTGAACTCACAGAGATCACTTGGCCCAGCAAGGGTGTGTGCCACCAATGCCCAGAAAGATGCAGTTTTTCCTAGGAAGCTTTTTAGGCATCTGTAAGACCTCCCCACCCTAGCTTTTTATCTTTTTTACATTTTAGTTTTCCTATCCTTCTCATCCCTGTGACCTTCACCTCAGGACCCTGTCACTGAAGGAATCACCTGCTGATTCCTGTTACCAGTGTAATGAAGAAATTACCCTGAGAATATCTTTGCTCTGTAACTCTCCTATCTGCCTAAATGTCTAGCCTGGCAAGTTGCCTGTTTCTATATCAATTGTTCAGAGTGTAACCTAGAGCCTGAACCTAAAGGACACTTAAGGACAACTGCAAATGTGGAATCTGTCTAGCTGGCAACTCTTTGAGCGTTAGCTAGAGATTGATGTCTACCATCATTAAAGAGGTTTTCTTTATTAATCTCCTAGGTGTGTAAAGTTATTTCTGAATGGAAAGGCACATTAGTTCTAGAACAGCGGTATTTCCATCCTGTTAGAAAAATAGTTTCTGAGACAAGTTCTCTTATGTTGACTCAGGTGCCCTACGACTGCTGCTGTCCAGAGCAATGACCTTGTTGTCCTTTACATTAGACTTTCAAAATTCCTAAAAAAAGACTGTACCACCTCACAGTTTTAAAATTATGCATTTGAGTCATGTAGTTGACTATGCATTGCAGTTGCAGGGAAAAGATTTGAATATGGAGCATTCCTTCTGTCTTCAGACCAAAATAGGAGGAATCGTTTATTGTGTACATTGCAGGGGAAAGAGTGGAGGCAATCAACTATTAGAGCCACCATTATGAAAAAGTTCCTGGCTGGGCAGAGGTGGCACAGGCCTTTAATCCCAGCACTGTGGAGGCAAAGGCTGGCTGTGAGTTCAAGACCAGCCTGGTCTACAGGAGCTAGTTCCAGAAAAGGCAATTAGGCAACAATCCTATGCAGATATGGTTGATCTTGCTTGACACAGTTATGTCTGCTAAGAGATTTGAGAAACAGGCCATTGACTAACTTTATGTGTCAAGTTACAGATCTCAGTAGCCAACATATGTATATAGAAACCATTAATCTATCTC
Source organism: Neodon shergylaensis (assembly GCA_025134845.1). Taxonomy (NCBI): domain Eukaryota; kingdom Metazoa; phylum Chordata; class Mammalia; order Rodentia; family Cricetidae; genus Neodon; species Neodon shergylaensis. Next base: position 11,586 of record JABTXL010017700.1, read on the forward strand.
TTATTAATGACATTCCCTCTCCTATAGAAAGGCCAACTCTGTTTCAAAGTCAATATAGTAATTTTTATTTAATCTCAAGAGTGCAGTATTTTTATCATTTTAAAATCTCTAATTGGTGTCATTTTCAGATGTTTTCTTTAAGTGTATTGCTGCACTTGTCTCTATTTCTGTTCTCCAATGTTTCAAATTTATTAATAGTTGCATTTTAATATGTTTAATATATTTTGTATTGACCTTCCATCCTCTTGTCTAACCTATGTTTCTGTCTTC
>JABTXL010017701.1:0-11440 GCA_025134845.1 Neodon shergylaensis
TTATTTCTTCAATTTTTATTATCAGGAGTGACTGAAATAAAAAATATAATTGAGTCCCATCATTATTGTCATTATGGAAATGGCTTTAAGAGAAAACTGGTCAGATGAATATTATTGCTTCCCACTTTTCAACTGGTAAATAGTTGCCATTGATAAAACAGACAAGCCCAGAGAATCTTTCCAGAATGTTCAAGATATGGTGTATTATACAACATGCCTGTTCTTGGGGAGAACACCTACGACATAATTATGTGTACTTCTTGATCTCATCATACAAGACAAGCACAAAGGCACCACCCATGCCCCTGAGAACGTTGGACCATGCACCCTTGAAAAAGGCCTTGCTTCCTTCGTCACGAGCAATCTTCCTCCAGCAGTCGATCGTGCCTGTGTACATGATGTCAGTTCCTTTGTGTCCTGACTGCATCATCATATGACGGCGAACTGTATCAAAGGGATAGGAAGTCAAGCCAGCGACAGCAGTGACAGACTGTGCAATCATCCAGCTGATGAAGATGTGAGTGTTCTTGGGATCTGGAAGCATTCCCTTTGCAGTGTCATAGATGCCAAAGTAGGCAGCTCGGTAGATGATAATGCCCTGGACTGACACATTAAAGCCTTGGTACAGGCCCCTAATCCCATCAGATTTGTAGATCTTAACCAGGCAGTCACCAAGGCCTTTGAATTCCCTTTCAGCTCCAGCTTTGCCCACATCAGCTGCTAGACGGGTACGGGCAAAATCAAGGGGGCACACAAAACACAAGGATGTGGCCCCAGCGGCACCACCTGATGCCAGGTTCCCTGCAAAGTAGCGCCAAAACTGGGTCCTCTTGTCCACACCACCCAAAAAGATCTGCTTGTATTTATCTTTGAAGGCAAAGTTGAGAGTCTTGGTGGGGAAGTATCTGATGACATTGGCCAGGTTACCACGCCAGAAGGACAGGACTCCCTGTTCCTTGGGGATACGAACCACGCAGTCTATAATGCCCTTGTATTGCTTATCTGCCGTGATTTGCTTGCTGGCATGCTGCACTTGCAGCAGCAGCTTGACCCGCTCGATGGGCGCTACCGCCGTCTTGGAGATGGCCGCGGCCACTCCACCTGCCAAGAAGTCCTTGGCGAAGGACACAGCGGCATCTGTCATGTTGAAAGAAAGAAAAGGCAGGGGAGCGCGGAACGGGACTGGCTTGACAACCGGCTTCGACTCCCGGACTCTGGGCCTCTGCCTGCTTTTGTATGTAATCCAGGACCACCTCCCCGGGTGGCATTGCTCACAGTGGCTGGGTCCTCCCATACAAATCATGTATCAAGAAAATGCGCCACAGACTTGCCTACTGGTGACTCTCCTGGAAGTATTTCTCAGCTGAGGTCCCCTCTTCTTCAATGGCTCCAGTTTGTGTAGATTCCTTGCTGCGGAACGAAGTACCAATGTGCTCTTATAAAACAGAGCATGCAGGACCCCTGCCATCACTCCATGTAGTTTCTAGCAGATCACACGTATGCACTGAGATGTGCTTCTTGCAAATACCAGCTAGAGGCACTGGGACTGTGTCCCTTTTCCCGAGGAGACCTGAACAGTGTCTGTTCATCTAGAGAGTGCACTGATCACAGACCCCAGGAACAGACCCACCCAAGTCTACCTGGGTGAACCAGTGAGTGTGCTGGGGTTGCTCAGTGAGGAACATGGTGACTCAAAGGCACTGAAAACTTCACTGCAGTAGTCACAGAGCAAGAGCGAAGCAGAGGTGTCCTTACTGAAGATGCCTGCTGTGGGTTCAGAGGGCGACGAAGAGGCCCACAGTGTGTGTGTGTGTGTGTGTGTGTGTGTGTGTGTGTGTGTGAGAGAGAGAGAGAGAGAGAGAGAGAGAGAGAGAGAGAGAGAGAGAAAGAAAGAGAGAGAGAGAGAGAGAATATGCAGGCACATGTGCCGTACTGCTACAAGTCGCACATTGCATAGCAATCGCTCAGCCATCTTTCCGTGAGCCACTTATCAGAATCAAGGGATCTGATCAAGACCAAAGCAAAAGGCGAGGGCTTTTGGCGTTATTGCTTTGTGAATAAAGTGGCTGTCCTTTGCTGTAGATTTTTCACTGTAGCTGACCTCCCTTTCTGTTACATATTTGGAAATGAATTCCCACAGTTCAGAACTGTTTCTGGAAAACAGTTTTCCACTGCCAGGCCTTGTTCCTCTCTCTCAGGTAAGCACAGAGATCTGTCTTCCTGCAATTATCTTTGTCAGAAGGCATTTGATCAATATTTAGGGTTCAGGCAAGAGCATGCTGTTTAAGATATTCACAGATCTCCAAGGACATAGAATTACTACCTGCCTCAAGTTGTTGTTCTGGTTTTACCCCACTTAAAAGATTCTTAACCTCTTATGCTCTCTTTCACCTCACTTTACTGATCACTTTAGTTTAGGAAATTCACTTCTTGTGTTTTACTCTCAAGGACCACAGAATAGATTATTAACTGTAACCCAGAGAAAGACCCACAACACCCACGATCAGAAGGGCCGATGACAGCATAGCTCAGAACTGATAATTTAGAGGCCTGGGTCTCTTTGTTTAGAGAAGTAAGTCTAATTCTACGCCCATAGAAACTACAGTGTTTGGTGTGTGTGTTGTCTGATCAAGAGCCTTTCTATACTTATGGGAAAAAAGAAGAGGCACGCTGATTTAAACAATCCGTGTCCTATTCATAATTTTACTGAAAATAAACCTTTTAGCTCTTTTATCTGCCACCTAATAGTGCAGTGTAGTGCACTAACCCTCCCCTCTAGAATTCCCTGATGATTTAATTCCTTTCTTTTTTTTTAAAATATTTATTTATTTATTAGGTATACATTATTTTGTTTGCTTGTATGCCTGCAGGCCAGAAGAGGGCACCAGACCTCATTACAGATGGTTGTGAGCCACCATGTGGTTGCTGGGAATTGAACTCAGGACCTTTAGGAAGAGCAGGCAATGCTCTTAACCACTGAGCCATCTCTCCAGCCCTTTAATTCCTTTCTTAACTAACTTTCTCCATTAAGAAGTTCACCAGCCTTGTACTAGCCACTCCAATGAATCCCCCCCCATGTGAAAACCCCTATCTGATTTCCTACAGGGCAAAAGAATTCTGGCCCTGGAACCTGCTAGGGCTAGGGAATTGCTGGTTTTAAGGATATATACAACCGGGAAAGTTTGTAATGGGTAAAACAATGTAGAACTAAGAACAATGTAGAACAAGGAAGAACAAGAAGGAACAATGAGAAATGATGGATTGAAGACAGAAAAATAAAGAATTGTAGATAGACAGAATCTGTTGTGAGTAGACTTCTTTATCCTCAGATCTTTAGCCTACCTTTAGTTCTTCGTGACATCTTTAATTGAACTCTGAAAGGGAGTCTCAAAGTCTGGAGACCTTCAAAGGCTCCCTATACCATACATGTCCAGCTTTTATATGGGTTCTGGGGATTCAGACTCAGGTCCTTATGCTTGTGCAGCAAGTACTTTACCAACAAGTCATTTGCTCAACCCCAGATCTGGTCTACTTAACTAGAGGCAAATAGATAAGATGCCTTCTTTTTGTGTATGTGTATATGTATCTCTCTCTCTCTCTTTCACAACACACACACACATACATACATACATACATACAACATATATAAGCATATATGCATATACACACACATATATGTGTTTATATATTCACACACACATATATGTTTTTATATATGTGTTTTTAAACAGAGTTTTCCTGTGTAGACTTGACTGCCCTAGAACTCACTCTATAAGACCAGGTTGGCCTTGAACTCAGAGATCCACCAGCCTTTGCCTCTCAAGAACTGGAATTAAAGTTATGCACCTTTAATTAAATAACCATTGTCTGTCAGAATATATATTTTAATACAGTCAAAAAGATTTAATTACTTCACTGAAAGCCAATGATTAACAATATCACTGATTCTGAATTTTATTGTCTACAAACACGCTCACACACAACACTCATCATCACTATCATCCTCCAAGAAAAAGTAAAATATTTCTCAAAACACAATATGAAAATGAGATTCTGTCGAATCCATTTTTCTTACTTCAAATTTTATTGCTAAATTGTAAAAACATTTAGCATGGAATCTCTCCTCAACAGATTCTCAGGGGGAAGATCAACAATAGGCACCTCATTCATTGCCTATCAGAGCTTCAGAATGTGTTCGTCTCGTAAAAGATTCAAATTCAGGATCTCAGAGAGAAATCTTCACTCCTGTGTTCAGTCAAGACTGTTCACAACAGTCAGGTGCCGTCTGACTTTTCCTGGGGAGATGGGAACAATTCGTGTCTAGGGAGTCCATTCATCCTACACGGAAAACAATGACAGATGAAGGAAATGATTCCACACAAACATGCCTTGGCGAACCTTGAGTTTATTTTGGTTGCTTCCAGGCACCTGGATGAGGGATCACTTATGCCACTGGTTCTCAACCTTCCTAATGCTGTGACCTTTTAATACAGTTCCTCATGTTGTGGGGACCCCCCAACCATAAATTATTTAGTTATTAATTAGTTAGTTACAGTTACTACTTTGTAACTGTAATTTTGTTACTGTTATGAATTGTAATGTAAATATCTCATATGCAGAATGTCTGATATGTGACCCTCAAAGGGATTGTGACCCCAAGATTGAGAACCACTTGTTAACATCAGTATGGTTGACTTGAAGGCAGATGCATGGCTGAAAAGTCCATCCTTGCATGGGTAGGGCAGAATTGATATTGTGAAGAGGGCTAGATTACTGAATACAATATACAGATTCAATGCAATCCCCATCAAAATTTCAGCATTCTTCATAGACCTAAAAAAGAGCCACAACATTCACATGGAAGCACAAGGGACCCTGAACAGTCAAAGCATCCTGAGTAGAAAGAGCTATACTGGATGTAACAATATCCAATCTCTGTAGACGTGGAGTTGACATGGCACTGTCACTAAACAGAAATGTCACTAATGGAATAGAACAGAGGGCCTGGAGTAAACCCACGCAGTTACAACCACAGTATTTGTTTTTCGAGACAGGGTCTCTCTATCTTACAAGCTTGGCTGTCCTGAAACTAGCTTTGTAGACCAGGCTGGTTTTGAACTCATAGAGATCCTCCTGCTTCTGCCTTTCAAGTGCTGGGATTAAAGGTATGCACCACCACAGCCTGACTCAATTACATAATTTTTGACAAAGCCTCAAAAGCACATATTGGAGAAAGACAGACTCTTTGGCTCTTTTGGGGGAACATGGGTTTCCATGCTGTCTCAGTCAATGTTCTAATGCCATGAAGAGACACTATGACCACAACAAAGCATTTAACTAGAGCTTGCTTTCACTCAGAGTTTTAATTCATTATCATCATGGAAGGAAGCATGGAGGCACACAGGTAAACATGGTGCTGGAGAGGTAGCTGAGAGTTCTTCATCCTAATCTATAGGCTATAGAAAGAGAGAGAAAGTCACTGATCCCGGCTTGGGCTTCTAAAACCTCAAAGCCTTCCCACAGTAACACACTTCTGACAACAAGGCTACACCCACTCCAACAAGGCCACACCTCCTAATGGCATCACTGCTTGGGGACCAAGCATTCAAATCTATGAGTCTGTGGGGGCCATTCTTAATCAAATCACCACACATGTGTAGATGGAAGAAACTAGATCCATATCTCTGACCACATACACACAAAACCAATGCAAAATTGGTAAAAACAAAAACAACTTAATGTAAAAACCCAAAACTTTGAAACTGCGAGAGAAAAACACAGGGAAAACTTTCCAAGATACAAACATAGGCAGAGTTTCTGGGAAAAACTCCAACAACTCAGGAAAGAACTCAAAGATTTAACAAGTGGGAAAGCAGGACATTAGGAGGCTTCCGCACAACAAAGGAAACGTGTGGAATATTACTTTAACTATGTGTTACTTTTTAAAAATGTTGCATTTGTTTTAATTATGTAAATCTGTGTTGCATGTGCTTCACCTTACCTGCCTAAGGCACCTGATTAGTCTAATAAAGGGCTGAATGATCAATAGCTACCTAGGAAAGTGACAGGCGAGGCTGTCAGAAAGAGAGCATAAGTAGGAGGAGAGGAGGAGAAGATGGGGGAGAAGGACTCAAGGGGCCATTCATTGAGTCACCCAATTACCCAGTCAAACAGCAATGGAGGAAGCAGAAAAGTAAGACATACAAAAGGAAGAAGAGAAAGGTAAAAAGCCCTGAGGCAAAATGTAGATGAAGAGAAACAGGTTAATTTAAGTTAGAAAAGCTGGATAGAGACAAGCTCAAGCTAAGGCTGAACATTCATAACTAATAATATCTCCGTGTGATGATTTGGGAACTGGTGTGTGGCCCCAAAGAAAGCCTGTTACAGGAAACAATCTCCAGAGTGAAGAGATGGCTACAGGGTTGGGGGAGCTTTGCCAGCTACAAATCAGACAGGAAATTACTATCTAGGAAATGTAAAAACTACACAAGACAGAAACTCATCCAATCAACAAGTGGGCTAACAATACAATAGTTCTAGAATTAGAGATGTCCAATATGGACTTTAAAAGTATTCAACATCCTTCGCCATCAGGAAAATAAAAAAATCAAGCTGCTTTGAGGGCCATCTTACCCCAGTCAGAGTGGCCAGCCCTCATAGCGACAAATGCTGGTGAGGGTGTACAGAAAGGAGATTCATTACTCTCTGTTGGTGGGAATGGAAGCTAGTGTAGACCTTAGGGAAACCAACATGGAGGCCCTCAAAAAAAATGAAAATAGTGCCACTACATGAGGCAGATATACTAAATCTGGGTATTTATCCAAAGGACTCTAAGTCAACTTACTACAGAAACATTTGTACCTGTGTTTATCCATGCTCCAGACACAATAGCCATGAAATGGAGACAGCCCATATGACCATAAACAGATGAGTAGCCAATGAGAATGAGGTACATATACGGAATGAAATTTTATTCAGGCATTGGGCAAGGACATTTGCAGGGACATGGTTACGGCTGGAAACTGTGTTAAGAGAAATAAGCCAGATTCAGGCAAACACAAGTCTTTTCTTCTATGTTAAGCATGGAATCAACGTTATGTGTGTGTGTGTGTGTGTGTGCATGTGCATGTTTTTATATGTGTGCGACTATGTAGGTCATCAGAAACAGGATTCTGAAAGGTAATGAAGAGATTTTAAGAAGGTGGGAAATAGAGATGGCAATGGGATGCGTTTAGTAGGAAAGTAGATGAGAAGACTAGCCAGGAAGAAAGGAAGCTGTTAGCTGGAGAGGGTGAGAGGGTCACAGACAAGGCAATAGAGAGGGAAACGAATGAGAACAAAGTCGACTTATGACATCAGTATAAAGATGCCTCGATGGAATCCATTATCTTGTCTGTTGACCTAAAAATAATTTTTAAATAATCTGTATAATTAAAAGAACATAGCCTTGGTCCAGTTGGAATTTTTTATATAATAATGTAGCAGGAAGTTTCCTACCTATAGTGTCAGCTTTAGCCTAAATGCAATTAACAGAAGCACCTGCATGTTTTCCCAGAGGAAGATGGCCTTGGTTAGTGATGGAATTACTCTGTGCTCACAGGAGAATGTTGTGTGGGAAACCTGCAGTGTGCAGTGATGCTCAGGGAGCAAAGTTAGGAACCAGCATGAAACTATATGAAGTAGATTCCAAGTCAATTGAAAAGGGCTAGAAAAGAGATTTTAAGTTAGGTAAAGAGATTAGATAGTTTATAATCGTTATTTTCTTTGTTAATGCCTATAAACTTGCTTTTGCATCTACCTGGGCCAGGAAGGTGATGTGGTTGGTTTATTTTTGGACTCACCACATGTGCCATTTTCCCTTTTCGGCATCTGTTGGGCTGTACTCTTACTGTTTATGTGGACCTGGGCTTACACCCAACCATAGGACAGATATGAACGTGAACTGTTGGGAACAATTTGGAAATATACAGAGCTGGCGAATGAGTGTCCTTATTGTTCACTCCAAGTTCTCTCAGTGCCCTTTTCAGACAGTAGCTGGAGCAGATGTCCAAATGTAATTGCCATCATATTTCAGTATGGGCGAGGGCAAGGATCTCTCTGTCTGTCTGTCTGTCTGTCTCTCGCCCCCCCCCCTCACACACACACACACTGGATTAAAGACTCTAACACAAATGCTTGTGGGAATCTCTGTTACCTCCTGGGCCTGTAGGATGAATTTTTGGAGAGAACATGCTTTGCTTCTGTGCTGAGTTTCAGTTTTCCCTGTAACATTCTGATACTGTGCTTTAAAATATCCTATAGCCATACTGATGATTATCTTGCATATCACCATAGAACCTTCATCAGGTGATGGATGGAGATGGTCACAGAGACCCACACAGGAGCACCGGACTGAGCTCCCAGGTTCCCAGTGAGGAGCGGAAGGAGGGAGAACATGAGCAAGGAAGTCAGGACCACGAGGGGTGCACCCACCCACGGAGACAATGGGGCTGATCTATTGGGAGCTCACCAAGGCCAGCTGGACTGTGACGGAAGAAGCATGGGATAAAACAGGACTCTCTGAACATGGCAAACAAGGGGGGCTGATGAGAAGCCAAGGACAATGGCCCTGGTTTTGATCCTACTTCAAGTTTGGGCTTTGTGGGAGCCTGGCCAGTTTGGATGTTCACCTTCCTAGACATGGACGGAGGGGGGAGGACCTTGGACTTTCCACAGGGAAGGGAACCCTGACTACTCTTTGGACTGGAGAGGGAGGGTGAGAGGAGTGGGGGGAGGGGGAGAAGGGTGGGAGGAGGGGGAGGGAAATGGGAGGCTGGGGGGAGGCGGAAACTTTTTTCTTTTTCTCAATAAAAAAAAAACAAAAAGAAAGGAAAAAAAATATTTTACTAATGTGTGTGTGTATTTTGAGACATAGACTCTCCATGTACCCCTAGCTGACTTAAAACTCACTATGTAGCCTAGGCTGGTCTCTCAACATGTGGTAATTGCTTTGGGTTACTCAGAGATTCATTACGACAATGAATAAATTTTAATAAGAATAAGTTTTAATGTGGGTATTGGTACTGGGTATCTGGCACCAGGTCTGCACCTGAGAGCATCCCAAAGATACATTATATAGCCATATGGGTCCAAGGTTTATAAAGGCAAAACCCATAAAGTTACAATTTTGGGTCTTGCAATTGTCTTTTTGAGCAGAGTAAGACAAGGTTGATTACAGAAGCAGATATAGCAGTTAGTTTTATGACCTAATAATATCTTGGAAGAACAACAAATTTTACAAGATCAGTCAATTTAAGAAGAGTCATCAAAGTCTGGGAAAAATGTGTGTGGACTGGTAGGGTACAGCCTGTATAAATTAGGTGATTGCAAGTTAGGGGATAACATGTTAGAGGTCTGTCTATCTATCTATCTATCTATCTATCTATCTATCTATCTATCTATCTATCTATCATCTATTTTTCTATCTAAAAGCATCTATATTTTACTGCCATAATTAAAACGTTAAATGTAATGTTAATAACCACATTCTCCCCTTGGAGCTGTATCCTGAGTCAAATCCTTGACTCCCTGGTGGATACTTGTTTGTATTTCTAAAGCCATCTATATGTGTGTGTGTGTGTGTGTGTGTGTTTGTGTGTATGTGTATAGATTGAACAGAGAGTTTTTAGCATAATGAGAAGCATCTTTAAGTCTATATTTGGAAGACATTTGAAGACAATTCAAAATTCTGAGCTTGTGATATGATAATAGTAGTCAGTGTTTTATCAAGGCTAGATGAATAGTGTATTAGAATGTTATTGATTAATATGTTAAAACTTTCAACTTTGGAAGGTTTAACATTTTGTATTGCTTTTAAGTTTTATTTTCAAAAACTTTAATAAATTTACTCCCCAATTAAATTAATATAAATGAAGTTTTTTGTATTATGATCAATAACTGATTGATTTTTCAATAAAGGACTAAACAACAGGTCTTCTGGATGTCAACTTTATCTCAAATGTCATGAGCTAGAATCTGGCCAAGGTTTTGAACAGACTAAGATGACGGAGATCTGTATTATTCTAAATGATAACAAAGGCTCAAAAAACAGGTAAATGACTATATATATATATATATATACACACACACACAACTATAAGTACCAGAAACTTACGGTATTTTCTTTTTGGTGAAGCATGTAGATCCAACTGAAGACTGTGCTTAGCAAGCTCCTCGCTCTCCCTCCTCCCCATGGGTTACTTTCTCTTGTTATTTTTTAAATGGGAGTGGCTTCTAGGGTAACCTGTACAAGTTATGGACTTATATATTAGAGGAAATAAAAAAATTTATACATCTTAAGCAAGTAATTAAAACAAATATAATGTTAACCATCACAGTACTCTTCTTGCTTCAGCCTCCTGACAACTTGCATGGTAGGCATATATTTTCAAGTCTGACTGCTATTATTATTATTATTATATTCTTTCTAGTATGGTAAAATATAATACATGCATATATACGTACATAATAGAATAGAAAATCATCAAGGTCTCTAGACTGGCATGAAATCTGAAAGGTGCCTGGCCAGAAGTTGTGTATCTCAAGTTAAGATGTCCACCGTGGGCTTTGGTGTCTGATCTACTGATGGCTACAGCGGGAAGCAGCCTGGCTTGGGGAGGCAGAGGAGCTGTAGCTGCTTTGCGGTATCTGCATTTAGAAGGGGTTCAGTGAGTAGAGAGCGTTCAGTTTCTTGTTCACTACTGCCCAGCCCAGAATGGTGCTTGACCCCCGACCCACATCTATTGCCATAGACTAAGTTGATCATGAAGGGCTTCTGGAGAGACTGGAGGTTGAGGTAGTGGCATTCATCTCTAAGGACTGTGTCAAGGGCCTTGAGTCTATGGTGTCACTGGCTCAAGTTGAGGTGTTCTGTTACATCTTGTGAGTGAGAGGTAGCACACAGATGTGCAGATGCAAGAGAGACTGATGGAACCACATCTGCAGTATCTGCCACCATGCTGAGGAATGAAAGTTTCCACTCCAGCTCCAAGGACACCACTTTTGTTGAAGAATCAACCTATGGTGGCCTCATGTTCCCTACAGGCCTATAAGCTCTCCAGCGCTCAGGGAAAGCCTGCCTACTTCTTGGATGATCTTGGGACAGAGTGCTGAGAGGCTGGGAGCAGCTCCAGTCTGCACAACACAGACCTTGTGGTTATTTTTTTCACCACAGTGAGCATCTATTTAGAGCACATAGCCTATTATTAACTACGCCATTCTTGTTAATTAAAGCTGAGTTTTATGGGATGATGTGAATTCCTGCTGGGAGACTGGAAATTAGTCTAAACCATAACTTCTTAAGTCATCAGTCATGACCCCAATGGAGTTGTGTAACTGAATGTGAAGTTTGTAAAACACACACACACACACACACACACACACGCAACTGTAAAGGCTTCTC
>JABTXL010017705.1:0-16569 GCA_025134845.1 Neodon shergylaensis
CTATTATTATCTTGTTAAATGAATTCTGTGTCAAGCTACTCTATAAATTAGTTTCTTTTCAAACATAGATTAGTACAGCTCTCAGTTGGCATTAGTTTGTGAAATGCATCATGGCTAGTATAGAGACTCATAAATACCCAAGTGTTGAGAACAACTATGAGTGCTGTGTTCAGCTACAAATCAGGCATTTACAACACATCTCATTACCAAGGCTCAGATATCTTTACAGCAGAAGAGGCAGAAAGATTGTCTGAGCCAGAGGTTGTGTACTCTTCTATGGTATTTTATTTTGTGAGAACTATTTGTTCTTTTATTAGCATATTTATTGATTGTTTTTAGATTACTTGTTTAGCTTGGTTATACTTTTAGTTCTGTATGTATTTTAGGTAATAATTTCTCACGGAATGCATAGGTGCCACTTGTTCTCAGGACTGAGTTGCTCATCATTTTCAAATGTTCAGAATCTTCCTACAAAATCTCAGGGAATCTCCCATTCTACACAACTTGAGGTCACATACTTGATTCAAGGTTGTCACATTACAAAGTGACAAATATATGCAAAGTTCTACACTAGTCTTTTGTAGTCCTGGAATGAGATTCAATATTTAATACAGAGATATGTACATAGAATCATTGCTGTTCAAGATGTGGATTTACCTACCATTGACATAGTTTGCTTTCCATTTTCAACCTCTGTTTCACTGTGAAATCTCCTGGCTGTAGAGGAGATTGTGCCACTTATGAGTAAGAATTTTGTGGGGAAAAACCTATTTATTTGAGGCTTACTATTGTAATAGGTGAAACTCAGAGGGAAAAAGTGTCTCTTAAGAATATATTCACCTTTCTACACAAGTTATATCATGTTGAACTCAAAACAGGGAATTAATGAGGCTGCATTGATACTTCCAGAAGGGAAGTTTTGTTTGAGATTGTATGACTGTGGGAGAATACTCTATGTATTTCTGACAGTAATAAACACCTATCCATATCCTCAGACTTTGTTGTACTCATTTTTAGTGTGAAATTTGTTCCTTTCCCACAATTGTTGAAAGGGTCCGGGACTCTATTAAATTGTTTAGAAACCAAACAGATCAGGAGCTGTGGAAACTTGGCTCACCTGTGTGGAAATCACTGCAAGTAAGTATTCCCTTCATTGTGTAGCAGACTCTTGCTACACCTGCATGAGAAGAAAGCTGACTGTTCAAGAGTGACAGGAATGGAGAGTGAAGACTCAATGATCACAATATACCTAGTGGCCCCTTAAATAACAGAGAGAAAAGGTCATGTACAAACTTAATGATACTTTAAAATAATTTTTCTTCATCATTTATTTCATACTTATCCTATTCATGACTCTTTCATAATCTAAAACGTTCAACATGAAAGACATATGTAAAGAGAACTTGGAGCCTCCTTAGATAGAAATCACCTAGACTGTCCATTTTGGTACTTGTCAGAGTTGACACAAGTGCATGGTTTCTCTTCCTTTCTCCCTCTAAACTTCACAGGCCCATTCCTGAAGAACAAGACCTAATAGTCTCATATGTGGAAAGAACATGCATTTGAATCAGCAGGGCCCCAGGAAACCCCATTCCTCTACATTCTTCATCATAGTTTCTCTCCATATCAGTAATCCAGAGAAAAATCAGCCTCAAGAGCTGAGCAGGAAACCTCATTCTGAGAATTCATTATGAGGAGTCCTGTGTAGTCAAGGTAGGAAGAAGACTGGTTAGTTTTGTCCTGGACTTAAAGAAAGAGGTCCTCCCTAGGGAGCAGAACAATATGTAAATCCCATAGATGGTATAGCTATGTATAAAATACTATGGAGTTCCTTTAAAGTCTAATCTTAAAAGTGAAATGACATAAGTGTTTCTTTTGATTGTAATAAAATAGCTACAGTCCATCATGTCTATAGCAAGGGGCAGTTGGTCTCCCCTGTGAAAAGCTTCATTTCTGAAAATGGATACTTTCATGATCTGTGAGGCAAGAGTATGCCAAGATATTACTGCAAACCTAAATTTCATGCTGGTGTGTTTCCTGGTCAGCACTTGAGAAGAGAATGGGCAGCCTCTCCAGGCTATTCTGAAGAAGGACTGAAAATCTGTCCTAGTAGTTTTATTGTCAAAGGGGTTTCAGATAGTTGAATGGGGTCTTTGAGATAGAGTAAAGACATTCATGAGTATAAGGATAAACAAGAATAGAATAGAAAGTGAGTAAAACAAAACCTTGTCATTTGCAGTGAAACCTAACGGCCTTCAATGCAACAAGATGAAACAGGGAGAATTGTTTTCCTTAGAATATGAATATGAAAGTTAATTACCGATTGGGGTGGGTGAGTTTCTGACCACTGCAGCAGCCCGGGAGAGGGAACTCAGACGTTTCTCATCCCTCCTGCACTTCCTGGTCGTCCTGCGGAGGCTATACTGCCCAATACCTCCTCTCTCTTCCTATCCCACCCAGCTTGCATCCAGAATCCTCCCTCCCCTCTTTGGCCACATAACATCTCCCAGCTCGGCCTGTTCAGGCGCTGGGACCGATTCAGAATGGGGGGGGGGGGCGACCGGGAGGGTGGTGGTTCCTTTGTCTCAGTAGCTTGCCTGCAGCAAGCAAGGCAGGTCCTTTGTTTACAAGCTGCCCAGGCAGCACGGAGACCCGGTCCAGGCACAAGGAGAGACATCATTAGGGCACTAGGAGAGCCATCACTGGGAACTGACATCACTGGGAAGGTATATCAGTGGGCAAGGAGACCTGATCTTGTAAAAGAAGATCCATAGGGGAGCATTCAGAGGAAGAGATGGGCAGGCGCCAATGCAAGAATTCACCCAGCAATCTGAAGAACAACATGAAACCACCAGAACCCAGCGACCTCACAACAGGAGGACAAGAACACCTTAACCAAGAAGAAGCAGAAAAATTTGACTTTATGAAAGTGATTGATGACCTTAAACAGCATGTAAAAAATGCCCTGGTAGAAATGGATGAGAAGTATAACAGAAAGTTTGAAGAATTGAATAAATCAGTGAATGATACCCTAGGAAACCAAGGAAAAACAATCAAACAGATAATGGAAACAATTCAAGACTTGAAAACTGAAATGGAGGCAAAGAAGAAAACACAAACAGAGGGCTGGCTGGACATGGAAAATCTAGGTAAATGAATAGAGACTACAGAAACAAGCATAACCAGCAGAATACAAGAGATAGGAGAAAGAATCTCAGATGCTGAAGATAACATAGAGAAAATAAATGCACTGATCAAAGAAAACAGCAAGTCCAACAAGTTCTCATCACAAAACATTCAGGAAATATGGGACACAATAAAAAGACCAAACCTAAGAATAATTGGAGTAGAAGAAGGAGAAGAAGTGCAACTCAAAGGTCCAGAAAATATATTTAATAAAATTATAGAAGAAAACTTTCCCAACCTAAAGAAGGATGTACCTATGAAGGTTCAAGAAGCATACAGAACACCGAATAGGCTGGATCAAAAAAAAAAATCCCCTCGCCATATAATAATCAAAACACAAAGCATTCAGAATAAAGAAAGAATATTAAGAGCCGCAAAGGAAAAAGGCCAAGTTACTTATAAAGGCAAACCTATCAGACTTACACCGGACTTCTCTATGGAAACCATGAAAGTCAGAAGGTCCTGGATAGATGTACTACAAAAACTAAGAGACCATGGATGCAAGCCCAGACTACTATACCCAGCCAAGCTTTCGTTCACTATAAATGGAGAAAACAAAATTTTCCAGGATAAAAACAAATTTAAACAATACGTAGCCACAAATCCAGCTTTACAGAAAGTAATAGAAGGAAAATCACTAACCAAGGAGTCCAAAAATGACCACAATAACTCAGACATCTAGAGACCCTTCACCAGCGCAACTCAAAGAAGGGAAACACACAAACTCTACTACTAAAAAAGTGACTGGAGTTAACAACCACTGGTCATTAATATCACTTAATGTCAATGGGCTCAACTCACCTATAAAAAGGCACAGGCTAAGAGAATGGATACGAAAACGGGATCCAACATTCTGCTGTTTACAAGAAACACATATCAAACACAAAGACAGGCACTTACTCAGAGTAAAGGGCTGGGAAATGACTTATCAAGCAAATGGACCTAAGAAACAAGCAGGTGTGGCCATACTAATTTCTAACAAAGTTGACTTCAAACTTAAATCAATCAGAAGAGATGGAGAGGGACATTTTATACTCATAACAGGAACAATTCAACAGGATGAAGTCTCAATCCTAAATATCTATGCCCCTAATTTAAAAGCACCCACGTACGTAAAAGAAACATTACTAAAACTCAAAGCAGCCATCAAACCGCAAACACTAATAGTAGGAGACTTCAACACTCCTCTCTCACCAATGGACAGGTCAATCAGACAGAAACCTAACAGAGAAATTAGAGAATTAAAGGAGGTAATGAATCAATTGGACTTAATAGACATCTATAGAATATTCCAGCCAAATAGGAAAGAATATACCTTCTTCTCTGCAGCTCATGGAACCTTCTCGAAAATTGACCACATACTTGGTAACAAAGCAAACTTCCACAGTTACAAAAAAATATTAGTAACCACCTGTGTCTTATCAGATCACCATGGATTAAAGTTAGAATTCAACAACAATGCTACCCTCAGAAAGCCTACAAACTCATGGAAACTGAATAGTCAACTACTGAACCACACCTGGATCAAGGAAGAAATAAAGAGAGAAATTAAAGTCTTCCTGGAATTCAATGAAAATAAAGAAACAACATACTCAAACTTATGGGACACTATGAAAGCAGTCCTGAGAGGAAAGTTCATAGCACTAAGTGCTCACTTAAAGAAAACAGAGAAAGCACACATTGGAGACTTAACAGCCCATCTGAAAGCTCTAGAAAAAAAAAGAAGCAGACTCACCTAGGAGAAGTAGAAGACTGGAAATAATCAAACTGAGGGCTGAAATCAACAAAATAGAAACGCAGAAAACAATCCAAAGAATCAATGAAACAAAAAGCTGGTTCCTGGAGAAAATCAACAAGATTGATAAACCCCTATGCAAACTAATTAAACGGCAGAGAGAGAATATGCAAATTAATAAGATCAGAAATGAAAAGGGGGACATAACCACAGACACAGAGGAAATTCAGAGAATCATTAGATCTTACTACAAAAGCCTGTATGCCACAAAACTGGAAAATCTAAAAGAAATGGACACATTTTTAGATAAATACCATATACCAAAGTTAAACAGGACCAGGTGAACAATCTAAATAGACCTGTTAGTCGCAAAGAATTAGAATCTGTTATCAAAAACCTCCCTACCAAAAAGAGCCCAGGACCAGATGGCTTCAATGCGGAATTCTATCAGAACTTCCAAGAAGACCTAATACCTATTCTCCTTAATGTATTTCACAATATAGAAACAGAAGAGTCATTACCAAATTCCTTTTATGAAGCCACAGTGACTCTGATACCAAAACCACACAAAGACTCTACCAGGAAAGAGAATTACAGGCCAATCTCA
Source organism: Neodon shergylaensis (assembly GCA_025134845.1). Lineage (NCBI taxonomy): Eukaryota > Metazoa > Chordata > Mammalia > Rodentia > Cricetidae > Neodon > Neodon shergylaensis. Next base: position 5,529 of record JABTXL010017705.1, read on the forward strand.
CTCATGAACATTGACGCAAAAATCCTCAACAAAATACTGGCAAACCGAATCCAAGAACACATTAAAAAAATTATCCACTATGATCAAGTAGGCTTTATCCCAGAGATGCAGGGCTGGTTCAACATACGGAAATCTATCAATGCAATTCATCATATAAATAAACTGAAAGAAAAAAACCATATGATCATTTCATTAGATGCTGAAAAAGCATTTGACAAAATTCAACATCCCTTTATGATAAAAGTCTTGGAGAGATTAGGGATACAAGGGTCATACCTAAATATAATAAAAGCTATATACAGCAAGCCAACAGCTAACATCAAATTAAACGGAGAGAAACTCAAAGCCATCCTGCTAAACTCAGGAACACGACAAAGCTGTCCACTCTCGCCATATCTCTTCAATATAGTGCTTGAAGTTCTAGCATTAGCAATAAGACAACATAAGGGGATCAAGGGTATTCGAATTGGAAAAGAAGAAGTTAAACTTTTGTTATTTGCAGATGATATGATAGTGTACATAAGCGACCCCCAAAACTCCACCAAAGAACTCCTACAGCTGATAAACACCTTTAGTAATGTGGCAGGATACAAGATCAACTCCAAAAAATCAGTCACCCTCTTATACACAAAGGATATGGAAGCAGAGAGGGAAGTCAGAGAAGCTTCACCTTTCACGATAGCCACAAACAGCATAAAATATCTTGGGGTAACTCTAACCAAGGAAGAGAAAGACCTATATGACAAGAACTTTAAGGCATTGAAGAAAGAAATTGAAGAGAATACCAGAAAATGGAAGGACGTCCCTTGCTCTTGGATTGGGAGGATCAACATAGTAAAAATGGCAATTCTACCAAAGGCAATTTATAAATTCAATGCAATCCCCATCAAGATCCCAGCAAAATTCTTCACAGATCTTGAAAGGACAATAATCAACTTTATATGGAAAAACAAAAAACCCAGGATAGCCAAAACAATCCTATACAATAAAGGATCTTCTGGAGGCATTACCATCCCTGACTTCAAACTCTATTACAGAGCTACAGTAATGAAAACAGTGTGGTACTGTCATAAAAACAGAGAAGTCGATCAATGGAATCGCATAGAAGACCCAAATTTTAACACACAAACCTATGATCACCTCATTTTCGATAAAGGAGCTAAAAGTATACAATGGAATAAAGAAAGCATCTTCAACAAATGGTGCTGGCACAACTGGATATCAACCTGTAGAAGAATGAAAATAGATCCATATCTATCACCTTGCACAAAACTCAAGTCCAAATGGATCAAAGACCTCAATATTAGTCCGAACACACTGAACCTGATAGAAGAGAAAGTGGGAAGCACCCTACAACAAATGGGCACAGGAGATTGCTTTCTATGTATAACCCCAGCAGCACAGACATTAAGGGCAGCATTGAATAAATGGGACCTACTAAAACTGAGAAGCTTCTGTAAAGCAAAGGACACTGTCACTAAGACAAAAAGGCAGCCTACTGACTGGGAGAAGATCTTCACCAACCCTGCAACAGACAAATGTCTGATCTCCAAAATTTATAGAGAACTCAAGAAACTAGACTTCAAAATGCTAATTAACCCAATTAAAAAATGGGGCACTGAACTGAACAGAGAATTCTCAACAGAAGAAGTTCAAATGGCCAAAAGACACTTAAGGTCATGCTCAACCTCCTAGCGATTAGGGAGATGCAAATCAAAACAACTTTGAGATATCATCTTACACCTGTCAGAATGGCTAAAATCAAAAACACCAATGATAGCCTTTGCTGGAGAGGCTGTGGAGGAAGGGGTACCCTCATCCATTGCTGGTGGGAATGCAATCTTGTGCAACCACTTTGGAAATCAGTGTTTCGGTTTCTCAGGAAATTCGGGATCAACCTACCCCTGGACCCAGCAATACCACTCTTGGGAATATACCCAAGAGAAGCCCTATCACATGACAAAAGCATTTGTTCAACTATGTTCATAACAGTATTATTTGTAATAGCCAGCACCTGGAAACAACCTAGATGCCCTTCAATGGAAGAATGGATGAAGAAAATGTGGAATATATACACATTAGAGTACTACGCTGCCGTAAAAAACAATGATTTCTTGAATTTTGCATGCAAATGGATGGAAATAGAAAACACTATCCTGAGTGAGGTAACCCTGACCCAAAAAGATGAACATGGGATGTACTCACTCATAATTGGTTTCTAGCCATAAATAATGGAGTATATAATTGGTGAACCTTAGTTAACGGAGCCACCTTAGGGTTGGCAAGAGACTTGAACCTAGAGTGGCTCCCAGGAGCCCAAGGCGAGGTCCCCAGTTAGTTCCTTGGGCAGCTGAGGAGAGGGAACCTGAAATGACCCTATCCTATAGCAGTGCTGACGAATATCTTGCATATCACCATAGAACCTTCATCTGGTGATGGATGGAGATAGTCACAGAGACCCACACTGGAGCACCGGACTGAGCTCCCAAGTTCCCATTGAGGAGCGGAAGGAGGGAGAACATGAGCAAGGAAGTCAGGACCACGAGGGGTGCACCCAACCACTGAGACAGTGTGGCTGATCAATTGGAACTCACCAAGGCCAGCTGGACTGTGGCGGAAGGAGCATGGGATAAAACCAGACTCTCTGAACATGGCGTACAATGGGGGCTGATGAGAAGCCAAGGACAATGGCCCTGGGTTTTGATCCTACTTCAAGTTCTGGCTTTGTGGGAGCCTAGCCAGTTTGGATGTTCACCTTCCTAGACATGGACGGAGGGGGGAGGACCTTGGACTTTCCACAGGGCAGGGAACCCTGACTGCTCTTTGGACTGGAGAGGGAGGGGGAAAGGAGTGAGGGGAGGGGGAGAAGGGTGGGAGGAGGGGGAGGGAAATGGGAGGCTGGGAGGAGGCGGAATCTTTTTTTTCTCAATAAAAAATTAAAAAAAAAGAAATTTAATTACCACAAAGTAAACAATATTTTGCCAATAAATATTCTATCGCAAAATAACATTACTTGTGTATGTCATGTCTCACATGGTCAATGCATTTGCTACCAAACATGACAACCAGAGTTTGATTTCCAGAACTCATGAAATCAACTACCACAATGTCCTTTGAGTATGCTTGTATTATGTCAAGCATGCACACATACTCATGTATGCACACACACACACAGAAACACACTAAAGAAATGACATTTTTTTATTAAAGAACAACCCTGGGATATTGAGATTACATGCAATCAAAACAATTTCATCTAATTTCTTTTTAGGTAGTGTTTTGAGAACTCTTTCCAAGTCTGTTTTTTTTTTCCTCCTTTTAAAGAATCTAGTTCCTTCTTTCAGAGTTACTAGCTTTAACTTCCTCTTTGTGGGCATGTCAATTGTTTATTTGATATGTAAGTAGAGCAGACAAGACTAAGTAGCACAGTCTTACAGTGTTTTCTTTGCATTACAATAGCAAGAATACAATCCATTATTTTAATGAATCACTCCAGTCTTTGCCCTTGATTTGTTTATTCTTGATTTTGATTAAAATAGGTGCTTCTCTAAGGAGTCTGAACTATGCAGAGGAGATAAGTTCAGATAAATAGCAGCTAGACCTTGGAACTTTTGGTACTTGTGAGAAGGATCTCACACCCCTAATATGTATTATGGAGACTTGGGATAAATGAAAAATTGGTACTAATTAACTATCTATAGGACACTGGAATTTCTAGTCTGAAAAGTTCTCTTTTGTTCCTTGACTAATGATCTGTGCTGAGGCCAGCACAATAAACTGACATGGGCTCACATAAGTTCACATCACACTGGACCCCATAAAGTTTCACGGAGTGTGCTAATTAACACTGTCTTTCTCAAGGTAGAAAACTAAGCAGTCCCTATAATGTGTCTCTAATTTTGATCATGGTCAAGAGTTAAGATGGAATCAGAGAGATGAACTTCACTACAACTTCTCGCAGTTTCCAAATGCTGTTTACTTTGGGATTATCAAACTGACAACCTATTGTAATTCATGCAACTTAGAGACCTGGCTTAAATATGTATATTTTCACAGAATGGTTGATAATGAAGTGGAAAGTACACCTGGTTCACGTGTCTAGCAGACTGCCTGATAGGTCTGTCAACCAACTTTTTCTAAACCAGTGCTGCAAATGTTTGAGTTTAAAGTGCAGTTGAGGTTTATTCATCCCCGAGTGTATGATTGATACTGTTCCTACCATATTTGCATGAAAAGTTTCGACATAAAAAATGTTAAAAATAAAAAAAAAGGTGTGTGTGTGTGTGTGCGCGTGTGCGCTCGCGTGCACATTTGTGGGTGCACATACATATGATATATAAAATAAACTCCATTGAAGAAAATCTGAGAGATTCTGCCACACATCACTAAAACCCATGGACATATTTCATCTCTAGGAGGAAGCAGCTGAACACTAGATAAAAGGTTTTTGTTCCTGTCTGTATCACTGTGTGAATGGGTAACTAGATCCCTGCTGACAGTAGTAAGTGGCAGCATCTTCAGCCTCTATGCTGCTGATTGTGAGAGAGTAAGAACTCCCAGACCTACTGCCACTAAAGCGAGCTGGAACTCCAGAAGCCAGGTTGGTTACTTCATAAATCAGGAGTTTAGGAGAGGCTTTTGGCTTCTGTTGGTACCAGTGCAAGTAACTAGTGCTTACACTTGAGATGCAGGAGATGGTGACCTTCTCCCCTTGAGATGCAGCCATGGATTCTGGAGACTGGGTGAGCACAACTTGTCCCCAGGATGCTATTATCAGGACAAAGAAGAAAAGAGAGATAGAGTTTAGTAGGCAAAGAGATACACAAATAATTTGACGCTATTCAACATTTAGAAGAAACAAAATGACAAGCAGTTTATCTTAGACTTTAACTTCTTTAGGGAAAATAATGCTGTATTCTGAACTAGAGCCTGTCTTACCTGTGACAGTGATCAGCATGAAGCTGAAAATCTTCACCCAAAAATCCATTGTCTTTTCCACTCTCAATCTTAGGCTGCTTGCTAGTCTTCGGAAAAGCACATTACTTTAAAGCAGCTGTAAGACATTTGTGGTTTCTGAGGTTGATATATGCAAATAACAAGATATGGCCTAGGCAGTTCTTGGTTTTATATATGAATGTAGTCCTTTATTTAAAGTAATCCTGTGTAATTCAGAATTGTGTCTGCTTATCTATGGGTACATTGAAAAGGAAGCATATTTCTGTATTTTTTTTCCTTTCTTGTGGTAGAGAGTTCTGATTATGAGTATTGCCAGAGTGTTTCTGTGAAGTCTCGCTTAATTTGGTCCTCTAAGCAAGGAAAGTGCTAGTTAGCAGTTCTAGGCATATTTTCCCCATGATAATGGAGTATTGAGGATGATTGTTTAAATGTGCTCAGAGAACATTTAGACAAATTATACACTTCTCTATTTCCCTTGAAGTTTCTCAGCTGAGACCTTGTTCACACATCCAATCTTAACTCATTTCCTTCAAACGGATCTGGTATTATGAATACAACAAATTGACAGAGAAAAAGGATCATGCTGAACCAGGGAAGACTGTTTCTAGATGGCAGCCCTGGTAGAGGCTTTTTCAACTCTTCTGAAGACCCAGGACTTGTTGGATATCCAGGTTCACTGGACTAATTGTGTCTATGATCAGTGTCATGACAACTCTATACAATGTAAGCAAAGCCATGGAGATCTTTCTGAGGGCCACGTGGATCAAGAACTTAGGGGCTTCTCGTTTTTTAGTGTGACAGTTATTTCACTTCTAAGGATGATGATATTACCTGGATAGAAAATGCGTTAGTAGTGCTCTGTTCTGGTAACATGTCCAAAATAAAGAGAGTGTTTGTTGTTGTGTATCGTCCATTTTGCAATGGAGTAGTAAAGGAGCATTAACAGTGATCAATGCTGAATACTAGTGAACTTAGAAGAAAATCTTTTGTTGAAAACTAAAGAATGGAACTGTTATTTCCTCTAAGTAGTTAGAGACATAAGGAAGAATAATGTACACAAAGTAACACACATGTCCATATAGTTCATGACATCATGAAATATAATACACTAGTGAGTAATTGTTGAACACAACTGGAAAATATTTTAAAGGGCTTGTGTTCTTTTGTGCTCAATAAGTTCATATTCTTACATATTCTGTAGTCCCTTTCTGATAGTGAGGTTACAACCAGATTAAATTATAGAACTTAATTATAGCAACAAAGTACTTAACATTTTAATATAAATCCTTAATATTACATTTTAAAATATATTACACAGTTTTAAAAGAATGATACACTAGGGATGTTGCTGTTTCTTTTTTTGATCAAGCAACTTCGTGTGAATTTAAGATGCCATGGCTCAATGTAAAGGGAAAAATACTGTTGCCACACTGCCAGGAGCCATTTCAGGCTTCTCCTTTCTCACATCTCACAGGGCCTTGAAGTAAAAACTTTGAGACAGAAAACTTAAAGTTAACCAAAACATTATGTGCTAACCTTGGAGACTCAAGCTCTGGAAAGCACCACAGAGTGTCTTCATTGCTTGCTGCTTATCACTAACAGCAGGTGTTCTAGCCACTGACCTTGCAACTGCCCCACCCCCCACTTAGCTGCCAAGCTGAGCTGTGAATCCCCTCTCCCTTCCCCAGTTCCCCCTGCCGGAGTTCCTCACTGAGGAGTATTTAAGACTAAAGCTTGCTTCAATAAAGGTAGACCTTGACAAATTGAGAACAGAATTCTGTTTTGCTTGCTTGGTCTTCTTTCCCTTTCTCGCCCATGTTCTTTCAGGTAGTGCCCCTTCAGACCCTGGAATAACTGGATCTGCTGGGCGGGTTACACCACACCACAATGTAGTGAAAGGCAAATACTTATAATGTGAATTAAAGTTTCTATTGAAAATGCAGTGTTTAGGTAGGCCCCTTATGATGGAACACTTAATAAAACACCACGTTAAGTGCAGACCCATGAAATACCACAGAGGAAAACAAGACACAGAGTGTTGTTGATTGAAGGTTGATGACTTTTATAGAAAATGGAATTTGAATTGTAGTAGTTTGCATAGCATCTTCATTCTATGTTATTCCAGGATAGATATATAGATGACTCTAAAGAGGTACAGCACTTTGTATCATCTGGTTAATCCATATGTCATCCTGGCTTTCAGTGACACTCAATTCTAAGTATCTAGGATTAAGAGGGAAACTTCCATTCTGTTGGGTTTACTGTTTGCTTCTAGGTACACTATTGTCATATGAAGAAAAATTGAAAGCGGTCTCTGCTGACTGTTGGCATCATTTTATCTCCAACTGACCATGTTCTTTATAGATGTCTCATCTACCAGAGTTGCTATATTTGGATTCCCAGATGAGAGACAAATTGTCTACAATCAATATGAATTTTTTTCCATTTAAATATGAATCTCTTTAATTATTTTAGTGGTAATTTTTCTTATTATTTTTATCTTGAATCAAATGTAAGAATTAGTTTGGATTTTTAAAATAATTCTTTCATCTTTTTAAGTTATAATATATTCACATGATTTTGCCAGTTCTTTTACCTCTTCCAAATACTGCCATGTACTTTACTTTCTCTTTCTCAGATATATCTCCTATTTTTCTTTGTCATATTCCCGAGTCTATAAACACAATGTCTTTACTCCATATAGTGTTCCCTATATAATATGCAACTTAATTTGTAACACATACAGACCATTACAGAAATTACTTATCAAAATGCAGATCAGGAGATCGTGTAGTGTTCAGTCCCAACTGACACATCTGCAATAAAATGTCTGCACATATGGCTCAGGGATAATTGAAATAGACAAAATGGTAATATAAAAGTCATATGAACAGACAGTTTGCTTTGGGATTGTGCTTTCTAGAAACATCTGGGGGTCTACATACATGAAGCCTAATAGCAGCTGCCTAAAAAGATTTGCACAATGATGACACCAATGTAGTTACAAACATAGATGTGGGAAAGTTTGAAGGAAATGCACCATAGACAAAAAACTAAGAATAAAGTTGAAATTCTAAGACTGGAAGAAATGGTCTTACTTGGAATAGACATGCCAATGAGTTATAAAATAGCAAGTGGTCAGCAACAGGGGATTATATTCTTAACTCTGTACTTTATGTTTCTCCTTGCTTCAAAGGATACTAAGAGTAGGAAGAATGAGTTCCTGATATGCTTTAAAAGGAAGTTGCCAGAAGGTCCACAGATCATCACATTCTGTGATGTATGTTCCTGACAGATTTGTCTTCTATGTAACATGATTTGAAAATAGAGACCTTCAAAGCAATACAACACATTGATATTTCTATTACATTCCAAAGAGAATTTGATAGTAAGACAATGTTAATAAACAAAATATATACTTTGGACATAGGACACAAGACATGATGCATGAAGAAATCAGGTTAGTATGGATCAAATATATTTCTAATGACAGATTGCAATTGACTAAAACATACATTTTATATTTTAATAGGATAATATTTTATAAAAATGGAAGACTCCCTAAAAATGGAAAGGAATATGTACATGTAAATATACAACATTCCAGGTAGTTGGTTTTGTTTGTTTCTTGTCTACTTTTATCAGTAAGCCTCATTTTTTGTTTTTGTTTTTTTTTTTTTTTTGTTTTTTTCGAGACAGGGTTTCTCTGTGGTTTTGGAGCCTGTCCTGGAACTAGCTCTTGTAGACCAGGCTGGTCTTGAACTCACAGAGATCCGCCTGCCTCTGCCTCCCGAGTGCTGGGATTAAAGGCGTGTGCCACCACCGCCCGGCTCAGTAAGCCTCATTTTTATTGGACAGAAGTGAATGGAAAAACACATAAATAATCAGAATGATGATAAAAAAAAAGAAGCTTAGGTCAAACTGAGACATCTAAAGAAACCTCCAAAACCAGGGGTGAGAAACTATAATGGAAATAGGACAGAACAAATGTAAAAATCATGACTGCAGGTGTCCTCTACAAAAGACTACATAAGATGTTGGTAGTCAAAATACTGTCATAGATAGGGAAGACAACCTGCAAGCAATAGTATTATTTTTTCTTTCCTTTCTTTTGAATATGTGTGTATGTATATGTGAAAGTGTATATGAGTGTGTCTTCTTCAGTCCATGCACAGAGATAATAGGAGAATGTCAGTTTTTTTTTAATCTATCACTCTCTACCTTGTTCTCTTGATACAAATTCTCTCATTGATTCAGGATCCAGGGCCATATATAGCCAGTAAACTACATACATATTGGACACACAACAATGTTACAGGCCTATGTATAGGTCTTAGAAATTTGACGTCAAGTCCCAATTCATGTATAATATGCATTAATGTGCACTGATAAATCTCCCCAGTCTTTTATTTCTATTCCTAATGATTATCTCTATCAAAATACTGCTTGAGACTTCTATACTCAACTTGACAAATAACTGTTTTATCATCTGTAGTTACTCATATAATTAATCAATTAGTGATTTACCTGTAAGATATATAAGACAAGTTGTTAAATCCTTTACCACTTACAGGTATGTGCATGGATAAAATGAGAATTACAAAAGAAGCAGAGTAAAGTTACAAGCAGATGGGAGAAACAGAACAATAACACTGTGTTATTGAAAAAGTGCTTGGGACCATATGCTTTGACCATTGTTCATGATCAGTTGAGATCTGGTTTCTAAATAAACACCATACTGTTCTCTGTCTTAAGTATCAACCCCCCTTATGGCCACTTTCCACCTCCTCATAAACAATTAATAGCTCTACTGTATACTGCAATTACTCTTTTTAGTCCAACCGGTGTTTGGAACATCTACAATAATACTTTATTTTTGCTATACAAATAGACCTTAGGCTGTCACTTAGATGGCTTAGGCACAATGACCTCTATAGTTTATGAAATCTCAAGTGACTCCATTATATCTGTGCTGCTGAGGTATATGAGAAAAGTCTGTGGTATAAAGCAGTCTCCTGGGCCTCTTCTGCCAAAATCTTTCAGAGTCTTTCACAGCTCACATATATATGAAACATTCTGTCAACAGTTGGAGGAACCAGGAAGAACAGCATTAGAAAATTTTGTCTCTAACTTCTGAGTTAATGGGTTACTTATGTTGTGACTTGTATCATTGTGAAAAAGCTGTTATATTATTGACAGTAATAAATGACAAAATATTAGGTTGCAGGCTGCTGATGCTGAGAGTGAAATCTGTGTCCTCTTCCTGTGCCTGAACCTTGATGGGATTCCAAAATATAATCTGCTTGCAGAATACATCAGGAGTTTAAGAGCTTCTCCCAGTTTTTGCTGATACCAGGCTAAACAATGACTAATGCTCTGATTTGCCTTGCAGTTGAGGGTGACTCTCTCCCACAGGTGCAGACAGGGTTGATGGTGCCTTGGTCATATTTTTTTTTTTTTTTTTTTCGAGACAGGGTTTCTCTGTAGCTTTGGAGCCTGACCTGGCACTAGCTATTGTAGACCAGGCTGGCCTAGAACTCACAGAGATCCGCCTGCCTCTGCCTCCCGAGTGCTGGGATTAAAGGCGTGCGCCACCACTGCCCTGCTGCCTTGGTCATCTTAATGTCACATCTCATGTCTGAGATTAGAAATATACATCAAACACACAGTTTATAACATTAAATCAGAACTTTTCTGAAATACCAGATACAAAGCTAAGAATATTATGTTGTCCTTCTTACTTGGAAGCCAGAGCATCAGCAGTCCCAAAAGCTGAACTGGAACCATCATGGCTTTCTTATGTCCTGACAGATTGATTATTATAGTCAGTGACCTGTATAATAAGAAGTCACAGGAGAGTGAGCTGTTTTTCCAACACATTCCAATTGTGTGGTGTCTGGCATCCATCAGGGTTGATTTGACTCAGTAATTCAATATTTACTTATGTTTCTGAAAGTCTCAGAACATATAAAAAATCTCTTTAATGAGTCAGTATAACAAATATATTCGTGTGACTAGTAATGTCTAATTTCTCAAATACATAACAAATGTATATTAAAAGCAAAAATAGTTCTTGCTATTTTTA
>JABTXL010017706.1:0-15659 GCA_025134845.1 Neodon shergylaensis
GGATTAATAAAACATAAATATTTTGAAAATACCTTTACTTCAAAATTTAAGTCAAAAGGTATGTTACTTTGGAGAAGAGGTTTTGCTTTTATTTCCATAGAAAATGAGAGGCTATGAATTTATTCTGAGTTAAGAAAAATCAGGTTTGATCAAGGAAGACCACCTGAGAAATAACTGGTAGGAACAGATGGCCCAGATGTCTGAGTTCTCATCGAAAACAAATTCAAGACTGCTGCCTGAGATGATCAAGCCTCACAGGATACTCCAGTCATGACTTGGTGATAATTCTAAATTTTCTTTAGGTTCCCATAAGTTTATCAGTGTCCCCAAACAGCAGGAAGTAGCCAGGAAACTACATCCACATTTTCCCCAAAATGGACTATGGATATTTTCATTTGTTCACAATGTTGGTTACAAGTTGTTATGGCTATGGTCAGGAGAAAAGCTAAGCAAAGGGTATTAGATTCAGAGTTCTTGGTTCCTTTAAAAAAAGGTGGGGGGGGAGTGCTTTGGGACAATGGTCTGTATTCTGTCAACTATATTTTAAGTAAATGCTGATTGGCCAGTAATCAGGCAGGAAGTATAGGCGGGACAATCAGGCTGGAAGTAGAAGTGGGGCAATGAGAATTCTGGGAAGAGGGAAGTGCATTCTGTAGTTGTGACCCAGCCACAGAGCAAGCACGATGTGACTGCCAAATAAGGTACTGAGCCACGTGGCTAACACAGACAAGAATAATGGGCTAATATAGGTTATTAAAAGTTAATAAGAAGCCTCAGCTAATGGGCCAATCAATATAGACCTCTGTGTGTTTCTTTGGGACTTAATGATTGCAGGAACTGGGCAGGACATAAACCTCATAACAACACTTCGTCCATTAACAGGAATAGACCCAGCAAAAATTATAGTACCTTTTAATACTAATGAAATTGACAAATTATTTGAAGAAAGTGAACCCTGGCAAAGAACTTATAGTATTTTTTGAAGTGATTAGCAACAACTATCACGAAAGTAAGAGAATTCAACTTTTCAAGAGAACTAGCTGGATCCTTTTTCACATTGTATGGGGCACACCAATAACTGGAGCCCTTACATTCTATACTGATGCAAATAAATCAGGAAAGGCAGGTTGCAAATCAGAAAATTTAAGTAAATTGAACCAAAGCCCTTATGATTTGGTCCAAAAATCAAAACTATATGCTATTCTCATGGTACTAAGGAATTTTAAGGAACCTCACAACATAGTTACCGATTTGCAATATGCAGAAAGAGTTGTTTTGCATATTAAAACAGCTGAATTTATACCAGATGATACAGAATTGATTTCATTATTTTTTCAGTTACTAAGATATAGTCAGGAATGGGAAGTAAAAAAGAATTTTCCATCATGTGCCAACAAGTCAAGGAAAGTATAAGGAAATAACCTACTTGTTTTTTATATAACCAAACACCACTACCTGCAGAAATTAACCCAAAGGGTACTCAAAGGAATGAAATCTGGCAGATGGATGTGTTTCATTGTGTAGATTTTGGAAAACTAAAATATGTACATCACACCATTGATACCTATTTAGGTCTTCAATGGGCCTCTGCCTTGAGTTCAGAAAAGACTGATTCAATAATCACACATTTACTGGAAGTTATGACCATCATGGGTATGCCTGCACAAATAAAGACAGATAATACTCCAGCATATGTCTCTAAGAAAATGGAACATTTTTTGCTTATTATAATATAAAGCATATTACAGGCATGCCACACAATTCTACAGGACAGGTAGTTATAGAAAGGTCAAATCTAACTCTAAAGGATATGTTAAATAAACAGAAAGGGATGATAAATAACCCCAGAAATAGATGGAATGATGCTTTATTAACTTTGAATCTTCTAAATGTTAATGAGAAAGGAAGAGCAGCTGCAGAGAGACACTGGAAAAAACTACAGAACTAATCAGCTGGTATACTTTAAAGATGTTGTCGTCAGAATGGAAACCAGGACATGTGTTACACTGGGGAAGGAGTTTTGCTTTTTTTCAACAGGAGAAGAAAAGATACGATCAAAATTGATAAAGATTCACTTTGAACAAGAGACATCTCTTAATTAGAAGAGATGATAATTCATCAAACAGCATGGCCATTTAATCAGAACCAACCTATAAAACTGTCAAATGCTTTTCATTTAATCAGCTTGAACTTGCCAAAAGCAAATCTCTCCAAAATTAGAGTTGCAGAAGGGTTTTGTTCCTGTCTTTTCAGGAAAATAAAAGTATCCAGGTAAGAAATCTGAAGATCACTGGACAAATGAGACATCTGAAGAAACAAAGACAAATCATCCAGAAAAAAATGTCTCAAAAAAGAGTTAATTGACCTATTGGTATATCACATTTCCAACATGATAAAATTTTATGAATCTTCCCAAATATTTATTTCTGTTATTCTCTATAGAAATATAATGAAAATAGTCTTTTTTTTTGATTTTCGAGACAGGTTTTCTCCGTAGCTTTTGGTTCCTGTCCTGGAACTAGCTCTTGTAGACCAGGCTGGCCTCGAACTCACAGAGATCCGCCTGCCTCTGCCTCCCGAGTGCTGGGATTAAAGGCGTGCGCCACCACCACACGGCTGAAAATAGTCTTTTGATAACCTCAGACTAATTAAAGATTAAAGTTGGCTTTGGAGTTGGACTGTGGCTCTCCTTCCCTAAACCCAAGCATGCTTTTTAAAGTGAAATCCAAAATCTCTGTTTCATGTCAGAGGAGCCAACTGATAAGGGACAGAACTTAGTTAGGTGGGGAAAACTAAACTGAATGCTGGAAGAAAGGAGGCGGAGTCAGAGAGAAGCCATGGAGCTTTGCCAGAGACAGATGACAAAACTTTACCCAGTAAGCCACTGCCACATGGTGATACACAGATTAATAGAAATGGGTTAAAATTAATATGTAAGAGTTAGCCAATAAGAAGCTAGAGCTAATAGGCCAAGCAGTTATTTAATTAATACAGTTTCTGTGTGATTATTTTGGAGCTAAGTGGCCAGGAACCAACAAGGCGCCTGTTGTTACAGTTGATGTATTTATTGCCTGTACATATTGCATAGAATCATTGTACTTACTGTATATAGTTTTTCTTATATTAATTATAGCCTTTTAATTTTAGACAAAAAGGGGTAACATAGTGATATTTCCTTTGTATTTTAATAAATAAAGCTTGCCTGAAGATCAAAGAGTAAAACAGCCACACTGGTCAGCCTTACAGACCAGGCAGTGGTGACACACACCTTTAATCCCCATAGCTACACTAGTTAGCCATAGAAGCCGGGCAGTAGTAGTGCACACCTTTAATCTCAGCCCTAGAGAGGAATATAAGATGGGAGGAGACAGGTCTCAGGCTCAGGCTCAGGCTCATTCTGAGGATTCCCGGAGGCAGGACCACCATTTCATGCTGAGGTGGAGCTAAGAGCCAGTGGCTAGCTGCTTTGCTTTTCTAATCTTCAGGTTGAACCCCAATATCTGTCTCTGTGTTTTTATTATTCATGCTATAAGGAAAGGCTATTTTAATGTCACCCATAATTCAAGGTACTTGTCAATTTTTAGAAATATAAAATGCTTTGTAGTTAGTTCACTAAGAAAAATAATGGGAAATTTCCCCTGTATTTGGAGGAGAAACAGAAGACTGTTAGAGGAGCCACAGCCAGGCTGGTGTCACATATTGTTACTTGTGCTCTTGATCAGCACAGACTGAGCAAGCCTATGTATGTGTCAGTCTGTTTTCTCCTTTCGCTGGGTTCCAGGAACCAAACTTAGGTCATCCAGCTTGTGAAGCAAGAGTTTTTACCTGCTGAGCCATCTCCACACCTAACCATAGCCTTTCCCCTCTATTTATTTTTGACAGTGGTGGTGATTGAACCCAGGACTTCATGCACAGGTGGTGTGTGTTATTCGTGAGCTACGGCCACTACTCTAACTCATACAACATATTTTGACCATATACTTTTTTGTTTTGTTTTTTAAGGCAGGGCTTCTCTGTGTAGCTCTGGCTGCCTAGAACTCCCACTGTAGACTAGGCTGGCCTTGAACTCACAGAGATCCGCCTTTCTCTGCCTCCAAAGTACTGGGATTAAAAGTGTGCACCACCAAACCACCACATGCCATTTGATTACGTTCTTTCTGGAGAACTTTTAAAAACACAATTTTCTGGACTGGCCAGTTGGTGCAAATGGCAGTTAGCAGGTAGGGGACTTACTGCCAACTTGACAACCATATTTCAGTCACTGAATCTAGTTGTCTTCCACTTACATGGCATATGCAAACTAAGCAAACAAAGGTTAAACAGTTGAAATATAAATTATAAGAATGACTAAATAGTACTAAATATTGGACTCACTATACAGCTCAGGATGTCCTTTTTACTCTGATCTCCTGACCTTACCTACCATGTGCTGGGATTACTAATTTAAGCATTACCATGGCTTAGAAGTTAACTGTGTAAACCTTGTGCTCATTTGTGAATGCTTCTAGAAGAGTTATAGTTTCCTTGTTTTCCTTTTCCCTAATCATGTCCCAAAATTAACATTTAATTAGCCATTGTCACTGAGACTTTAGAGATTAAAAACTATGACAACATGTTGACCTTAATGAAAACAGCTGAGTAAGGACATCAGAGCAGGTAACTCAGCACTAGTGACTTTGTATCTACAATGGGTCAGAGGTAGGAACCCTGGGGATGACAGATACTAGTATGCCCAGGAGCTCTACAAGTACACAAATTTATTTTTTTTTAAAATATTTATTTATTTATTTATTATGTATAAAATATTTTGTCTGTGTGTATGCCTGCAGGCCAGAAGAGGGCACCAGACTGATGTGGGAGTGTCATATATCAATCTGTTGATTTCATTGGTTAAGTAATAAAGGAACTGCTTGGCCCTCATAGGTTAAAACATAGGTGGGAGGAGTAAACAGAATAGAATGTCGGGAGGAAGAGGAAGTGAGCTCAGACTCGACAAGCTCTGCTCTCTGGAGCAGAGAAGCCATGCTCCAGTCTCCCGGACAGACGTGAGCGATGAAGCTCCAATCCAAGATGGACGTAGGCTAGAATCTTCCCGGTAAGCGCACCTTGGGGTGCTACCCAGATGATTAGAAATGGGCTAAATTAGTATGTGAGAGTTAGCCGAGAAGAGGCTAGATAGAAATGGGCCAAGCAGTGTTTAAATGAATAGTTTGTGTGTTGCTATTTCAGGGCATAAGCTAGCAGGCAGCCAGGGTGCTGGGGACGCAGCCCCAGCCGCTCTTATTTCAACAAATGGCACCCAGACGTGTGGACAACTGAATCCACTGAAAGCCTGAGAAAGCTTGGGAAAGAGTAAATGGTATTGAAAAGCTGACTGCATGCTTGTCTGTTTTCAGCTGTAGCAGGAAAATGTTGTGTTGTTTTAAAATGCCGGCTTTCTGGGCTGTCCTGCCAGGGCAAACTCTGACTCTTTTACGCAGGCGGTTAGTGCGGTTTACAAGCACAGGCTGCTAAAGCTCGTTTGCTGGCAGGGACTTGAAATGCCATAGAGTTGTGGCAGTAAACATGGCTACAGCCAGTACCTCAGCCATGAGGCTGGAAAGCTAAGGAATGGGCTGAATTCAGCCATCAAAGCCACGGCTTTAGTCCTACTGATATTGCTTGGTAAATTAAAGACTCATGTGGTCAGAAAAAGAGAGATATACAGTAAAGAGAGATTCAAAGTCAAAGAAAATTTCTAAATGGTTTACAGTGTGTTAAAAATATATGCAGACTAAAAGTTAAAGTTCTTAAAGTAAAAAAAAAGGAAGAAAGAAAGTAGTTGGGTGTGGTAGTACACACCTTTAATCCCAACACTTGGGAGGCAGAGGGAGATTGACCTCTGTGACTTCAAGGTGTGGTAGCACACGCCTTTAATCCCAGTGCCTAGAAGGCAGAGACAGATCTCTGTGAGTTCAAGGTGTAGTAGCATACACCTTTAATCCCAATGCCTGGGAGGCAGAGACATGCAGATCTCTGAGAGTTCAAGGACAGCCTGGTCTACAGAGTTATTCCAGGACAAAGATACAGAGAATATAAAATAAAAGTAAAAATAAACGAAATAGAGGTTAAAATAAAGCACACAAAGATGGAAAATACACAGAGAATCTTGATACTGTATGCTATTATGCTCTCTTTGAATTGTTTGAATGCTGAGGAAGGAGCAACAGTTGCTAAAAGATATTTGTTTATAAATGCTGCTGAACTAATCCAACATAGATATTTTGAAAATGCTTTGAAATTTGGATCTAAGGACATGATGCTTTGGAAAGGAGTTTCTTATTTTGTTTTCACAGAGGGTGAGAGTCTGTGGATTTCTTCTATCTGAATATGGTATGATGGACCACGCCCTCCTGAAGGGTTGCTGTGAACACCTTCAGAAAATTGCTTCGCTCAACTGCCAACTGAGATGAAACTAGCACACAGGTTATACCATGAAAGACCTAATTAATGACGCCCCCATTCAGCAGGAAGCAGTTTGGAGAGAAAAAACTGTGCCCATGTTCCCAAATATGGTTTATAAACGTTCTTCTACATTTAAAGGGGGGAATATGATATAGATATAAATAATTTGCATTAATATAGATTTTGCTTTATTGATAGAGATTTAAGGTCACTTTTGTTATATGTATATGTATTTCTGCTCTTGATTAAGGTATTGTGATTGTGTAGTTTATGTAAAAATGTAATGTATATAGGTTGTTAATGGATAATCAATAATAGTCAAGCTTGTAGCATGTTAAGATTTTCTAGATGTACATAGATATATTTTAGATAGGCATTCTTCATATCTTTCAAGGATTATAGAATATGGCATTTTAAATGTTTTAATAACTTAGGACTTTTCATGACAATGAGACACTCTGCTCCTGGCAGCACCAATCTACTTCAAGAGGAAGATGGGCATTGAAGAGGATCCTTACGGAGTTTGATAGCCATTTAGCAAGAAACTGCTCTTGCCTGGACTATTGCATAAACTGGACACAGAGAACCCGCAGAGAGAGGACTACCGAACTTACCTAAAGGTGAGATGATCTTTCGGGGTTCCTGATTCATGAAAGAGTCTGTGAGACATTCTGCAGGACAAGCAGATAGTGACTGCCTTTGAAATTTCCTGCTTTGTGGAAATGTCTGCTGGAAACTATGGGACTGTAGGCCGAAGATGGATGCCCCAACGGTACAGAGGAACTTTGGGTGACTGTCCAGGCAGCAAGATGTCTACATCATTTCTAGAGTTTAAAACTTGCTTATTTCTTGTTTGCTTAGGTAATATTGTATCTTTCTGGAGTCTTTGATGGAGTTAAGAATAGTTAGTTATAGTTATACTTTTCCTTAGTTATGATAAAGATTATTGTAATTTTACTTGATAACTGTTTTGTTATATGTAATTTTGCTATGTTAAAGTTAAAGCCTTTCCTTTTTGTTTAAACAGAAAAAGGGGAAGTGATGTGGGAGTGTCATATATCAATCTGTTGATTTCATTGGTTAAGTAATAAAGGAACTGCTTGGCCCTCATAGGTTAAAACATAGGTGGGAGGAGTAAACAGAATAGAATGTCGGGAGGAAGAGGAAGTGAGCTCAGACTCGACAAGCTCTGCTCTCTGGAGCAGAGAAGCCATGCTCCAGTCTCCCGGACAGACGTGAGCGATGAAGCTCCAATCCAAGATGGATGTAGGCTAGAATCTTCCCGGTAAGCGCACCTTGGGGTGCTACGCAGATGATTAGAAATGGGCTAAATTAATATGTGAGAGTTAGCCGAGAAGAGGCTAGATAGAAATGGGCCAAGCAGTGTTTAAATGAATAGTTTGTGTGTTGCTATTTCAGGGCATAAGCTAGCAGGCAGCCGGGGTGCTGGGGACGCAGCCCCGGCCGCTCTTATTTCAACACCAGACCCCATTGCAGATGGTTATGAGCCACCATGTGGTTGCAGGAATTGAACTCAGGACCTTTGGAAGAGCAGCCAATGCTCTTAACCTCTGAGTCATCTCTCCAGCCCCCACAAATTTCTTAGAAAGAAACACAGCTCTCTGCTTCATAGGTCCAGTCTTAGTTAGGGTTTCTATCCTTGTGAAGAGATACCAGGACCATGACAGCTCTAACAAAGGAAAACTAATCGGGTGGTTTACAATATTTCAGTTTAGTCCAAGATCATCATGGTGGGAGTTGGTGGCGTGCAGGCAGACATGGTACTGGAGAAGGAGCTGAGGGCTCTACATCTTGATCTACAGGCAACAGGAAGTGAACTATCTCATTGGGCATGGCTTGAGCAGACATGAGACCTCAAAGCCCGCCTCCACAGTGACACACTTTCTCTAACAAGACCATACCTGCTCCAACAAAGCCACCCCTCCTAATAGTGCCACTCCCTTTGGTGGGCATTTTCTTCAAACCACCACAGGTCCAATTAGAAGTAGAAGTCAACTTCATGATAAGAAAACAATGCACAACAAGCTGAGTGAAGCTGCCCAGAAGACACAGGCTCTTAGTGGTCCTGCTGTGATGTGGGAGTGACTTCTTTCTAATCTGTTGCTTTCATTGGTTAATTAATAAAGAAACTGCCTTGGCCCTGATAGGACAGAAAATTAGGTAGGCAGAGTAGACAGAACAGAATGCTGGGAGAAAGAAGCTGAGTCAGGCAGTCGCCATGATTCTCCCACTCCAGACAGACGCAGGTTAAGATCTTTCCTGGTAAGCCAGCTTGTGGTGCTACACAGAATATTAGAAATGGGTTAGATCAATATGTAAGAGCTAGCCAATAAGAGGCTGGAACTAATGGGCCAGGCAGTGTTCAAAAGAATACAGTTTCCATGTAATTATTTCAGGCATAAGCTAGCCATGTGGGAGCCGGGGCGCTGGAACGCGGCCCACCGCAGCTCATACTACAGAGTGGCGCTCAACATGGTTAACTAATGCCATGTAAAACCTGAGAGGGCTTAAAAAGGAGAGAATTTGAGACAGCTTTTTGCTGTTTGTGGGTTGCGTGCCGCAAAGAAATTGTCCTGACTCAGCAGCAGGAAAAAACTGGCTGTTTTAAAATGCCGGCTTTCTGGACTGTGCCATGATCGCGATCTCTGTCTGGCTCCTGCGGGAGACAGAGCTTTTGAATGGAGCATTTGGAGTAAAGTGCTATGATTTGTTTGATGGCAACTAGACTCGCTGTGTGCCTAAAAGGAAGTCATTGCATGCTGTGGCTCAGAGGCACAAGCAGCTCTGCCATGCTACTGGTGCGATGTGCAAGGATCAGAGGCACATCGGCTCAGCCATGTTGGACTGGGTGGGGCAAGCAAGCAGTACCTGTTTTTGACCTAGGAATGTCACAGCTTAGATTCTTAAGCGCTTAACGATTTAAAAGCGCAAAACAAAGTGCTCCTGGATAGTAAAAAAAATTACAGATTCACAATAGAACAGATTTCAGACATAGAAGACCTATAAATGGATCACAGTGTTGGATGAATGTACGTAGGCTTGAGAGAAGAAAAAGAATAAAGAGAATAAAGTTAATGCCTTTAAAAAAAGGGGGTAAAGTCTTTAAAGAGACAGAATAAAGTAAAGTGATAGAGTAAAAATAAGCCACGTAAAAATGGAAAATTCACAGAGAGTCTGGATTCTTTGTATTACTGTGTTTTCTTTAAAATTTTTGACTGTGAAGGAGCTAAGTACTGAGAGACATTTCATTATATGGGCTGCCAAGAATGGATATCATAAGGGTATTATGATTTCAGAATTTGGGTCTAAGGACATGATGCTTTGGAAAGGAGTTTCTTCTTTTGTTTTCACAGAGGATAAGACCCTGTAGATTGTTTCTATCCCAATATGGTATGATAGACCACGCCCTCCAGAAAGGTTGCTGTGAACACCCTCAAAAAATTGCTTTGCTCAACTGCCGACTGAGATGAACCTAGCAACAGGTTGTACCATGAAAGACCTTATTAACAGCGCCCCCATTCAGCATGAAGCAGTTTGGAGAGAAATAACTGCGCCCATATTCCCAAATATAGTTTATAAATGTTCTTTTACATTTAAAGGGGGATATGATATAGATATGAATAATTAGCACTGGTATGGATTTTAAGGTCAATTTTGTTATATGTATATGTATTTCTGATTTTGAATAAGGTATTGTGATTGTGTAGTTGATTTTAAAATGTAATGTATAATTAGGAAATATAGGTTGCTAGTGGATAATCATTGATAATAGTCAAACTTGTAGTCATGTTAGTTAGATTTTCTAGATATATAGATATATTTCAGTTAGATAGACATTCTTCATATCTTTCAAAGACTGCAGAATATGGCATTTAATGTTTTAATAACTTAGGGCTTTTCATGACAATGAGACACGTCTGCTCCTGGCGGTACCAGCTACTTCAAGAGGAGGATGGGCATCGAAGAGGCTCCTTATGGAGTTGGATAGCCATTTGGGCAAGAAACTGTTCTTGCCTGGACTGTTGCATAAACTGGACACAAAGAACCCGCAGAGAGAGGACTGCTGAACTTGCCTAAAGGTGAGATGGTCTTTCAGGGTTCCTGACTCATGAAAGAGTCTGCGAGACATTCTGCAGGACACAGCAGAAAATGACTGAACTGTCTTTGAAATTTCCTGCTTCATGGAAGAGTCTGCTGGATACTATGGGCCTGAAGGCCGAAGATGGATGCCCCAACAGTACAGAGGAACTTTGGGTGACTGTCCAGGCAGCGGGATGTCTCTGTCATTTCTAGAGTTTTTGATTTCTTATTTGCTTAGGTAATATTATATCCTTCTGGAGTCTTTGATGGAGTTGAAGAATGGATAGATAGTTGTAGTTTTTTTAGTTATGATAAAAGATTAAATAGATATAAATATTGTGACTGTAATTCTTGCTTTATAACTGTTTTGCTATATGTAATTTTACTGTTAAAATGAAAGCCTTCTTTTTTGTTTAAACAGAAAAAGGAGAAATGATGTGGGAGTGACTTCTTTCTAATCTGTTGCTTTCATTGGTTAATTAATAAAGAAACTGCCTTGGCCCTGATAGGACAGAAAATTAGGTAGGCAGAGTAGACAGAACAGAATGCTGGGAGAAAGAAGCCGAGTCAGGCAGTCGCCATGATTCTCCCACTCCAGACAGACACAGGTTAAGATCTTTCCTGGGTAAGCAAGCTCGTGGTGCTACACAGAATATTAGAAATGGGTTAGATCAATATTTAAGAGCTAGCCAATAAGAGGCTGGAACTAATGGGCCAGGCAGTGTTCAAAAGAATACAGTTTCCGTGTAATTATTTCGGGCATAAACTAGCCATGTGGGAGCCGGGGCGGCTGGACCGCAGCCCACCGCAGCTCATACTACACTGCTGCTTGTTAATGGTTTCACTGCAAGAGTTTTGGGAAGAGTGAAAATAAAGTAACATGACTGAATATGTACCACATGCCCAATTCTTTTGGCACTAGTTCATTTGTTTCAGTTTTTTATATAGTGCCTAGAACAAAACAAATATCTCATGAATGTAGGCATCAAAAATTTGTTATAGGCAGAGGGAGAATTACTAGGATTGCAAGAAAGGGTGCCTTCCCACACCAGTGGGAAGAATAGGATGCCACAGAGCGAGGAAAGCTATCACAATGTTTGATGTGACCCTTTCAGAACTGCTGCATGGTTACAAATTAAACAACTTGCCTAAATCATCCTAAAGGACAGGCTTGAGTTGCTCTTTTCATCTTTAATGTTTTTGCATTTCAATGTGAGAAGCAGCTGCCAGGATACTGTGAAAACCAAAGGGAGGATTGTGTCCTGAAAGGAGCAACATTTTTTTAAAAATATTCAATTTTTTAGACTTACTAGTTTATGTGCATGAGTATTATGTCTGCATGTATGAAGGTGCTCTACAAGCAAAAGTCAGAAGAGTGCATTGGGTCCCCTGGAACTGGAGTTTACAGACAGTTGTGAGCTAGGATGTGGGTACTGGGAATTAAACCCAGGTCCTCTGCAAGAGCAGCATGTGTTTTAAACCACCAAGCCATCTCTCCAGCCGCAGAAGCAAACTTTTGGACATGAATAGTTTCCCATAGGAAATCAATGCTAGGGGGCTAGAAAGAAGCACTAGAGTATTACTGGGTCCAATTTATGGCCATTTACTCCATGGATATTTTTAAGAGTGGGTAGACACTTCAGTAGGGATAAAACTTGAATTTTCCTTTCAGGGTTAAGCTATTGGAATAGCATTGATGGGCTGCAGACAAACTACCCAGTGATGTAGGATTTCCCTCTCTATGCTGCTAATGTCATTGGTTAATAAAGGAACTTCTTTGGGCCTATAGCAGAGCTATAGGGGAACAGAGCTAGGCAGGGAAAACTAAACTGAATAATGGGAGAAAGGAGGCAGAGTCCAGGAGAAGACATAGACCACTGCCAGAGTCAGAAATGCCAGAACTTTGTTGGTGAGCCACTGCCACGTGGCAATACACAGATTAGTGGAGGTGGGTTAAATTAACATGTAAGGGTTAGCCAATAAGAAGCTAGAGCTAATGGGCCAAGCAGTGATGGGGGAGAGTCTTCTGTTTTGTGCTGATTTCATTGGTTAAATAAAGAAACTGCCTTGGCCCTTTCATAGGACAGAAAATTAGGTAGGTGGAGTAGACAGAACAGAATGCTGGGAGAAAGAAGCCAAGTCAGACAGTCACCATGATTCTCCGACCCCAGACGGATGTAGGCTAGAATCCTTCCTGGTAAGATACCATCTCGTGGTATTACACAGATTATTAGAAATGGGTTAATTGAGATGTGAGAAGTAGCCAATAAGAGGCTGGAACTAGTGGGCCAAGCAGTGTTTAAAAGAATACAGTTTCCGTGTAATATTTCGGGTAAAGCTAGCCGTGCAGGAGCCGAGCGGCGGGAATGCAGCCCATTGCTCCAATTACTTCAAAGCAGTGATTTAAATAATAATGTTTCTGTGTGATTATTCTGGGGCTGAGCAACTGGGAACCAACAAATGGTCTTCTTCCTACAACCACGTGAATATGCTCAGGCTGAATAATGTGTAGCTCTTCTATCTAGGGAAATCCTTCAGGGAGTTTATTATTAATAGCAATGAAGTGACTAAAAGAATGTTTGAAAACAAGCCACTGGTCTGGACCTGTGTAGGTAAATGAAGGAGAAGCACTTTAAAGTCGCAAGGGGGTGTACTTACCATATAGATTGTCAACCACTATTGGTTTTTTGTAACTTTTTCCATATGAAAGAGGTATGATTCCTATTGTCAATAAAACAATGGCACTTAACTAATGAGCTTTTGGTGTGTCTTTGACCTGAATTTTAGATTCAAGAGCATCTGACCCTGAAGGTACTGCTAACATGTTTCATCAGGGCTTGTCAGTAACATGGAGGCTGTATCCAAGTAGGTACCTGAAACCAGGGGTGAATATAGATCTTGAGAGGTCTGACCGTTATCTAATGGGAAATGAAAATAACATGCAGAGTTTATTAATATAGAAGCTTCTAGGACTTTGGCACTTGGGCTTAGGTTTCATTCAGCTCTGGACAAAACTACTTTGGCTGGGATCTTTGTACAGACTTTTGTAATGCAGGGAGGACAGAAGTTTAACTTAACAAACACTGCAGGAACTGTGTGCTATATGTCACAGAATTCCTGGTTTCTCCCTTGGCAACTTGCCTTTGGAAAGATGCAAGAAGCTTGTGTCCTACTATGGGATATTTCCTGAAGAAAACTCCTTTATCTATCACAAAGAGTTGAGTGTTGGATCCAAACAAAGGAGTCAAACTCCCACACACACTTGGTGGGTTGTGCCCCTTGTATGATGTGGGATTCCCTTCTGTATGCTGTGAATGCCATTGGTTAGTAAAGAAGCTGCTTTGGGCCTATTGGTGCACAGAATAGGGCAAGCAGAGAAAGAGAGAGTAGGCAGAATCGAAGAGACACCATGTAGCCACGGCAGGAGACAGACACTGGACGGTGGATGGAACCTTACTGGTAGACCACAACCACATGGCGATACAAATTAATAGAAATGGGTTAATTTAAGATATAAGACCTAGCTAAATATGAATAAGCTGATAGGTCAAGCAGTGTTTTTATTAATGCAGTTTCTGTGTGGTTATTTTGGGTCTGGGCAGCCAGGAAATGAATAAGCAGCCTCGGCCAACAATTATTGTCAAGTTTTGTTTTTTTTTAATGAGTTCTCATTATCAGTCTTGAACTCCTGGGCTCAAGACATCCTCCCTCCTCAGCATCTGAGCAGCTGGGCTTACAAGCACACACTATGCTTGCTCACTGAGCCAATCTGTGATGGTGACTGAATTCTGAGAGGTACCATTGTTCCATTCAGATGACATGATGTGACTATCAATGTCCAATACCAGTTAGCTCTGCTCATTTCATCACAAGGAAGCAAACTACCTTTCTGCCAAGATGAACACAAACTAGAGATAACAAGTCCATGTGCCTGCATGAGTCTTTCCTAACCCGCCAGACCCTCTGGTTCCTTTCCCCCAAGTTAGGAGTCAGCAAATTGTTCTGGAGAGGGGAGACTGCTACAAGGAACATTTACAGAACAGTTCATCCAGCCCTGGCACACCACAAACCCGTCCTCCCATGGGAACCAACTGTGAATCTGGGTTTCTGACCTACCAGACAGGTTACAGCCACCCAAACTCAGATCCAGAGCAGAAAATCCCTCTTGAGTTTATAATGCCCTCCTGGCCACTGAATGTCACACAAAGTGGGATTTTTTGCTTTGTTTTGTTTTTGACATGAGTCTACTGTTAGTCCAAGACTCCTTCCAACTTACGATCCTCCTGCCTCTGTTTCCTGAGTGCAACTGCTGGTATTTAAGCATATGCCACAATGCCTGACAAACACAAATTTTTAGATAAAAGCTAATAAAATTCACTTTCTTCTTGAGGAAGAAAAGTATTATATAGAGCCAGGACAGAGCAACATATTTTCTTTATGGATATATTCAACCATATAGCTTAATGCAGATGCAGATGCCCTCTTATCCAGGCTGCCAAGGTGCCTCTTACCCACAGATAATGCATGACTTCAGAGGCATATGCGTCCTGAGAAATAATGTTCTGGATAAGGAGGGGAGAAGTCCTCGGGCAAATTTTCACCTCTACCTTTTGCTCCCTGGAGGAGTTAGTGTTAATCTTTGCTCTTTGCACCTCTATGTGGCATCCATTCAAGCAGCTGGGAACTGTGCATGGGAGAGGGAATCAGAGTGAAACTCACAAGCAGGTTTCCAAAAACAACATCACACATCAGAGCCACAGCACGAGGGCGCCATGACGATACCTATCAGTGTTACCCGCGTGGTGTTACTTGTGGTGCCCGTGCTGAAGGTCAGGATGAGGAAAGCTCATCGTGTCCTGTAATTTACACAAGTCTCCTGCCCTCCTGTGCCTTAGTTTCCTCATTGGAAAAGAATGAATGGGACAAACTACCCACAGTTCACACAGGGTTTACAGTTGGGGAATCTGCATGGGTTTTAACACACAAATAAGTATTTATATTCTATTTCACTTACAACTTCTGTAAAAACTGCATTCCATGCCATGCTTGAAATGTTCCATAGCTCAGTTCAGTGAGTAGATTGCACCCAAGGTTACTAAAATAATGCAAAAAAA
>JABTXL010017712.1:0-15928 GCA_025134845.1 Neodon shergylaensis
TCCATCCATTTGCCTGCAAACTTCAAGAAGTCCTTGTTTTTTACTGCGGAGTAATACTCCAATATGTATATATTCCATACTTTCTTCATCCATTCATCAATTAAAGGGCATCTAGGTTGTTTCCAGGTTCTGGCTATTACAAACAATGCTGCTATGAACATAGTAGAGCATATACTTTTGTTGTATGATAAGGCCTCTCTTGGGTATATTCCCAAGAGTGGTATTGCTGGGTCCAGGGGTAGGTTGATCCCGAATTGCCTGAGAAACCTCCACACTGCTTTCCAGAGTGGTTGCACAAGTTTGCATTCCCACCAGCAATGGATGAGTGTACCCCTTTCTCCACAACCTCTCCAGCAAAGGCTATCATTGGTGTTTTTGATTTTAGCCATTCTGACAGGTGTAAGATGATATCTTAAAGTTGTCTTGATTTGCATTTCCCTGATCTCCAAGGAAGTTGAGCATGACCTTAGGTGTCTTTTGGCCATTTGAACTTCTTCTGTTGAGAGATCTCTGTTCAGCTCAGTGCCCCATTTTCTGATTGGGTTGATTAGCCTTTTACGGTCTAGTTTCTTGAGTTCTTTATATATTTTGGAGATCAGACCTTTGTCCGTTGAGGGGTTGGTGATGATTTTCTCCCAGTCAGTGGGTTGCCTTTCTGTCTTAGCGACAGTGTCCTTTGCTTTACAGAAGCTTCTCAGTCTCAGGAGGTCCCATTTATTCAATGAGGCACTTACTGTCTGTGCTGCTGGGGTTATACGTAGGAAATGGTCTCCTGTGCCCACATGCTGTAGAGTACTACCCACTTTCTCTTCTATCAGGTTCAGTGTGTTCGGGCTGATATTGAGGTCTTTAATCCACTTGGACTTGAGTTTTGTGCATGGTGATAGATATGGATCTATTTTCATTCTTCTACAGATTGGCATCCAGTTTTGCCAGCACAATTTGTTGAAGATGCTCTCTTTTTTCCATTGTATACTTTTAGCTCCTTTATCGAAAATTAGGTGCTCATAGGTTTGTGGGTTAACTTCAGGGTCTTCTATTCGATTCCACTGGTCGACTTCTCTGTTTTTATGCCAATACCAAGCTGTTTTCAATACTGTAGCTCTGTAATACAGTTTGAAGTCAGGGATGGTAATGCCTCCAGACGTTCCTTTATTGTATAAGATTGTTCTGGCTATCCTGGGTTTTTTGTTTTTCCATGTAAAGTTGATTATTGTCTTCTCCAGATCTGTGAAGAATTTTGATGGGATTTTGATGGGGATTGCATTGAATCTATAGATTGCTTTTGGTAGAATTGCCATTTTTACTATGTTGATCCTCCCAATCCAAGAGCAAGGGAGGTCCTTCCATTTTCTGGTGTCCTCTTCTATTTCTTTCTTCAAAGACTTAAAGTTCTTGTTAAATATATCTTTCACTTCCTTGGTCAGGTTTACCCCAAGATATTTTATGCTCTTTGTGGCTATCGTGAAAGGTGATGCTTCTCTGATTTCCCTCTCGGTTTCTTTATCCTTAGTGTATATGAAGGCAACTGATTTTTTGGAGTTGATCTTGTATCCTGCCACATTACTAAAGGTGTTTATCAGCTGTAGGAGTTCTTTGGTAGAGTTTTTGGGGTCACTTATGTATACTATCATATCATCTGCAAATAACGACAGCTTAACTTCTTCCTTTCCAATATGGATCCCCTTGATCCCCTTATGTTGTCTTATTGCTATTGCTAGAACTTCAAGCACTATATTGAAGAGGTATGGAGAGAATGGACATCCTTGTCGTGTTCCTGATTTTAGTGGGATGGCTTTGAGTTTTTCTCTGTTTAATTTAATGTTAGCTGTTTGCTTGCTGTAAATAGCTTTTATTATATTTAGGTATGACCCTTGTATCCCTAGACTCTCCAATACCTTTATCATAAAGCGGTGTTGAATTTTGTCGAATGCTTTTTCAGCATCTAATGAAATGATCATATGGTTTTTTTCTTTCAGTTTATTTATATGGTGGATTACATTGATAGATTTGCGTATGTTGAACCAACCCTGCATCTCTGGGATGAAGCCTACTTGATCATAATGGATAATATTTCTAATGTGTTCTTGAATTCTGTTTGCCAGTATTTTATTGAGAATTTTTGCGTCAATATTCATGAGTGAGATAGGCCTGTAATTCTCTTTCTTGGTTGGGTCTTTATGTGGTTTTGGTATCAGGGTAACTGTAGCTTCATAAAAGGAATTTGGCAATGACTTTTCTGTTTCTATATTGTGAAATACATTAAGGAGTATGGGTATTAGCTCTTCTTGGAAGTTCTGGTAGAACTCTGCATTGAAGCCATCTGGTCCTGGGCTTTTTTTGGAGGGGAGATTTTTGATAACAGCTTCTAGTTCTTCGCGACTAACCGGTCTGTTTAGATTGTTCACCTGGTCTTGGTTTAGCTTTGGTATTTGGTACTTATCTAAAAAAATGTCCATTTCTTTTGTATTTTCCAGTTTTGTGGCATACAGGCTTTTGTAGTAGGATCTAATGATTCTCTGAATTTCTTCTGTGTCTGTGGTTATGTCCCCCTTTTCATTTCTGATCTTATTTATTTGCGTGTTCTCTCCCTGTTGTTTTATTAGTTTGGATAGGGGTTTGTTGATCTTGTTGATTTTCTCCAAGAACCAACTTTTTGTTTCATTGATTTTTTGGACTGTTTTCTGTGTTTCTATTTTGTTGATTTCTGCCCTCAGTTTGATTATTTCCAGTCTTCTACTCCTCCTGGGCACATCTGCTTCTTGTTTTTCTAAAGCTTTCAGGTGTGCTGTTAAGTCCCCTATGTATGCTTTCTCCGTTTTCTTTAAGTGTGCACTTAGTGCTATGAACTTTCCTCTTAGCACTGCTTTCATCGTGTCCCATAGGTTTGAGTATGTTGTCTCTTTATTTTCATTAAATTCAAGGAAGACTTTAATTTCTTTCTTAATTTCTTCCTTGATCCAGGTGTGGTTCAGTAGTTGACTGTTCAGTTTCCATGAGTTTGTCGGCTTTCTGGGGGTAGTGTTGTTGCATTCTAACTTTAATCCGTGGTGATCTGATAAGACACAGGTAGACACTGATATTTTTTTGTATCTGTGGAGGTTTCCTTTGTTTCCGAGTATGTGGTCAATTTTCGAGAAGGTTCCATGAGCTGCAGAGAAGAAGGTATATTCTTTCCTATTTGGGTGGAATGATCTATAGATGTCTGTTAAGTCCAATTGCTTCATTACCTCCAATAATTCTCTTAATTCTCTATTAGGTTTCTGTCTGATTGACCTGTCCATTGGAGAGAGAGGTGTATTGAAGTCTCCTACTACTAGTGTGTGTGGTTTAATGTCTGCCTTCAGTTCTAGTAATATTTCTTTTAGATAAGTGGGTGCTTTTGTATTAGGGGCGTAGATATTCAGCATTGATACGTCATCCTGATGAATTGTTCCCTTTATAAGTATAAATTGTCCCTCTCGATCTCTTCTGATTGATTTTAGTTTGAAGTCAGTTTTGTTAGAAATTAATATGGCCACACCTGCTTTTTTCTTAGGACCATTTGCTTGAAAGACCTTTTCCCAACCCTTTATTCTGAGTAGATGCCTGTCTTTGTGGTTGAGATGTGTTTCTTGCAAACAGCAGAATGTTGGATCATGTTTTCGTATCCAATCTCTTAGTCTGTGCCTTTTTATAGGTGAATTGAGCCCATTAATATTAAGTGATATTAATGACCAGTGGTTGTTTACTGCCGTTATTCTTATTGTTTTTGGTATTAGAGTTTGTGTGTCTCCCTTCTTTGAGTTGTGCTGGTGAAGGGTTGCTAGATGCCTGAGTTGTTGTAGGCAGTGTTGGCAATGTTGGATTCCTTGGGTTGCGAATTTCCTTCTATTACCTTCTGTAGGGCTGGATTTGTGGCTACCTATTGTTTAAATTTGTTCTTATCCTAGAATGTCTTGTTTTCTCCATTGATAGTGAACGATAGCTTGGCTGGGTATAGTAGTTTGGGTTTGCATCCATGGTCTCTTTGCTTCTGCAGTACCTCTATCCAGGACCTTCTGGCTTTCATTGATTCCATAGAGAAGTCAGGTGTAAGTCTGATTGGTTTACCTTTTTTAAGTTACCTGGCCTTTTTCCTTTGCAGCTCTTAATATTCTTTCTTCAACCTGTATATTCTGTGTTTTGATTATTATATGGCGAGGGGATGTTTTTTTTTGGTCCAGTCTGTTTGGTGTTCTGTATGCTTCTTGAATATTCAAAGGAATATCTTTCTTTATGTTGGGAAAGTTTTCTTCCATAATTTTGTTAAAGATATTTTCTGGGCCTTTGAGCTGTGACTCTTCTCCTTCTTCTATTCCAATTATTCTTATGTTTGGTCTTTTTATTGTGTCCCATATTTCCTGCATGTTTTGTGATGAGAATGTGTTGGCTTTGCTGTTTTCTTTGATCAGTGCGTTTATTTTCTCTATGGTGTCCTCAGAATCTGAGATTCTTTCTTCTATTTCTTGTATTCTATTGATTATGCTTGTTTCTGTAGGCTCTGCTCGTTGACCTGGATTTTCCATATCCAGCTGGTGCTCAGTTTGTTTTCTTCCTTGCTTCCCTTTCAGTTTTCAATTCTTGAACTGTTTCCATTACCTGTTTGATCATTTTTTCTTGGTTTCCCAGGGTATCATGTACGTATTTACTCATTTCTTCAAACTTTTGGTTATACTTCTGATCCATTTCTATAAGGACATTTTTCACATGTTGTTTAATGGCCTCAATTGCTTTCATAAAGTCAATTCTTTCCCCTTCTTCCGTATTAGGATGTTCAAGTCCATCTGTTGTAAGATCATTGGGTTCTGGTGTTTTCATGTTGTTTTTCAGATTATTGGATGAATTCTTGCCTTGGCGCCTGCCCGTCTCCTCCTATTGAAACTATCTAATGGGTCTTTCAAAACCGGTTCAGGTTTCCCTGTTGACCAGGGGCTCCTCTTACAAAATACTGTAGCTCTGTTTCCTGGCTCCTGCCAGGGGCCAAGTTCCCTCTCGCCCCTTGGAAGGGTCTTCAGGAACAGGACCCGGCTCCTTCCTTGCTAGGGATCTCGTCAACCAAAGGCCTACCTCTTTGCTTTAATTGTAGTGGGGCGATCTGCTCTCGGTATTGTGCTCCGGTCCCTCTTTCTGCCGCTGCCCGGGCCGGTCTGCCGCCTGGGCCTCCGCGCCATGGTCTGCCGCCTGGGCCTCTTAGCCGCTGGTCTGCTGCCTGGGCCTCTGCGCCGCTGGTCTGCCGCCTGGGCCTCCGAGCCGCTGGTCTGCCACCTGGGCCTCCACGCCACTGGTCTGCCACCTGGGCCTCCGCGCCGCTGGTCTGCCCCTGGGCCTCCGCTCCGCTTGGCCTGTTGTCTTTCTATTTTCAACTTTGTTGAAATTCAGACTATGTTGAATCTAGACTACAAGTTGTCTCCACGGACTAACAGGTGGACGCTGATGGGAGCCGCCATGTAAGCTCTTCTATTACTTTTTGTAAGGCTGGATTTGTGGCTACTTATTGTTTAAAATTCTTTTAATCCTGGAAAGTTTTATTTTTTCCATTTATAGTGAACGAAAACTTGGCTGGGTATAGTTGTCTGGGCTTGCATCCATAGTATCTTATTTTCTGCAATACATCCATCCATTACCTTCTCGCTTTCATGTTTAAATGGAGAAATTACGTGTAAGTCTGACAGGTTTACCTTTATAAGTAACTGGGTCTTTATCCTTTGCAGCTCTTAATATTCTTTCTTCATTCTGTATGCTTTCTGTTTTAATTATTATATGGCGAGCGGATTTTTTTTTGAACCATCCTATTCGGTGTTCTCTATGCTTCTTGAACCTTCATAGGTATATCTTTCTTTAGATTGGTAAAGTTTTCTTCTATAATTTTATTAAATATAATTTCTGGATCATTGAACTGTACTTCTTCTCCTTCTGCTACTCCTGTTATTCTTAGGTTTGTTCTTTTTATTGTGTCCCAGATTTTCTGAATGTTTTGTGATAAGAGTTAGTTGTACTAGCTGTTTTTTTTTTGGTCAGTGTGTTCCTGGGCATTTTTGGTAGGGAGGTTTTTGATAACCACTTCTAATTCTTCACGACTAACAGGTCTATTTCCATTGTTCACCTGTTCCTAGTTTAATTTTGCTATATGGTATTTATCTAAAAAAGTGTCCATTTCTTTCAGATTTTTTAGTTTTGTGGACTACAGACTTTTGTAGTAAGGTCAAAAGATACGATGAATTTCCTCTGTGTCTGTGGTAATGCCCCCATTTCATTTCTGAACTTATTAATTTGCATATTGTCTCATTTCTTGATTAGTTTGGATAGGGGTTTATCAATCTTGTTGATTTTCTCCAGGAACCAGCTTTTTGTTTCATTGATTCTTTGGATTGTTTTGTGTGTTTCTATTTTGTTGATTTCTGCCCTCAGTTTGATTATTTCCAGACTTCTAGTCTTCCTAGGTGAGTATGCTTCTTTTTTTTTCTAGAGCTTTCAGGTGGGCTGTTAAGACTCCAATGTGTGCTTTCTCTGTTTTCTTTAAGTGGGCACTTAGTGCTATGAACTTTCCTCTTAAGACTGCTTTCATTGTGTCCCATGCGTATGAATATGTTTTTTCCTTATTTTCATTGAATTCCAGGAAGACTTTAATTTCTTTCTTTATTTCTTCCTTAATGCAGGCATGGTTCAGTAGTTGACTGTTCAGTTTCCATGAATTTGTAGGCTTTCTGGGGGTAGCATTGTTGTTGAATTCTAACTTTAATCCATGATGATCTGATAAGACACTGGTGGAATCTTATTTTTTTTTGTATTTGTGGATGATTGCTTTGTTACTGACTATGTGGTCAATTTAAGAGAAAATTTCTTGAGCTGCAGAGAAGAAGGTATATTCTTTCCTATTTGGGTGGAATGTTTTATAAATATCTTTTAAGAACATTTGCTTCATTACTTCCATTAACTCTCTTATTTCTCTGTCAGGTTTCTGTCTGATTGACCTGTCCATTGGTGAGAGTTGAGTGTTGAAGTCTCCTACTAGAATTGTGTGCAGTTTGATGGCAGCCTTGAGTTTTAGTAATGTTTCTTTTACATGCGTGGGTACTTTTATATAAGGGTCAAAGATATTCAGGATTGAGACTTCATCCTGATGAACTCTTCCTGTTATGAGTATGAAATATTCTCTCCATCTCTTCTGATTGATTTAAGTTTGAAGTCAACTTTGTCAGAGTTTAGTATGGCCACACCTGCTTGTTTCTCAGGTTCATTTGCTTGATAAGCTTTTTCCCAGCCCTTTACTCTGAGTAGTTACCTGTCTTTGTGGTTGAGGTGTGTTTCTTGTAAACAGCAGAATGTTGAATCCTGTTTTTTTTATCCAATCTCTTAGCCTTTGCCTTTTTATAGGTGAGTTGAGTCCGTTGACACAAAGTGATCTTTATAACCAGTGGTTGTTAACTCCTGTCACTTTTTTAGTCATAGAGTTTGTGTGTTTTCCTGCCTTGAGTTGTGCTGGTGAATGGTCTCTACATGTCTGAGTTATTGTGGTCATTGCTGGACTCCTTGGTTACTGCATTTCCTCCTATTACTTTCTGTAAGGCTGGATTTGTGGCTACATATTGTTTAAAATTCTTTTAATCCTGGAAAGTTTTATTTTTTCCATTTATAGTGAATGAAATCTTGGCTGGGGATAGGAATCTGGGCTTGCATCCATAGTTTCTAATTTTCTGCAATACATACATTCATTACCTTCTCGCTTTCATGTTTCCATGGGGAAGTCACATGTAAGTCTGTCAGGTTTACCTTTAAAAGTAACTGGGCCTCTTTCCTTTGCAGCTCTTAATATTCCTTCTACAATCTGTATGCTTTCTGTTTTAATTATTATATGGCGAGGGGATTTTTTTTTGATCAATCCTTTTCGGTGCTCTCTAATCTTCTTGAACCTCATAGGTATATCTTTCTTTAGGTTGGGAAAGTTTTCTTCTATAATTTTATTAAATATATTCTCTGGATCATTGAACTGTACTTCTTCTCCTTTTTCTACTCCTATTATTCTTAGATTTGTTCTTTTTATTGTGTCCCAGATTTCCTGAATGTTTTGTGATGAGAGTTTCTTGTACTTGGTGGTTTTTTTTTTTTTTTTGGTCAGTGTGTTTATTTTCTTTGGGTATCTTCAGAATCTGAGATTCTTTCTTCTATCTCTTGTATTCTGTTGGTTAATCTTGTTTCTCTAGTCTCTGTTTGTTTTCTTAAATTTTCCATATCCAGCCACCTTCTGTTTGTGTTTCCTTCTTTCCCTCCATTTCAGTTTTCAAGTTTTGAACTGTTTCTATTATCTGTTTGATTGTTTTTCATTGTTTTCCTAGGGTATCATTCAATAATTTATTCAATTCTTCAAACTTTCTGTTATATTTCTCATCCATTTCTATAAGGGCATTCTTTACATGTTGTTTAATGGTGTCAATCACTATCATAAAGTCAATTTTTTCTACTTCTTCTTGATGTTGGTGTTCATGTCCCCCTGTTGTGAGGTTGCTGGTTTCGGGTGATTTCAGGTTGCTTTCAGATTGTTGGGTGAATTCTTGCATTGGCGCCTGCACATCTCTTCCCGCGAATGCTCCCCTATGGAAATTCTTTAACAGGATCGGGTCGTCTTGCCTACTGATGTACCTTCTCTGTGATGGCTCTCCCCAGTGATAGCTCTCCTGGCGCCGAGATCAGGTCTCTGTGCCCAGTGCTGGCTCTCCAGTCGCCGTGCTGTCTCTCCTGTCGCTGACATCAGGTCTCCCTGCTGGTTGCGTAGATCGTAAACAAAACACCTACCTTCCTTGGTACAGGCATGCTATTGAAGCAAAGGAACTCCCACCCACATAGGTGCCATGAGGCTTTGGACCCAGTGCCCAGACAGGCTGAACTGGGTGATGTTATGTGCCCAATGAGAAGAGGGGCCAAAGCAGGGAGGTTTCCTGATGCAAGCTAGGTAGGATAGAAAGAAAGAGGCAGTATGCATGCCATAGAGTCCAAGCAGAGAGCCCAGGAAGGATAGGGGGTTGAGGAACTTCTGAGTTCCCTGTTCCGGGCTGATGCCATGGGGTCAGCAACTCACCCTGTGACCAGAGTGTTTCGTATTCAAATCTAATGACTTCAAAGTCTCCAACCAAAAGTAAAGCAACCCAGGTGCTTAAAGTTCTAGAGCATTACAATATCTAGCAGTGCTGAAAACCATGTGTGTACCTTAATTTGATAAAAGAAATAAAGAAAATAAAGAAAGAACATAATCAGTAGGTGTTAACTGAATTGGTCTGGAACCTAGCTGAGAATTTCCTCCTAGCATTTGGAGAATGTTCGCACTGCTTCCTGCCCTGCACAACATGATATTGTAAATTCCCATGAAGATTTGATCAGTAAAATGTTCAGGCTTCTCTAATTTCTCCATTGAGCCTTGATATACCATGAGCCCCACAAGAGTCATTGACCTTTCTGCATTCCCCAAAGCATAAGAATTACTCTCTCAGAAGAAAGAAAATTTTGTATTCAAAATTCCCTGTTTGTCTGTGAATGCAACATTTTCATTATGTACAGAGGTCTCCACTTTTTTTTTTTAACAAAGTTTCCTCAGAATTATTCCTTCAGGCACAGGAGGACTCAACATTTTCTGTAGTAACTGAAGTTGACCTCAAAATATTTTCCTGGACTCACTGGGTTCTCAGGCACATGTCTTCTGAACCAGGATGCAGAAAGAACTCCACTAATTCTCAAGCAGGCTATAATCCAACCATGACATTTTAAGAGATTTTCCAAAGAGATGTATAGGTGAAGGGAGTTTCTGACTGCTTCTTCAGAACTGGGGGTTTCAGATCTTCCTGAATCGCCCAGTTTGCCTCAATCTTTACTGCCTAGAACCAACGTAACTCAAAGCTTTTGCCAATAAACTAATAACCTGTCAACAAGAAAGGCTTCAGCCATTACCCTGTCTTTAAAGGAAGACTGACACACCTTTCTTTGAGAATCAGGAGAACTTATCTTTTTATTGTTCTAAGGGACCTCATACTTACAACTTCAGAACAAGAGTGTCATGCAACATCTTCAATGCTGAAGAGCTCCTGAAATATAACTTGAGAAGCAAAGGCATGTCTTTCTGTGATGTACCATCCACAAGACACAATCAATCATTGACCAAACAACACAACATGTTCGCAAACCTTTTCTTTTTAGAGCAAGAATATTCCATTGGAAAAGATACCAGGATTAATAGGAGACCTGAAGTATCTGAAAAAAATTCCCCAAACACAGTTTAAGTGTGTCCCTCAAAATTTGAGAATTTCACTTTAACAGATTTTCACCAAATCATAGACATAGATATGGAAGTCATTATCAAACTTGATGAAATACATGGATGGTTTGATGGGAACTTGGTAAATAATTTTACCTATCTCTTGGGTTCCATCTTGTTTGTTGTACTGCACACTTTTGCCTGCCAAGGAATCCCTGCCTACTTCCAAAGTCACCTCTACTGGAGGACATTCTGGCACGATATTGAGGTTGTCTTTTATTTAGTCATCTAGATGGTGGTAAAGGTACAGGACTGGATCTTCCTTGTAGATCATGTAGAAACAGGTCATCATGGTCTGCATCTCATCTGGGACCACCCCACTCAACTCCTCCTTAGAGACCGGCATGATGTGGATGTTGCCTTCAAGGTAGTCTTCCAGGAGGTGGTAAATGTACAAGACTGGATCTTTCCTGTAGGTAATATAGAACCAGGTCTTCATGATGGGCACCTCCTCTAGGACCATCCCCTTCCAGTCATTCTTAGAGCCATTTGGGCCCATGAATGTATGTTTCACTGCTCTGCCAACTATGGTGTTTGAGAGATGAGTGTCTGTTACCCGAGGAAATGGCACATTATTAGGCAGGAACTTAAGGCTTAAAATCCTTACATCGCTGTGAAGCTCCAAGCCATAGACACAATCAATCCCATCATATTTCAACAAATAGAGAGAAGGATTTGTTGGCAGTTGATCTAGAATGATGGCTTTCCACTGGGTGACTGGATCATTGGCTTCCTTCCAGAAATGAGAAATTCTGCATCCTACAATATTCTCCATGGGCTCAAAAGGCCTACTCAGGTTTTGCTTCTGGAGAGAAGGCAAATTGCTATTCTCGAGGGTTGCATGAATCTCATACTAAGAGGCATCTTTATCATGGCGGTAGACTTACTGAGGTAGGCCACAGCATTCCTGGTCTGCAGTCTCTTGGCTATCTTTCTGTGCTTGGGCTTCATAGCTGCCCCCTCTCTAGGTTGGAAAAACTCTTCAGTTTAAATCAGACACAAAGTGGTTTCCTCCACCATGAGTGCCTGCAAGGATAAGAATGGGAGAATGCGAGGTCAAGGCTCTTTTTTGGAAGAACATTTAGGCAGGTGACAAAGGCAGTTCTGAATACATTTGGATACCTAAATGTAATTTTGTCTTAAGAAACAAATAGGAAAATTATCAAACTATTGTCTACAGCTCAGTATATCTGTATCAGAGATACATTGCTGCTGCCCAAAGGCAATTGACGTCTGCTGAGAAACCTACTTCCTGACTGAATAAGACAGGTATGCCTATGCCTAAATTGAGTAAGAAAAATATGAACAGATCGCAAAGAATTCAAAGGACAGCCACTTTTCTCCTTCCCCCTCAAGGTATTAGTTAGTTGCCTGATTCAAAACCACCTGCCTAAGGTCATGGCACTCTAGTACAATGGCTATCTGTGTTGGGTCCTCCTGATCCAGTCCCAGCTTTATTACATGAAGCCATTCTGAGTCTTCATTAGAGAAGGAGTACTGTGAGACCCACTGCAACAAGAAAGACTCACTAGTCTGGGCAACAGCACCATTTTGAAGTAATTAATATCTTCTAAAATATATATGTACAAAGAAGATCTGTGCCATTTTAGTTGACTGATGCATTGGATATTGTTAGCAAAGATAAAGTGGGAAGAATAGATGGCATTCCAAATCCCCACAGCTATCAAATATAGGAGCTGGTAACCACATAAATGGTGGACCAGCAGGAGATTTGAAGGAAAACTTTCTGGACTAAAGAGGTCCCAGTTGCTTTCTAAAGATATTTACCAAAAGAAAATGTCTGGCTCTCCATATTCCATCTTCTGGAAATATTCAACTGCCAAATCCTGTTGAACAGTTGTGGACCTCAGGAGCTGAACTGAACTCCTGACCCACCGTGAATATAGTAAACCCACCTTCACAGAAGTCTAGTGATTCAAGTGGAACAGAGTTGCCACCCCCAACCACGGCTTTTTGACATCACCAAGGCTCTCCTTTTGTCATAAAACTCCTCATGGGCTGGTTTCTTCCCTATTTACCCAGAGAAACATCCAGCATACAGGTCCTAAGGTGCTGCTTATATAGACCCCTGAAGACCTAAAATAAAAACCACACGATCTTCCCAATTACATGAGTCATACTGTTGACCAAGTAACTCAATCACTTTATCTTTTTTTTTTTTTTTTGGAATAAAGTCTTTGGTGTCTGAGTCAACAACTCTCATCAAATTTTTTTTTCCTGTCTCCTATCTCTCCATTGGTTATCTTCTATAGATATTTTATTTCTTCATAAATAATAAATTTCAAATTTCTCTTCTTTTCGTCCTCCCACATTCTTCTCTCTGCCACACTAAACCTCTCCATTACAACTCCAATCCAAATAGAGTTCAGGGTACCATCACCTGTTGGAAGTCAAGCCCACTCTTTTTCCATCCTGATGTAGGAAGGTATCCATCCACATAGAATTGGATCTCAAAAAAAAACCTTTCTATGCCGAGCCGACATATGCCAGTGCCATGATCATTGGCTTTTCAGTCTGCCCCAATTGTCAGCCACATTCAGAGCTGCCAGTTTGATCCCATGCTTTTTTATTCCCAGGCCAGCTGCTTTTGTTGAACTCCCATTAGCTCAGGCACACGGTCGAAGTGTTTGGATCATGCCATCGTTTTCCTGACTTCCTTGCTAGTATTCTCAATCATTCTGCACGTCACCTGGAATTTGGAAGCTCCATTTAGTTTTCTGATGTGGGCCCTGTCTTTAACTCCATAGACTGCCAAACAAAAGTTCTATGGTGATATTCAAGGTAGTCATCAGTCTGACTATAGGACAAGGCACCCATAGTTCCTAGGGACATGGCACAGTGCAGGCACCCTCTCCTCACCTGACAAAAGTCTTACTTGGGGTCACCTCATGGCCTTCTAAGATCCCCTCTAGATATAAGGCTTTTGACAACCCCAGAATAACCCCCTAAGTTGAAATATCATCAGTGAGTGTGCATTAACTTGTATGTGTGTGTTTAAATCACAGTAAAAACAGATGGATTGTAATATTGGAATTTATCTTTTACTACTGAGTAGTACTCCAACTTGTATATATTCCCTACTTTCTTCATCCATTCTTCAATTGAAGGGCATCTAGGTTTTTTCCAGTTTCTGGCTATTACAAACAATGCTGCTATGAACATAGTAGTGCATATAGTTTTGTTGTATAATTAGGCTCTCTTGGGTGTATTCCCAAGAGTGGTATTGCTGGCTCCAGGAATAGGTTGATCTCGAATTTTCTGAGAAACCGCCAAACTGCTTTCCAAAGTGGTTGCACAAGTTAGCATTCCCACCAGCAATGGATGAGTGCACCCCTTTCTCCACAACCTCTCCCGCAATGGCTATCATTGGTGTTTTTCATTTTAGCCATTCTTACAGGTGGAAGATGGTATCTTAAAGTAGTCTTAGTTTGCATTTTCATGATAGATAAGGAAGTTGAGCATGACCTTAAGTGATCAAGGACTTCTTGAAATTTTCATACAAATGGATGGAAATAGAAAACACTCTCCTGAGTGAGGTAAGCCAGACCCAGAAAAAGGAACATGGGATGTACTCCCTCATATTTGGTTTCTAGACATAAGCACAGGACATTGAGCCTATAATTAGTGATCCTAGAGAAGCTAAATGAGTAGAACTAAAAGAAAAACCTATAGGCATCCTCCTGAATATTAACCTTCATCAGGCGATGAAAGGAGACAGAGACCGACCTTGGAGCAGTTGAAAGAAATCTCAAGTTCCAAATCCGGAGGAGAAGGAGAGAGAGCACGAGCATGGAACTCAGAAATGTGAGGGGTGCACCCACACACTCAGACAATGGGGATGTTCTATCGGGAACCCACCAAGGCCAGCTGGCCTGTGTGTGAAAAAGCCTAGGATAAAATTGGACTCGCTGAACATAGCGAACAATGAGGACTACTGAGAATTCAAGAACAATGGCAATGTTTTTTTATTTTTATTTATTTTTTATTGAAG
The DNA here is from genome assembly GCA_025134845.1 of Neodon shergylaensis. Lineage (NCBI taxonomy): Eukaryota > Metazoa > Chordata > Mammalia > Rodentia > Cricetidae > Neodon > Neodon shergylaensis. The sequence goes on from JABTXL010017712.1 coordinate 14,334, forward strand.
AGAAAAATCCCTGCTTCCTCCCAGCCTCACATTTCCCTCCCCTTCCTCCAGCCCCTCTCCCCATTCTCCCCATTCCTCTCCCCATCCCGCCCTGTCTGAATAGCTGTCAGGGTTCCCTTCCCTATGGAAAGTCGAGGGCCTTCTCCCCTCCATCCAGGTCTAGGAAGGTGAACATCCAAACTGGCTAGGCTCCAACAAAGCCAGATATGAAGAATGAACAAAACCCAATGCCATTGTCCTTGGCTTCTCATCAGCCCTCATTTTCTGCCATGTTCGGAGAGTCAGGTTTTATCATATTCTTTTTCAGTCACAGTCCAGATGGCCTTGGTTAGCTCCCAATAGATCAGCCCCACTTTCTCGGTAGATGGGCGCACCTCTCGGGTGGTACTGATTTCCATGCTCATGTTCTCCCTCTTTTCTGCTCCACATTGGGACTTTGGGAGCTTAGATGCTCCAGTGTGGGTCTCTGTCTCTATCTCGCATCATTGCTACATGAAGGTTCTATGGTGATATGCAAGATATTCACCAGTATGGCTATAGGATAGGGTCATTTCAGGTTCCTTATCATCAGCTGCCCAAGTAACTAAGTGGGGACATTGCCCTGGGCACCTGGGCGCCACTCTAGGATCATGTCTCTTTCAAACCCTATGGTGGTTTCCTTAATTAAGTTATGTGATTCCCTCTCCTCTATCCAACCTTGTTTTATCCCCAATCATCCCGTTTCCCCAAGTTCCCCCATCCTCCCCTTCTCACTTTTATCTCCCCATCTCCCCTTACCCCTATCCGACCCCACCCGCAAGGTCCCAATTTTTTGCCCAGCAATCTTGTCTATTTCCCATAGCAGGGATAATAACTATATGTTTATCTTTGGTTTCACCTTCTTATTTAGCTTCTTTAGGATGACAAATTATAGACTCTGTGACCTATATTCATGGCTAGAAACTAATTATGAGTGAGTACATCCTGTGATCCTCTTTTTGGGTCTGGGTTACCTCACTCAGGGTAGTGTTTTCTATTTCCATCCACTTACATGCAAAATTCGAGAAGTCATTGTTTCATATGGCAGAGTAGTACTCTAATGTGTATGTATTCCACATTTTCTTCATCCATTCTTCCATTGAAGGACATCTAGGTTGTTTCCAGGTTCTGGCTATTACAAATAATGCTGCTAAGAACATAGTTGAACATATGCTTTTGTCATATGATAGGGCATCTCTTAGGAATATTCCCAAGAGTGGTATTGCTCGGTCCATGGGTAGGTTGATAGCAAATTTCATGAGAAACCGCCACACTGATTTCCAAAGTGATTGCACAAGTTTGCATTCCCGCCAACAATGGATTAGGGTACACCTTTCTCCACAACCTGTCCAGCAAAGGCTATCATTGGTGTTTTTGATTTTAGCCATTCTGACAGGTGTAAGATGATATCTCAAAGTTGTTTTGATTTGCATTTCCCTGATCGCTAAGGAAGTTGAGCATGACCTTAAGTATCTTTTGGCCATTTGAACTTCTTCTGTTAAGAATTTTCTGTTCAGTTCAGTGCCCCATTCTTTTGGGGTTGATTAGCATTTTAAAGTCAAATTTCTTGAGTACTT
>JABTXL010017714.1:0-10853 GCA_025134845.1 Neodon shergylaensis
CTTCTAATTCTTCACGACTAACAGGTCTATTTCCATTGTTCACCTGTACCTAGTTTAACTTTGGTATATGGTATTTATCTAAAAAAGTGACAATTTCTTTCAGATTTTCTGGTTTTGTGGCCTACAGACTTTTGTAGTAGGATCAAAGGATTCACTGAATTTCCTCTGTGTCTGTGGTTATGCCTCCTTTTCACTTCTGAACTTATTAATTTGCATATTGTCTCTCCTTTCTTGATTAGTTCGGATAGGTATTTATCAATCTTGTTGATTTCCTCCAGGAACCAGCTTTTTGTTTCATTGATTCTTTGGATTGTTTTGTGTGTTTCTATTTTGTTGATTTCTGCCCTCAGTTTGATTATTTCCAGACTTCTAGTCTTCCTAGGTGAGTATGCTTCTTTTTTTTTCTAGAGCTTTCAGGCGGGCTGTTAAGACTCCAATGTGTGCTTTCTCTGTTTTCTTTAAGTGGGCACTTAGTGCTATGAACTTTCCTCTTAGGACTGCTTTCATTGTGTCCCATACGTATGAATATGTTTTTTCCTTATTTTCATTGAATTCCAGGAAGACTTTAATTTCTTTCTTTATTTCTTCCTTAATGCAGGCATGGTTCAGTAGTTGACTGTTCAGTTTCCATGAATTTGTAGGCTTTCTGGGGGTAGCTTTGTTGTTGAATTCTAACTTTAATCCATGATGATCTGATAAGACACTGGTGGATTCTTATTTTTTTTTTTTGTATTTGTGGATGATTGCTTTGTTACTTACTTTGTGGTTAATTTAAGAGAAAATTTCTTGAGCTGCAGAGAAGAAGGTATATTCTTTCCTATTTGGGTGGAATGTTTTATAAATGTCTTTTAAGATCATTTGCTTCATTGCTTCCATTAACTCTCTTATTTCTCTGTTAGGTTTCTGTCTGATTGACCTGAATATTGGTGAGAGGTGAGTGTTGAAGTCTCCTACTAGAATTGTTTGCAGTTTGATGGCAGCCTTGAGTTTTAGTAATGTTTCTTTTACATGCGTGGGTACTTTTATATAAGGGTCATAGATATTCAGGATTGAGACTTCATCCTGATGAACTCTTCCTTTTATGAGTATGAAATATTCTCTCCATCTCTTCTGATTGACTTAAGTTTGAAGTCAACTTTGTCAGAGTTTAGTATGGCCACACCTGCTTGTTTCTCAGGTTCATTTGCTTGATAAGCTTTTTCCCAGCCCTTTACTCTGAGTAGGTACCTGTCTTTTTGGTTGAGGTGTGTTTCTTGTAAACAGCAGAATGTTGAATCCTCTTTTTTCATCCAATCTCTTAGCCTGTGCCTTTTTATAGGTGAGTTGAGTCCGTTGACACAAAGTGATCTTTATAACCAGTGGTTGTTAACTCCTGTCACTTTTTTAGTCATAGAGTTTGTGTGTTTCCCTTCCTTGAGTTGTGCTGGTGAATGGTCTCTACATGTGTGAGTTATTGTGGTCATTGCTGGACTCCTTGGTTACTGCATTTCCTCCTATTACTTTCTGTAAGGCTGGATTTGTGGCTACATATTGTTTAAAATTCTTTTAATCCTGGAAAGTTTTATTTTTTCCATTTATAGTGAATGAAATCTTGGCTGGGGATAGTATTCTGGGCTTGCATCCATAGTTTCTTATTTTCTGCAATACATACATCCATTACCTTCTCACTTTCGTGTTTCCATGGGGAAGTCACATGTAAGTCTGTCAGGTTTACCTTTATAAGTAACTGGGCTTCTTTCCTTTGCAGCTCTTAATATTCCTTCTTCAATCTGTATGCTTTCTGTTTTAATTATTATATGGCGAGGGGATTTTTTTTTGATCGATCCTTTTCGGTGCTCTCTAATCTTCTTGAACCTCATAGGTATATCTTTCTTTAGGTTGGGAAAGTTTTCTTCTATAATGTTATTAAATATATTCTCTGGATCATTGAACTGTACTTCTTCTCCTTTTTCTACTCCTATTATTCTTAGATTTGTTCCTTTTATTGTGTCCCAGATTTCCTGAATGTTTTGTGATGAGAGTTTGTTGTACTTGGTGTTTTTTTTTTTTTTTTTTGGTCAGTGTGTTTATTTTCTTTGGGTATCTTCAGAATCTGAGATTCTTTCTTGTATCTCTTGTATTCTGTTGGTTAATCTTGTTTCTCTAGTCTCTGTTTGTTTTCTTAAATTTTCCATATCCAGCCGACCTTCTGTTTGTGTTTCCTTCTTTTCCTCCGTTTCAGTTTTTAAGTCTTGAACTGTTTCTGTTATCTGTTTGATTGATTTTCATTGTTTTCCTAGGGTATCATTCAATGATTTATTCAATTCTTCAAACTTTCTGTTATATTTCTCATCCATTACTATAAGGGCATTCTTTATATGTTGTTTAAGGGTGTCAATCACTTTGATAAAGTCAATTTTTTCTACTTCTTCTTGATGTTGGTGTTCATGTCCCCCTGTTGTGAGGTTGCTGGTTTCGAGTGATTTCAGGTTGCTTTTCAGATTGTTGGGTGAATTCTTGCATTGGCGCCTGCACATCTCTTCCCGCAAATGCTCCCCTATGGAACTTCTTTAACAGGATCGGGTTGTCTTGCCTACTTATGTACCATCTCAGTGATGGCTCTCCCCAGTGATAGCTCTCCTGGCACTGAGATAAGGTTTCTGTGCCCAGTGCTGGCTCTCAAGTCGCCCGTGCTTTCTCTCCTGTGGCCGAGATCAGGTCTCCGTGCTGGTTGCGTAGATCGTAAACAAAGAACCTACCTTGCTTGGTACAGACAGGCTATTGAAGCAAAGGAACTCCCTCCCACATGGGTACCATGTGGCTTCAGACCAAGTGCCCAGACAAGCTGAACTGGGAGATGTTACGTGCCCAAAGAGAAGAGAGGGGCCAAAGCAGGGAGGTTTCCTGATGCAAGCTAGGTAGGATAGAAAGAAAGAGGCAGTATGCATGCCATAGAGGCCATGCAGAGAGCCCAGGATGGATAGGGGTTTGAGGAACTTCTGAGTTCCCTGTTCCGGGCTGATGCCATGGGGTCAGCAACTCACCCAGTGACGAGAGTGTTTCGTATTCAAATCTAATGACTTCAAAGTCTCCAACCAAAAGTAAAGCAACCCAGGTGCTTAAAGTTCTAGAGCATTACAACATCTATCAGTGCTGTAAACAGTGTGTGTACCTTAATTTGATAAAAGAAATAAAGAAAATAAAGAAAGAACATAATCAGTAGGTGTTAACTGAATTGGTCTGGAACCTAGCTGAGAATTTCCTCCTAGCATTTGGAGAACGTTCACACTGCTTCCTGCCCTGCACAACATGATATTGTAAATTCCCATGAAGATTTGATCAGTAAAATGTTCAGGCTTCTCTAATATCTCCATTGAGCCTTGATATACCATGTGCCCCATAAGAGTCATTGACCTTTCTGCATTCCCCAAAGCATAAGAATTGCACTCTCTGAAGAAAGAAAATTTTGTATTCAAAATTCCCTATTTGTCTGTGGATGCAATATTCTCATTATGTACAGAGGTCTCCACTTTTATTTAACAAGGATTCCTCAGAATTATTCCTTCAGGCACAGGAGGACTCAACATTTTCTGTAGTAACTGAAGTTGACCTCAAAATTTTTCCTGGACTCACTGGGTTCTCAGGCACATGTCTTCTGAACCAGGATGCAGAAAGAACTCCACTAATTCTCAAGCGGGCTATAATCCAACCATGACATTATAAGAGATTTTCCAAAGAGATGTAAAGGTGAAGGGAGCTTCTGACTACTTCTTCAGAACTGGGGGTTTCAGATCTTCCTGAATCACCCAGTTTGCCTCAATCTTTACTGCCTAGAACCAAAGTAACTCAAAGCTTTTACCAATAAGCTAATAACCTGTCAACAAGAAAGGCTTCAGCCATTACCCTGTCTTTAAAGGAAGACTGACACACCTTTCTTTGAGAATCAGGAGAACTCATCCTTTTATTGTTCTAAGGGACCTCATACTTACAACTTCAGAACAAGAGTGTCATGCAACATCTTCAATGCTGAAGGGCTCCTGAAATATAACTTGAGAAGCAAAGCCATGTCTTTCTGTGATGTACCATCCACAAGACACAATCAGTCATTCACCAAACAACACAATATGTTCGCAAACATTTTATTTTAGAGCAAGAATATTCCATTGGGAAAGGTACCAGGATTAATAGAAGACCTGAAGTATCTGAAAAAAAAATTCCCCAAACACATTTTAAGTGTGTCCCTCAAAATTTGAGAATTTCACTCTAACAGATTTTCACCAAATCATAGACATAGATATGGAAGTCATTATCAAACTTGATGAAATACACGGATGGTTTGATGGGAACTTGTTAAATAATTTTACCTATCTCCTGGTTTCCATCTTGTTTGTTGTACTGCACACTTTTGCCTGCCAAGGAATCCCTGCCTACTTCCAAAGTCACCTCTACTGGAGGACATTCTGGCACGATATTGAGGTTGTCTTTTATGTAGTCATCTAGATGGTGGTAAAGGTACAGGACTGGATCTTCCTTGTAGATCATGTAGAATCAGGTCATCATGGTCTGAATCTCATCTGGGACCACCCCACTCAACTCCTCCTTAGCAACCGGCATGATGTGGAGGTTTCATCAAGGTAGTCTTCCAGGAGGTGGTAAATGTACAAGACTGGATCTTTCCTGTAAGTAATATCGAACCAGGTCTTCATGATGGGCACCTCCTCTAGGACCATCCCCTTCCAGTCATTCGTAGAGCCATTTGGGCCCATGAATGTATGTTTCACTGCTCTGCCAACTATGGTGTTTGAGAGATGAGTGTCTCTTACCCAAGCAAATGGCACGTTATTAGGCAGGAACTTAAGGTTTAAAATCCTTACATCGCTGTGAAGCTCCAAGCCATAGACACAATCAATCCCATCATATTTCAACAAATAGAGAGAAGGATTTGTTGGCAGTTGATCTAGAATGATGGCTTTCCACTGGGTGAATGGATCATTGGCTTCCTTCCAGCCATGAGAAATTCTGCATCCTACAATATTCTCCATGGGCTCAAAAGGCCTACTCAGGTTTTGCTTCTGGAGCGAAAGCAAATTGCTCTTTTCGAGGGTTGCATGAATCTCATACTAAGAGGCATCTTTATCATGGCGGTAGACTTACTGAGGTAGGCCACAGCATTCCTGGTCTGCAGTCTCTTGGCTATCTTTCTGTGCTTGGGCTTCATAGCTGCCCACTCTCTAGGTTGGAAAAACTCTTCAGTTTAAATCAGACAGAAAGTGGTTTCCTCCACCATGAGTGCCTGCAAGGATAAGAAGGGGAGAATGTGAGGTCAAGGCTCTTTTTTGGAAGAACTTTGAGGCAGGTGACAAAGGCAGTTCTGAATACGTTTGGATACCTAAATGTAATTTTGTCTTAAGAAACAAATAGGAAAATTATCAAACTATTGTCTACAGCTCAGTATATCTGTATCAGAGACACATTGCTGCTGCCCAAAGGCAATTGACGTCTGCTGAGAAACCTACTTCCTGACTGACTAAGACAGGTATGGCTATGCCCAAATTGAGTAAGAAAAATCTGAACAGATGGCAAAGAATTCAAAGGACAGCCACTTCTCTCCTTCCCCCTCAAGGTATTAGTTAGTTGCCTGATACAAAACCACCTGCCCAAGGTCATGGCACTCTAGTACAATGGCTATCTGGGTTGGGTCCTCCTGATCCAGTCCCAGCTTTATTACATGAAGCCATTCTGGGTCTTCATTAGACAAGGAGTACTGTGAGACCCACTGCAACAAGAAAGACTCACTAGTCTGGGCAACAGCACCATTTTGAAGTAATTAATATCTTCTAAAACATATATGTACAAAGAAGATCTGTGCCATTTTAGTGGACTGATGCATTGGATATTGTTAGCAAAGATAAAGTGGGAAGAATACATGGCATTCCAAATCCCACAGCTATCAAATATAGGAGCTGGTAACCACATAAATGGTGGACCAGCAGGAGATTTGAAGGAAAACTTTCTGGACTAAAGAGGTCCCAGTTGCTTTCTAAAGATATTTACCAAAAGAAAATGTCTGGCTCTCCATATTCCATCTTCTGGAAATATTCAACTGCCAAATCCTGTTGAACAGTTGTGGACCTCAGGAGCTGAACTGAACTCATGACCCACCGTGAAGATAGTAAACCCACCTTCACAGAAGTCTAGTGCTTCAAGTGGAACAGAGTTGCCACCCCCAACCACGGCTTTTTGACATCACCAAGGCTCTACTTTTGTCATAAAACTCCTCATGGGCTGGTTTCTTCCGTATTTACCCAGAGAAACATCCAGCATACAGGTCCTAAGGTGCTGCTTATATAGACCCCTGAAGACCTAAAATAAAAACCACACGATCTTCCCAATTACATGAGTCATACTCTTGCCCAAGTAACTCAATCACTTTACCTTTTTTTTTTTTGGAAAAAAGTCTTTGGTGTCTGAGTCAACAACTCTCATCAAAGTTTTTTTCCTGTCTCCTATCTCTCCATTGGTTATCTTCTATAGATATTTTATTTCTTCATAAATAATAAATTTCAAATTTCACTTCTTTTCGTCCTCCCACATTCTTCTTTCTGCCACACTAAACCTCTCCATTACAACTCCAATTCAAATAGAGTTCAGGGTACCATCACCTGTTGGAAGTCAAGCCCACTCTTCTTCCAGATGTAGGAAGGTATGCATCCACATAGAATTGGATCACAAAAAACCTTTCTATGCCGTGCAGACATATGCCAGTGCCATGATCATTGGCTTTTCAGTCTGCCCCTATTTTCAGCCACATTCAGATCTGCCAGTTTGATCCCATGCTTTTTTATTCCCAGGCCAGCTGGTTTGTTGAACTCCCATTAGCTCAGGCACAGGGTCGAAGTGTTTGGATCATGCCATGGTTTTCCTGACTTCCTTGCTGGTATTCTCAATGGTTCTGCACGTCACCTGGAATTTGGAAGCTCTGTTTAGTTTTCTGATGTGGGCCCTGTCTTTAAATCCATAGACTGCCAAACAAAAGTTCTATGGTGATATTCAAGGTAGTCATCAGTCTGACTATAGGACAAGGCACCCATAGTTCCTAGGGACATGGCACAGTGCAGGCACCCTCTTCTCACCTGACAAAATTCTTACTTGGGGTCACCTCATGGCCTTCTAAGATCCCTTCTAGAGATAAGGCTTTTTTTTCTTTTCTTTTTTTTTCTTTTTCTTTCTTTCTTTTTTTTATTGAGAAAAAGAAAAGAAAAAAAGTTTCCGCCTCCTCCCGGCCTCCCATTTCCCTCCCCCTCGTCCCACCCTTCTCCCGTTCCCTCCTCTCCTCTCCCCCTCCCTCTCCAGTGTAAAGAGCAGTCAGGGTTCCCTGTCCTGTGGAAAGTCCAAGGCCCTCCCCCCTCTGTCCATGTCTAGGAAGGTGAACATCCAAGGTGGCTAGGCTCCCACAAAGCCCGAACTTGAATTAGGATCAAATCCCCGGGCCATTGTCCCCGGCTTCTCATCATCCCCCATTGTTCGCCATGTTCAGAGAGACTGGTTTTATCCCATGCTTCTTCTGTAACAGTCCAGCTGGCCTTGGTGAGCTCCCAATAGATCAGTCACACTGTCTCAGTGGTTGGGTGCACCCCTTGTGGTCGTGACTTCCTTGCTCATGTTCTCCCTCCTTCTGCTCCTCATTGGGAACTTGGGAGCTCAGTCCGGTGCTCCAGTGTGGGTCTCTGTGACTATCTCCATCCATCACCAGCTGAAGGTTCTATGGTGATATGCAAGATATTCGTCAGCTTTGCTGTAGGATAGGGTCATTTCAGGTTCCCTATCCTCAGCTGCCCAAGGAACTAACTGGGGACCTCGCCTTGGGCTCCTGGGAGCCACTCTAGGTTCAAGTCTCTTGCCGACCCTAAGGTGGCTCCTTTAACTAAGAATTGAGCTTCCGTGCTCCCCTATCCAACCTTCCTTTATCTCATCATCCTGTTTCCCCAAGTTTCCCTCATCCTCCCCTTCTCACTTTTCTCTCCCAATCCCCCGATACTCCCATCCCACCCCACCCCCAAAGTCGCAAATTTTCTCCCCTCAATTGTGTCTACTTCCCGTATCCAAGAGGATAGTTATATTTTTTTCTTTGGGTTCACCTTCTTATTTAGCTTCTTTAGGTTCACCACTATATACTCCGTGATCGTTATTTATGGCTAGAAACCAATTATGAGTGACTACATCCCATGTTCCTCTCTTTGGGTCTGGGATACCTCACTCAGGATAGTGTTTTCTATTTCCATCCATTTGCATGCAAAATTCGAGAAGTCATTGTTTTTTACCGCAGCGTAGTACTCTAATGTGTATATATTCCACACTTTCTTCATCCATTCTTACATTGAAGGGCATCTAGGTTGTTTCCAGGTTCTGGCTACTACAAATAATACTGATATGAACATAGTTGAACAAATGCTTTTGTCATGTGATAGGGCATCTCTTGGGTATATTCCCAAGAGTGGTATTGCTGGGTCCAGGGGTAGGTTGATCCCGAATTTCCTGAGAAACCGAAACACTGATTTCCAAAGTGGTTGCACGAGATTGCATTCCCACCAGCAATGGATAAGGGTACCCCTTCCACCACAGCCTCTCCAGCAAAGGCTATCATTTGTGTTTTTGATTTTAGCCATTCTGACAGGTGTAAGATTATATCTCAAAGTTGATTTGATTTGCATCTCCCTAATCGCTAAGGAGGTTGAGCATGACCTTAAGTGTCTTTTGGCCATTTGAACTTCTTCTGTTGAGAATTCTCTGTTCAGTTCAGTGCCCCATTTTTTAATTGGGTTAATTAGCATTTTGAAGTCTAGTTTCTTGTGTTCTCTATAAATTTTGGAGATCAGACCTTTGTCTGTTGCGGGGTTGGTGAAAAGTACCCACGCATGTAAAAGAAACATTACTAAAACTCAAGGCAGCCATCAAACCACACACACTAATAGTAGGAGACTTCAATACTCCTCTCTCACCAATGGACAGGTCAATCAGACAGAAACCTAACAGAGAAACAAGAGAATTAATGGAGGTAATGAAGCAAATGGACTTAAAAGACATCTATAGAACATTACACCCAAATAGGAAAGAATATACCTTCTTCTCTGCAGCTCATGGAACCTTCTCGAAAATTGACCACATAGTCGGTAATAAAGCAAACATCCACAATTACAAAAAAATACTAGTAACCACCTGTGTCTTAGCAGATCACCATGGACTAAAGTTAGAATTCAACAACAAGGCTACTTCCAGAAAGCCTACAAACGCATGGAAAGTGAAAAGTCAACTACTGAACCACACCTGGATTAAGGAAGAAATAAAAAAAGAAATTAAAGTCTTCCTGGAATTCAATGAAAATAAAGAAACAACATATTCATACGTATGGGACACAATGAAAGCAGTCCTAAGAGGAAAGTTCATAGCACTAAGTGCCCACTTAAAGAAAACGGAGAAAGCACACATTGGAGACTTAAAAGCCCACCTGAAAGCTCTAGAAAAAAAAGAAGCAGACTCACCTAAGAGGAGTAGAAGACTGGAAATAATCAAACTGAGGGCTGAAATCAACAAATAGAAACGCAGAAAACAATCCAAAGAATCAATGTAACAAAAAGCTGGTTCCTGGAGAAAATCAACAAGATTGATAAACCTCTATCCAAACTAATCAAGAAAGGAGAGACAATATGCAAATTAATAAGTTCAGAAATGAAATTGGGCATGACCACAGACACAGGAAATTCAGCGTACTCAAAGCACCTACCTTGCTTGGTACAGACAGGCTATTGAAGCAAAGGAACTCCCTCCCACATGGGTACCATGAGGCTTCGGACCCAGTGCCCAGACAAGCTGAACTGGGCGAAGTTACGTGCCCAAAGAGAAGAGAGGGGCCAAAGCAGGGAGGTTTCCTGATGCAAGCTAGGTAGGATAGAAAGAAAGAGGCAGTATGCATGCCATCGAGGCCATGCATAGAGCCCAGGATGGATAGGGGTTTGAGGAACTTCTGAGTTCCCTGTTCTGGGCTGATGCCATGGGGTCAGCAACTCACCCAGTGACAAGAGTGTTTCGTATTCAAATCTAATGACTTCAAAGTCTCCAACCAAAAGTAAAGCAACCCAGGTGCTTAAAGTTCTACAGCATTACAACATCTAGCAGTGCTGTAAACAGTGCGTGTCCCTTAATTTGATAAAAGAAATAAAGAAAATAAAGAAAACATAATCAGAAGGTGTTAACTGAATTGGTCTGGAACCTAGCTGAGAATTTCCTAATAGCATTTGGAGATTGTTCACACTGCTTCCTGCCCTGCACAACATGATATTGGAAATTCCCATGAAGATTTGATCAGTAAAATGTTCACGCTTCTCTAATTTCTCAATTGAGCCTTGATATACGATGTGCCCCACAAGAGTCATTGACCTTTCTGGATTCCCCAAAGCATAAGAATTGCTCTCTCTGAAGAAAGAAAATTTTGTATTCAAAATTCCCTGTTTGTCTTTGGATGCAACATTCTCATTCTGTACAGAGGTCTCCACTTTTTTTTTCACAAAGATTCCTCAGAATTATTCCTTCAAGCCCAGGAGGACTCATCATTTTCTGCAGTAATTGAAGTTGACCTCAAAATATTTTCATGGATTCACTGGGTTCTCAGGCACATTTTTTCTGAACCAGGATGCAGAATGAACTCCACTAATTCTCAAGCAGGCTATAATCCAACCATGACATTATAAGAGATTTTCCAAAGAGATGTAAAGGTGAAGGGAGCTTCTGACTACTTCTTCAGAACTGGGGGTTTCAGATCTTCCTGAATCGCCCAGTTTGCCTCAATCTTTACTGCCTAGAACCAAAGTAACTCAAAG
>JABTXL010017715.1:0-22365 GCA_025134845.1 Neodon shergylaensis
CTGACCCTTGGGGAAGCACTATAACTAACAGAGTTGGGAGCTAATGCATCTTGCAAGAAGTGATTATGTCAATCTACACAGGCACATCTGCCTCTCTTCTGATCATATGAGCAGGATGCCTGCTGGTTTGGGAAGCATCTCATCTGGGGTTGTAATACCAGGGCATCAACGTGAACTCTTTGCTAGTCTTGTTCTTCAGAGTGGTCTCTACTTCAGGTACAGTGGGATGAAACACTTAAAGGAATAACAAAAATATCAAGATCATCCAGCTTGAGCGATATCATACATGGCCAAAATTCCATAGGTAGCAACAAGGAAACGGATTAAGAATTCTGAGCATCAAAGGAAGCTGATGACCTAATACCAAACTAAGGCATGTAACACGATGAGGAGTTGCAGAGTTCCAGAGAGTAATTTCCTTTATATTCGGGAAGAAGCTAAGACTTCCAAAGATGCCTTTCATAATTAGAAATTAGATAAAACTGAGACTATGCCAAATAAGAGGCAGTGAGGAGACAAAGGTGGTCACTGAGCAATGAAGAAACCCAAATCCCAAACCTAGAAAGATACTGAGAACATTTTAAAGGTTAATGTGCCACAAATCCTGGCTGCCAGAGATAAGGAGCTGGAATTCCATTTCAATCCCATGTAATGAATTGTATATGCCTTGAGCATCTACATTGATGCATCTCTGCCTTGAGCATCTGGAGCAATATTTCTTTGCCTTAATCATCTATAGCAATGCATCTCTGCCTTGATCATCTGCACCTATGCTCCTCTAAAACGAGCATTTACAGAAATTAATATCTGGCTTTAAAACAATATACTATTTTGATAGGCCAACCATTATATGTTTCCTTTGGATTTACACTTTTATGTAATTACCCCCTAAATTTGATATTTAGACCTGAGCACAAACAGATTGGACTGTTACCAGTTTCCCTATCCCAGGATAAATCAGTAGCCCTCTGGACATAACTACCAGGAGACTTGTGGAGAGGAAGCATAAGCATTCACCTTTGAATGTCTCTCTTCATGATCTCCCCAACACTTCTTTTAAAGTTATACCATATCCTATATTGATCCAGAATATATTCTCTTAACTCAATTTTTTTTTTTACCAACTTTCTTGTTCTTCAGACATGGCTAGTCAGAAAGGTGCTATCCATAAAAACAAGAGAACATAAATTTGATCCCATCATCCATGTGTAAAAATCTGGGTATTACAGATATGCACCGATCACATAGTCCTGAACAGACAGCCACGACTTGAAAAGTGAAATGGAGGCAAAGAAGAAAACACAATCAGAGGGCCGGCTGGACATGGAAAAATTAGGTAAATGAATAGAGACTACAGAAACAAACATAGGCAGCAGAATACAAGAGATAGAAGAAAGAATCAGAGATGCTGAAGAAAACATAGAGAAAATAAATGCACTGATCTAAGAAAACAGCAAGTCCAACAAGTTCTCATCACAAAACATTCAGGAAATATGGGACACAATAAAAAGACCAAACCTAAGAATAATTGGAGTAGAAGAAGGAGAATAAGTGCAACTCAACGGTCCAGAAAATACATTTAATAAAATTATAGAAGAAAACTTTCCCAACCTAAAGAAGGATGTACCTATGAAGGTTCAAGAAGCATACAGAACACTGAATAGACTGGATCAAAAAAAAATCCCCTTGCCATATAATAATCAAAACACAAAGCATTCAGAATAAAGAAAGAATATTAAGAGCCGCAAATAAAAAAGGCCAAGTTACTTATAAACGCAAACCTATCAGACTTACACCGGACTTCTCTATGGAAACCATGAAAGCCAGAAGGTCCTAGATAGATGTACTACAAAAACTGAGAGACCATGGATGCAAGCCCAGACTACTATACCCGGCCAAGCTTTCGTTCACTATAAAAGGAGAAAACAAAAATTTCCAGGACAAAAACAAATTTAAACAATACGTAGGCACAAATCCAGCTTTACAGAAAGTAATAGAAGGAAATCACTAAACAAGGAGTCCAACAAGGACCAAAATAACTCAGACATCTAGAGACACATCACCAGCGCAACTCAAATAAGGGAAACACACAAACTCTACTACTAAAAAAGTGACCAGAGTTAACAACCACTGGTCATTAATATCACTTAATGTTAATGGGCTCAACTCACCTATAAAAAGGCACAGGCTAAGAGATTGGATACGAAAACAAGATCCAACATTCTGCTGTTTACAAGAAACACATATCAAACACAAAGACAGGCACCCAGTCAGAGTAAAGGGCTGGGAAAAGCTTATCAACTAAATGGACCTAAGAAACCGGCAGGTGTGGCCATAATAATCACTCTTTTACAGAGCTACAGTAATGAAAACAGTGTGGTACCAGCATAAAAACAGAGAAGTCGATCAATGGAATGGCATAGAAGACCCAAATTTTAACCGACAAACCTATGATCACCTCATTTTCGATAAAGTAGCTAAAAGTATACAATGGAGGAAAGAAAGCCACTTCAACAAATGGTGCTGGCAGAACTGGATATCAACATGTAGAAGAATGAAAAGAGACCCATATTTATCACCTTGCACAAACTGAAATGGAGGCAAAGAAGAAAACACAAACAGAGGGTCGGCTGGATATGGAAAATTTAAGAAAAAATACAGACACTAGAGAAACAAGCATAACAAACAGAATACAAGAGATAGAAGAAAGAATCTCAGATTCTGAAGATACCCAAAGAAAATAAACACACTGACCAAAAAAAAAAAAATAAAACACCATCAAGTACAACAAACTCTCATCAGAAAACATTCAGGAAATCTGGGACACAATAAAAAGAACATTTCTAAGAATAATAGGAGTAGAAGAAGGAGAAGAAGTACAATTCAATGATCCAGAAAATATATTTAATAAATTATAGAAGAAAACTTTCCCAACCTAAAGAAAGATATACCTATGAAGGTTCAAGAAGCATAGAGAACACCGAATAGAATGGATTAAAAAAAAAAACATACCCTCGCCATATACTAATTAAAACAGAAGGCATACAGAATGAAGAAAGAATATTAAGAGCTGCAAAGGAAAAAGGCCCAGTTACTTATAAAGGTAAACCTGTCAGACTTACACGTGACTTCTCCATAGAAACATGAAAGCGAGAAGGTAATGGATGGATGTATTGCAGAAAATAAGAAACTACGGATGCAAGCCCAGACTTCTATAACCAGCCAAGCATTCGTTCACTATAAACGGAAAAAATAAAACTTTCCAGGATTAAAACAATTTTAAACAATATGAAGCAACAAATCCAGCCTTACAGAAAGTAATAGAAGGAAAAGCAGTAACCAAGGAGTCCAGCAATGACCACAATAACTCAGACATCTAGAGACCCTTCAACAGCACAACTCAAGGAAGGGAAACTCACAAACTCTATGACTAAAAAAGTGACAGGAGATAACAACCACTGGTTATAAATATCACTTAGTGTCGACAGACTCAACTCACCTATAAAAAGGCACAGGCTAAGAGATTGGATAAAAAAAACAGGAATCAACATTCTGCTGTTTGCAAGAAACACACCTCAACCACAAAGACAGGCACCTACTCAGAGTAAAGGGCTGGGAAAAAGCTTATCAAGCAAATGAACCTGAGAAACCAGCAGGTGTGGCCATACTAAACTCTGACAAAGTTGACTTCAAACTTAAATCAATCAGAAGAGATGGAGAGGAACATTTCATACTCATAACAGGAAGAGTTCATCAGGATGAAGTCTCAATCCTGAATATCTATGACCTTAATATAAAAGTACCCACGCATGTAAAAGAAACATTACTAAAACTCAAGGCTGCCATCAAACTGCACACACTACTAGTAGCAGACTTCAACACTCAACTCTCACCAATGGACAGGTCAATCAGACAGAAACCTAACAGAGAAATAAGAGTGTTAATGGAGCAAATGAACCAAATGATCTTAACAGACATTTATAGAACATTCCACCCAAATAGGAAAGAATATAACTTCTCCTTTGCAGCTCAAGAAATCTTCTCAAAAATTTACCACATAGTCAGTAATAAAGCAATCATCTACAAGTACAAAAAAAAATAAGTAACCACCAGTGTCTTATCAGATCATCATGGATTAAAGTTAGAATTCAACAACATGGCTACCCCCAGAAAGCCTACAAATTCATGGAAACTGAACAGTAAACTACTGAACCATGCCTGCATTAAGGAAGAAATAAAGAAAGAAATTAAAGTCTTCCTGAAATTCAATGAAAATAAAGAAAAAACAGATTCATACGTATGGGACACTATGAAAGCAGTCCTAAGAGGAAAGTTCATAGCACTAAGTACCCACTTAAAGAAAACATAAAAAGCACACATTGGAGTCTTAACACCCTATCGGAAAGCTCTAGAAAAAAAAAAGAAGCATACTCACCTAGGAAGACTTGAAGTCTGGAAATAATCAAACTGAGGGCAGAAATCAACAAAATAGAAACCCATAAAGCAATCCAAAGAATCAATGAAACAAAAAGCTGGTTCCTGGAGAAAATCAACAAGATTGATGCACCCAATCCAAACTAATCAAGAAAGGAGAGACAATATGCAAATTAATAAGTTCAGAAATGAAAAGGGGGAATAACCACAGACACAGAGGAAATTCAGTGAATCATTTGATCTTACTACAGAATTCTGTAGGCCACAAAACTAGAAAATCTGAAAGAAATGGACACTTTTTTAAGATAAATACCATATACCAAAGGGAAACCAGGAACAGGTGAACAATAGAAATAGACCTGATAGTCGTGAAGAATTAGAAGTGGTTATCAAAAACCTCCGTACCACAAATGCCCAGGAACACATGGTTTCAATGCGGAATTATACCCGAACTTACAAGAAGACCTAATACCTATACTCCTTAATGTATTTCACAATATAGAAACAGAAGAATCATTGCCAAATTCTGTTTATGAAGGTACAGTTACTCTGATACCAAAACCGCACAAAGACTCAACCAAGAAAGAGAATTAGAGGACAATCTCACTCATTAACATCGATGCAAAAATCCTCAACAAAATACTGGCAAACAGAATCCAAGAATACATTAGAAAAATTATCCATTATGATCAAGTAGGCTTCATCCCAGAGAGGCAGGGCTGGTTCAACATACGAAAAACTACCAATGCAATCCATCATATAAATAAACCGAAAGAAAAAAAATGATAGTTTCATTAAGATGCCGAAAAAGCATTTAACAAAATTCTACATCCTTTATGATAAAAGTCTTGGAGAGATTAGGGATACAAAGGTCATGCCTAAATATAATAAAAGCTATTTACAGCAAGCCCACAGATAACACCAAATTAAACAGAGAGAAACTCAAAGCCATCCCACTAAAATCAGGAACATGACAAGCCTGTCCACCCTCTCCATACCTCTTCAATATTGTGCTTGAAGTTTTAGCAATAGCAATAAGACAACATAAGCAGATCAAGGGGATTCAAAGTGGAAAGGAAGAGGGAAACTTTCGTTAATTGCAGATGTCATGATAGTATACATAAGCGATCTGAAAACCCCCCAAAAAGAACTACTACAGCTGATCACACCTTTAGTCATTGGCAGGATACAAGATCAACTCCAAAAAATCAGTCTCCCTCTTAAACACTAATGATATGGAAGTTGAGAGGGAAAGCAGAGAATCATCATCTTTCACGATAGCCACAAACAGCATAAAATATCTTGGGGTAACTCTAACCAAGGAAGTGAAAGATCTATTTGACAAAACTTTAAGGTATTGAAGAAAGAAATTGAAGAGGATACCAGAAAATGGAAGGATGTCCCTTGCACTTTGATTGGGAGGATCAACATAGTAAAAATCGCAATCTACCAAAGGCTATTTATAGATTCAATGCAATACCCATCAAGGTCCCATCAAAATTCTTCATAGATATTGAAAGGACAATAATCAACTTTATATGGAAAAATGAAAAAAACCAGGATAGCCAAAACAAAACTATACAATAAAGGAACTTCTGGAGGCATTACAATCCCTGACTTCAAACTCTATTACAGGGCTACAGTAATGAAAACAGCGTCTTACTTTCATAAAAACAGAGAACTCGACAATGGCATCATATAAAAGATCCGGTTATTAGCCCACAAACCTATGAACACCTCATTTTCGATAAAGGAGCTAAAAGTATACAATGGAGGAAAGAAAGCTTCTTCAGCAAATGGTGCTGGCACAACTGGATGTCAACCTGTAGAAGAATGAAAATAGACCCATATCTATCACCAAGCACAAAACTCAAGTCCAAATGGATCAAAGACCTCAATATTAGTCCGAGCACACTGAACCTGATAGAAGAGAAAGTGGGAAGTAGCCTACAACAGATGGGCACAGGACATCGCTTTCTATGTATAACCCCAGCAGCACAGACATTAAGGGCAGCATTGAATAAATGGGAACTACTGAAAGGGAGAAGCATCTGTAAAGCAAAGGACACTGTCACTAAGAAAAAAAGGCAACCTACTGACTGGGAGAAGATCTTCACCAACCCCGCAACACACAAATGTCTGATCTCCAAAATTTATAGAGAACTCAAGAAACTAGACTTCAAAATGCTAATTAACCCAATTAAAAAATGGGGCACTGAACTGAACAGAGAATTCTCAACAGAAGAAGTTCAAATGGCCAAAAGACACTTAAGGTCATGCTCAACCTCCTTAGCGATTAGGGAGATGCAAATCAAAACAACTTTGAGATATCATCTTACACCTGTCAGAATGGCTAAAATCAAAAACACCAATGATAGCCTTTGCTGGAGAGGCTGTGGAGAAAGGGGTACCCTCATCCATTGCTGGTGGGAATTCAAACTTGTGCAATCACTTTGGAAATCAGTGTTTCGGTTTCTCAGGAAATTCGGGATCAACCTACCCCTGGACCCAGCAATACCACTCTTTGGAATATACCCAAGAGATGCCCTATCACATGACAAAAGCATTTGTTCAACTATGTTCATAGCAGTATTATTTGTAATAGCCAGAACCTGGAAACAACCCAGATGCCCTTCAATGGAAGAATGGATGAAGAAAGTGTGGAATATATACACATTAGAGTACTACGCTGCGGTAAAAAACAATGACATCTCGAATTTTGCATGTAAATGGATGCAAATAGAAAACACTACCCTGAGTGAGTTAACCCAGACCCAAAAAGAGGATCATGGGATATACTCACTCATAATTAGTTTCTAGCCATGAATATAGGTCACAGAGTCTATAATTTGTGGTCCTAAAAAAGCTAAATAAGAAGGTGAAACCAAAGATAAACATATAGTTATTATCCCTGCTATGGGAAATAGACAAGATTGCTGGGCAAAAAATTGGGACCTTGGGGTGGGGTGGGATGGGGGTAAGGGGAGATGAGGAGACAAAAGTGAGAAGAGGAGGATGGGGGAACTTGGGGTAACGGGATGATTGGGGATAAAACATGGTTGGATAGAGGAGAGGGAATCACATAACTTAATTAAGGAAACCACCATAGGGTTGGTAAGAGACATGATCCTAGAGTGGTGCCCATGTGCCCAGGGCAATGTCGCCATTTAGTTACTTAGGCAGCTGATGATAAGGAACCTGAAATGACCCTGTACTATAGCCATACTGGTGAATATCTTGCATATCACCATAGAACATTCATCTAGCGATGGATGGAGATAGAGACTGAGACCCACACTGGAGCATCTAAGCTCCCAAATCACAATGTGGAGCAGAAAAGAGGGAGAACATGAGCATGGAAATCAGTACCAAGATAGGTGCGCCCATCTACCAAGAAAGTGGGGCTGATCTATTGGGAGCTAACCAAGGCCAGCTGAACTGTGACTGAAAAAGAATGGGATAAAACCTGACTCTCCGAACATGGCAGACAATGAGGGCTGATGAGAAGCCAAGGAAAATGGCATTGGGTTTTGTTCCTCCTTCATGTTCTGGCTTTGTGGGATTCTAGCCAGTTTGGATGTTCACCTTCCTAGACCTGGATGGAGGGGAGAAGGCCCTAGACTTTCCACAGGGCAGGGAACCCTGAAAGCTCTTCAGACTGGGGAGGGATGGCGAGAGGAATGGGGGGAATGGGGAGAGGGGCTGGAGGAGGCGGAGGGAAATGTGAGGCTGGGAGGAAGCAGGGATGTTTCTTTTCAATAAAAAATAAATAAAAATAAATATAATAAAAACATTTCCATTGTTCTTGAAGTCTCAGTAGTCCTCATTGTTCGCTATGTTCAGCGAGTCCAATTTTATCCTAGGCTTTTTCACACACAGGCCAGCTGGCCTTGGTGGGTTCCCGATAGAACAGCCCCATTGTCATAGTGTGTGGGTGCACCCATCACGGTCCTGAGTTCCATGCTCGTGCTCTCTCTCCTTCTCCACCGGATTTGGAACTTGAGATTTCTTTCCTGTGCTCCAATCTCGGTCACAGTCTCCTTTCATCGCCTGATGAAGGTCAATATTCAGGAGGATGCCTATATGTTTTTCTTTGGGGTCTACTCATTTAGCTTCTCTAGGATCGCTAATTATAGGCTCAATGTCCTGTGCTTATTTTAGAAACCAAATATGACGGAGTACATCCCATGTTCCTTTTTTTGGGTCTGGCTTACCTCACCCCGGAGAGTGTTTTCTATTTCCATCCATTTGTATGCAAATTTCAAGAAGTCCTTGATCACTTAAGGTCATGCTCAACTTCCTTATCTATCAGGAAAATGCAAACCAAGACAACTTTAAGATACCATCTTCCACCTGTAAGAATGACTAAAATAAAAACCACCAATGATAGCCTTTGCTGGAGAGGTTGTGGAGAAAGGGGTTCACTCAACCATTGCTGGTGGGAATGCTAAATTGTGCAACCTATTTGGAAAGCAGTTTGGTGGTTTCTCAGAAAATTCGGGATCAACTTATCCCTGGAGCCAGCAATACCACTCTTGGGAATATACCCAAGAGAGTCTAATTATACAACAAAACTACATGCACTACTATGTTCATAGCAGCACTGTTTGTAATAGCCAGAAACGGGAAAAAACCTAGATGCCCTTCAATGGAAGAATGGATGAAGAAAGTAGGGAATATATACATATTGGAGTACTACTCAGTAGTAAAAGATAAATTCCAATATTACAATCCATCTGTTTTAACTGTGATTTAAACACACACATACAAGTTAATGCACAATCACTGATGATATTTCAACTTAGGGGGTTATTCTGGGGTTGTCAAAAGCCTTATCTCTAGAGGGGATCTTAGAAGGCCATGATGTGTCCCCAAGTAAGACTTTTGTTAGGTGAGGAGTGGGTGCATGCACTGTGCCATGTCCCTATGAACTATGGGTGTCTTGTCCTATAGTCAGATTGATGACTACCTTGAATATCACCATAGAACTTTTGTTAGGCAGTCTATGGAGTTAAAGACAGGGCCCACATAAGAAAACTAAATGAAGCTTCCAAGCTCCAGGTGAAATGCAGAAGGATTGAGAATACTAGCAAGGAAGTCAAGCAAACAATGGCATAGTCCACACACTGCGACCCTGTGCCTGAGCTAATGGGAGCTCAACAAAACCAGCTGGCTTGGGAATAAAAAAGCATGGGATCAAACTGGCAGCTCGGAATGTGGCTGACAATTGGGGCAGACTGAGAAGCCAATCATCATGACACTGGCATTGACTGCACTGCATAGAACGTTTTTTTTTTTTGTGATCCAATTCTATGTGGATGCATACCTTCCTAAATCTGGATGGATGAAGAGTGGGCTTGATTTCCAACAGGTCATGGTACCCTGAACTCTATTTGGGTTGGAGTTGGAATGGAGAGGTTTAGTGGGGGAGAGAGAAGAAAGTGGGAGGAGGAAAGGAAGTGGAAATTTTGAAATTTATTATTTATGAAGAAATAAAATATCTATAGAAAATAACCAATGGAGAGATAGGAGACTGGAAAAAACATTCATGAGAGTTGTTGACTCAGACACCAAAGATTTTTTTAAAAAAAAAAAAAGATAAATTGATTGAGTTACTTGGGCAAGAGTATGACTCATGTAATTGGGAAGATCGTGTGGTTTTTATTTTAGGTCAACAGGGGTCTGTATAAGCAGCACTTTAGGACCTGTATGCTGGATGTTTCTGTGGGTAAATAGGGAAGAAACCAGCCTATGATGGGTTTTATGACAAAAGTAGAGCCTTGCTGATGTCACAAAGCCGTGGTTGGGGGTGGCAACTCTGTTCCACTTGAAGCACTAGACTTCTGTGAAGCTGGGTTTACTAACTTCAAGGTGGCTCAGGAGGTCAGTTCAGCTCCTGAGCTCCACAACTGTTCAACAGAATTTGGCAGCTGAATATTTCCAGAAGATGGAATATGGAGAGCCAGACATTTTCTTTTGGTAAATATCTTTAGAAAGCTACTGGGACCTCTGTAGTCCAGAAAGTTTTCCTTCAAATCTCCTGCTGGTCCACCATTTATGTGGTTACCAACTCCTATATTTGATAGCTATTCTTCCCACTTTATCTTTGCTAACAATATCCAATTCATCAGTCCACTAAAATGGCACAGATCTTCTTTGTACATATATGTTTTAGAAGATATTAATTACTTCAAAATGGTGCTGTTGCCCAGACTAGTGAGTCTTTCTTGTTGCAGTGGGTCTCACAGTACTCCTTGTCTAATGAAGACACAGAATGGCTTCATGCAATAAGCTGGGACTGGATCAGGAGGACCCAACACAGATAGCCATTGTACTAGAGTGCCATGACCATGGGAATGTGGTTTTGAATCAGGCAACTAACTAATATCTTGAGGGGGAAGGAGAGAAGTGGCTGTCCTTTGAATTCTTTGCCATCTGTTCAGATTTTTCTTACTCAATTTGGGCATAGGCATACCTGTCTTAGTCTGTCAGGACGTAGGTTCCTCAGCAGAGGTCAATTGCCTTTGGGCAGCAGCAATGTGTCTCTGATACAGATATACTGAGCTGTAGACAATAGTTTGATAATTTTCCTATTACTTTCTTAAGACAAAATTACATTTAGGTATCCAAACGTATTCAGAACTGCCTTTGTCACCTGCCTCAAAGTTCTTCCAAAAAAGAGCCTTGACCTCACATTCTCTCCTTCTTATCCTTGCAGGCACTCATGGTGGAGGAAACCCCTTTGTGTCTCATTTAAACTGAAGAGTTTTTCCAACCTAGAGAGTGGGCAGCTATGAAGCTCAAGCACAGAAAGGTAGCCAAGAGACTGCAGACCAGGAGTGCTGTGGCCTACCTCAGTAAGTCTACCACCATGATAAAGATGCCTCTTAGTATGAGATCCATGCAACCTCTCCAGAAGAGGAATTTGCCTTCTCTCCAGAAGCTAAACCTGAGTAGTCCTTTTGAGCCCATGGAGAATATTGTAGGATGCAGAATTTCTCATGGCTGGAAGGAAGCCAATGAACCAGTCACCCAGTGGAAAGCCATCATTCTAGATCAACTGCCAACACATCCCTCTCTCTATTTGTTGAAATATGATGGGATTGATTGTGTCTATGGCTTGGAGCTTCACAGCGATGAAAGGATTTTAAACCTTAAGTTCCTGCCTAATAACGTGCCATTTCCTCGGGGAAGAGACACTCATCTCTCAAACACCATAGTTGGCAGAGCAGTGAAACATACATTCGTGGGCCCAAGTGGCTCTAACAATGACTGGAAGGGGATGGTCCTAGAGGAGGTGCCCATCATGAAGACTTGGTTCTATATTAGCTACAAGAAAGACCCAGTCTTGTACATTTACCACCTCCTGGAAGACTACCTTGAAGGCAAACTCCACATCATGCCGGTCTCTAAGGTGGAGTTGAGTGGGGTGGTCCCAGATGAGATGCAGACCATGATGACCTGTTTCTACATGATCTACAAGGAAGATCCAATCCTGTACCTTTACCACCATCTAGATGACTACATAAAAGACAACCTCAATATCGTGCCAGAATGTCCTCCAGTAGAGGTGACTTTGGAAGAAGGCAGGGATTCCTTGGCAGGCAAAAGTGTGCAATACAACAAACAAGATGGAACCCAAGAGATAGGTAAAATTATTTACCAAGTCCCATCAAACCATCCGTGTATTTCATCATGTTTGATAATGACTTCCATATCTATGTCTATGATTTGGTGAAGATCTGTTAAAGTGAAATTCTCAAATTTTGAGGGACACACTTAAACTGTGTTTGGAAAATGTTTTTTTTTTTCAGATACTTCAGGTCTTCTATTAATCCTGGAATATTCTCCAATGGAATATTCTTGCTCTAAAAATAAAATGTTTGCGAACATATTGTGTTGTTTGGTCAATGATTGATTGTGTCTTGTGGATGGTACATCACAGAAAGACATGCCTTTGCTTCTCAAGTTATATTTCAGGAGCCCTTCAGCATTGAAGATGTTGCATGACACTCTTGTTCTGAAGTTGTAAGTATGAGGTCCCTTAGAACAATAAAAGGATGAGTTCTCCTGATTCTCAAAGAAAGGTGTGTCAGTCTTCCTTTAAAGACAGGGTAATGGCTGAAGCCTTTCTTGTTGACAGGTTATTAGTTTATTGGTAAAAGCTTTGAGTTACTTTGTTTCTAGGCAGTAAAGATTGAGCAAACTGGGCGATTCAGGAAGATCTGAAACGCCCAGTTCTGAAGAAGTAGTCAGAAGCTCCCTTCACCTATACATCTCTTTGGAAAATCTCTTATAATGTCATGGTTGGATTATAGCCTGCTTGAGAATTAGTGGAGTTCATTCTGCATCCTGGTTCAGAAGAAATGTGCCTGAGAACCCAGTGAGTCCATGAAAATATTTTGAGGTCAACTTCAGTTACTGCAGAAAATGATGAGTCCTCCTGTGCCTGAAGGAATAATTCTGAGGAATCTTTGTTAAAAAAAAAGAGGAGACCTCTGTACAGAATGAGAATGTTGCATCCACAGACAAACAGGGAATTTTGGATACAAAATTTTCTTTCTAAAGAGACAGCAATTCTTATGCTTTGGGGAATTCAGAAAGGTCAATGACTATTGTGGGGCACATGGTATATCAAGGCTCAATTGAGAAATTAGAGAAGCCTGAACATTTTCCTGATCAAATCTTCATGGGAATTTACAATTTCATGTTGTGCAGGGCAGGAAGCAGTGTGAATAATGTCCAAATGCTAGGAGGAAATTCTCAGCTAGGTTCCAGACCAATTCAGTTAACACCTTCTGATTATGTTCTTTCTTTATTTTCTTTATTTCTTCTTATCAAATTAAGGTACACACATGGTTTTCAGCACTGCTAGATGTTGTAATGCTCTAGAACTTTAAGCATCTGGGTTGCTTTACTTTTGGTTGGAGAATTTGAAGTCATTAGATTTGAATACAAAACACTCTGGTCACGGGGTGAGTTGCTGACAACACGGCATCAGCCCGGAACAGGGAACTCAGAAGTTCCTCAACCCCGTATCCTTCCTGGGCTCTCTGCCTGGCCTCTATGGCATGCATACTGCCTCTTTCTTTCTATCCTACCTAGCTTGCATCAGGAAACCTCCCTGCTTTGGCCCCTCTCTTCTCTTTGGGCACATAACATCATCCAGTTCAGCATGTCTGGGCTCTGCGTCCAAAGCCTCATGGTACCCATGTGGGTGGGAGTTCCTTTGCTTCAATAGCCTGCCTGTACCAAGCAAGGTAGGTGCTTTGTTTACGATCTACGCAACCAACACAGAGACCTGATCTGGGCGACAGGAGAGACAGCACGGGCGACTGGAGAGCCAGCACTGGGCACAGAGACCTGATCTCGGTGCCAGGAGAGCTATCACTGGGGAGAGCCATCACTGAGAAGGTACATCAGTAGGCAAGAAGACCCGATCCTGTTAAAGACTTTCCATAGGGGAACATTCGCGGGAAGAGATGTGCAGGCGCCAATGCAAGAATGCACCCAACAATCTGAAAAGCAACCTGAAATCACCCGAAACCAGCAACCTCACAACAGGGGGACATGAATATCAACATCAAGAAGAAGTAGAAAAAATTGACTTTATGAAAGTGATTGACGCCCTTAAACAACATGTAAAGAATGCCCTTAAAGAAATGGATGAGAAATATAACAGAAAGTTTGAAGAATTGAATAAATCATTGAATGATACCCTAGGAAAACAATGAAAAACAATCAAACAGATAATAGAAACAGTTCAAGACTTAAAAACTGAAATGGAGGCAAAGAAGGAAACACAAACAGAGGGTCCGCTGGATATGGAAAATTTGAGAAAAATAACAGAGACTAGAGAAACAAGTATAACCAAAAGAATACAAGAGGTAGAAGAAAGAATCTCAGATTCTGAAGATACCCAAAGGAAATAAAAACACTGACCAAAAATAAATAAAACCAGCAAGTACAACAAACTATCATTAGAAAACTTTCAGGAAATCTGGGACACAAAAAAAGAACAAATCTTAGAATAATAGGAGTAGAAGAAGGAGAAGAAGTACAGTTCTATGATCCAGAAAATATATTTAATAAAATTATAGAAGAAAACTTTCCCAACCTAAACAAATATATACATATGAAGGTTCAAGAAGCATAGAGAACACTGAATAGGATGGATCAAAAATAAATCCCCTCACCATATAATAATTAAAACAGAAAGCATACAAAATGAAGAAAGAATATTAAGAGCTGCAAAGGAAAAAGGCCCAGTTAATTATAAAGTAAACCTGTCAGACTTACACGTGACATCTCCTTGGAAACATGAAAGCGAGAAGGTAATGGATGGATGTATTGCAGAAAATAAAAATCTATGGATGCAAGCCCAGATTATTAAACCCAGCCAAGCTTTCGTTCACTATAAATGGAATAAATAAAACTTTCCAGGATTAAAAAATTTTTTAAACAATATGAAGCAACAAATCCAGCCATACAGAAAGGAAAAGAAGGAAAAGCAGTAACCAAGGAGTCCAACAATGACCAGAATAACTCAGACACCAGCAAAACTCAAGGAAGGGAAACACACAAACTCTATGACTAAAAAAGTGACAGGAGTTAACAACCACTGGTTATAAATATCACTTAGTGTCAACGGAATCAACTCACCTATAAAAAGGAAAAGGCTAAGAGATTGGATAAAAAAACAGGAATCAACATTCTGCTGTTTGCAAGAAACACACCTCAACCACAAAGACAGGCACCTACTCAGAGTAAAGGGCTGGGAAAAAGCTTATCAAGCAAATGAACCTGAGAAACAAGCAGGTGTGGCCATACTAAACTCTGACAAAGTTGACTTCAAACTTAAATCAATCAGAAGAGATGGAGAGAAACATTTCATACTCATAACAGGAAGAGTTCATCAGGATAAAGTCTCAATCCTGAATATCTATGACCCTAATATAAAAGTACCCACGCATGTAAAAAAACATTACTAAAACTCAAGGCTGCCATCAAACTGCACACACTACTAGTAGGAGACTTCAACACTCAACTCTCACCAATGGACAGGGCAATCAGACAGAAAACTAACAGAGAAATAAGAGAGTTAATCGAGGTAATGAAGCAAATAATCTTAACCGACATTTATAGAACATTACACCCAAATAGGAAATAATATACCTTCTTCTCGACAGCTCAAGAAATCTTCTCGAAAATTGACCACATAGTCAGTAACAAAGCAATCATCTACAAGTACAAAAAAAATGAGTAACCACCAGTGTCTTATCAGATCATCATGTATTAAAGTTAGAATTCAATAACAAGGCTACCCCCAGAAAGCCTACAAATTCATGGAAACTGAACAGTAAACTACTGAACCACGCCTGCATTAAGGAAGAGATAAAGAAAGAAATTAAAGTCTTCCTGAAATTCAATGAAAATAAAGAAAAAACATATTCATACGTATGGGAAACAATGAAAGCAGTCCTAAGAGGAAATTTCATAGCACTAAGTGCCCACTTAAAGAAAACAGAGAAAGCACACATTGGAGTCTTAATAGCCCACCTGAAATCTGTAGAAAAAAGAAGAAGCATACTCACCTAGGAAGACTAGAAGTCTGGAAATAATCAAACTGAGGGCAGAAATCAATAAAATAGAAACACACAAAACAATCCAAAGAATCAATGAAAAAAAATCTGGTTCATGGAGAAAATCAACAAGATTGATATATACCTATCCAAACTAATCAAGAAAGGAGAGACAATATGCAAATTAATAAGTTCAGAAATGAAAAGGGGGCATAACCACAGACACAGAGGAAATTCAGCGTATCATTTGATCTTACTACAAAAGTCTGTAGGCCACAAAACTAGAAAATCTGAAAGAAATGGACACTTTTTTAGATAAATATCATATACCAAAGTGAAACCAGGAACAGGTGAACAATAGAAATAGACCTGTTATTCGTGAAGAATTAGAATTGGTTATCAAAAACATCCCTACCAAAAATGCCTAGGAACACATGGTTTCAATGCAGAATTCTACCCGAACTTACAAGAAGACCTAATACCTGTACTCCTTAATGTATTTCACAACATAGAAACAGAAGAATCATTGCCAGTTTCTGTTTATGAAGCTACACAGTTACTCTGATACCAAAACCGCACAAAGAATCAACAAAGAAAGGGAATTATAGGACAATCTCACTCACTAACATCGATGCATAAATCCTCAACAGAATACTGGCAAACAGAATCCAAGAACACATTAGAAAAATTATCCATTATGATCAAGTAGGCTTCATCCCAGAGATGCAGAGCTGGTTCAACATACGGAAATCTACCAATGTAATCCATCATATAAATAAACTCAAAGAAAACATTATGGTTTCATTAAGATGCTGAAAAAGCATTTGATAAAAATCTACATGCTTTATGATAAAAGTCTTGGAGAGAATAGGGATACAAAGGTCATACCTAAATATAATAAAAGCTATTTACAGCAAGCCGACACCTAACATCAAATTAAACAGAGAGAAACTCAAAGCCATCCCACTAAAATCAGGAACACGACAAGGCTGTCCACCCTCTCCATACCTCTTCAATATTGTGCTTGAAGTTTTAGCAATAGCAATAAGAAAACATAAGCAGATCAATGGGATTCAAAGTGGAAAGGAAGAGGGAAACTTTCGTTAATTGCAGATGACATGATAGTATACATAAGCGACCTGAAAAACCCAACAAAGAACTACTACAGCTGATAACACTTTTAGTCATAGGCAGGATACAAGATCAACTCCAAAAATCAGTAGCCCTCTTATACACAAATGATATGGAAGTTGAGAGGGAAAGCAGAGAATCATTATCTTTCATGATAGCCACAAACAGCACAAGATATCTTGGGATAACTCTAACCAAGGAAGTGAAAGATCTATTTGACAAAACTTTAAGGTATTGAAGAAAGAAATTGAAGAGGATACCACAAAATGGAAGGATCTCCCTTGCACTTTGATTGGGAGGAACAACATAGTAAAAATGTCAATCTACCAAAGGCTATTTATAGATTCAATGCAATCCCCATCAAGGTCCCTTCAAAATTCTTCACAGATATTGAAAGGACAATAATCAACTTTATATGGAAAAATGAAAAAAAAAAACAAGGATAGCCAAAACAATCCTATACAATAAAGGAACTTCTGGAGGCATTACAATTCCTGACTTCAAACTCTATTACAGGGCTACAGTAATGAAAACAGCGTCTTACTTTCATAAAAACAGAGAACTCGAACAATGGAATCATATAAAAGACCCGGTTTTTAGCCCACAAACCTATGAACACCTCATTTCCATAAAGGATCTAGAAGTATACAATGGAATAAAGAAAGCATCTTCAACAAATGGTGCTGGCACAACTGGATGTCAACATGTAGAAGAATGAAAATAGACCCATATTTATCACCAAGCACGAAACTCAAGTCCAAATGGATCAAAGACCTCAATATCAGTCTGAAACACTGAACCTGATAGAAGAGAAAGTGGGAAGTACCCTACAACAGATGGGCACAGGACATTGCTTCCTAAGTATAACCCCAGCATCACAGACATTAAGGGCAACATAAAATAAATGGGACCTACTGAAAGTGAGAAGCTTCTGTAAAGCAAAGGACACTGTCACTAAGACAAAAGGTAACCTACTGACTGGGAGAAGAACTTCGCCGACCCGCAACAGACAAAGGTTTGATCTCCAAAATATATAAAGTACTCAAGAAATTTGACTTTAAAATGCTAATCAACCTAATTAAAAATGGGGAACTGAACTGAACAGAAAATTCTTAACAGAAGAAGTTCAAATGGCCAAAAGATACTTAAGGTCATGCTCAACTTCCTTAGTGATCAGGGATCAGCTATGTTCTTAGCAGCATTATTTGTAAAAGCCAGAACTTGGAAACAACTTAGATGTCCTTCAATGGAAGAATGGATGAAGAAAATGTGGAATACATACACATTAGAGTACTACTCTGCCATATGAAACAATGACTTCTCAAAATTTGCATGTAAATGGATGGAAATAGAAAACACTACCCTGAGTGAGGTAACCCAGACCTAAAAAGAGGATCATGGGATGTACTCACTCATAATTAGTTTCTAGCCATGAATATAGGTCACAGAGTCTATAATTTGTGGTCCTAAAGAAGCTAAATAAGAAGGTGAAACCAAAGATAAACATATAGTTATTATCCCTGCTATGGGAAATAGACAAGATTGCTGGGCAAAATATTGGGACCTTGGGGTGGGGTCAGATAGGGGTAAGGGGAGATGGGGAGAGAAACGTGAGAATGGGAGGATGGGGGAACTAAGGGAAACGGGATGATATGGGATAAAACAAGGTTGGATAGAGGAGAGGGAATCACATAACTTAATTAAGGAAACCACCATAGGGTTGGTAAGAGACATGATCCTAGAGTGGCGCCCAGGTGCCCAGGGCAATGTCCCCAGATAGTTACTTGGGCAGCTGATGATAAGGTACCTGAAATGACCCTATCCTATAGCCATACTGGTGAATATCTTGCATATCACCATAGAACCTTCATGTAGCAATGAATGGAGATAGAGACAGAGACCCACACTGGAGCATCTAAGCTCCCAAAGTCCCAATGTGGAGCAGAAAAGAGGGAGAACATGAGCATGGAAATCAGTACCACCCGAGAGATGTGCCCATCTACCGAGAAATTGGGGCTGATCTATAGGGAGCTAACCCAGGCCATCTGGACTGTGACTGGAAAAGAATGGGATAAAATCTGACTATCCGAACATGGCAGACGATGGGGGCTGATGAGAAGCCAAGGACAATGGCATTGGGTTTTGTTCCTTCTTCATGTTCTGTCTATGTGGGAGCCTAGCCATTTTGGATGTTCACCTTCCTAGACCTGGATGGAGGGGAGATGGCCCTAGACTTTTCAGTGGGTAGGGAACCCTGAGAGCTATTCAGACTGGGGAGGGATGGAGAGACGGGCTGGAGGAAGGGGAGCGAAATGTGATGCTGGGAGGAAGCAGGGATTTTTCTCTTCAATAAAAAATAAATAAAAATAAAAAGAAAAAAAACATTGCCATTGTTCTTGAATTCTCAGTATTCCTCATTGTTCGCTATGTTCAGCGAGTCCAATTTTATCCTAGGCTTTTTCACACACAATCCAGCTGGCCTTAGTGGGTTCCCAATAGAACATCCCCATCGTCTCAGTGTGTGGGTGCACCCCTCACCTTCCTGAGTTCCAGGCTCGGGCTCTCTCTCCTTCTCCTCCAGATTTGGAACTTGAGATTTCTTTCCAGTGCTCCAAGGTCGGTCTCTGTCTCCTTTCATCGCCTGATGAAGGTTAATATTCAGGAGGATGCCTATAGGTTTTTCTTTGAGTTCTACTCATTTAACTTCTCTAGGATCACTAATTATAGGCTCAATGTCTTGTGCTTATGTCTAGAAACCATATATGATGGAGTACATCCCATGTTCCTTTTTCTGGGTCTGGCTTACCTCACTCAGGAGAGTGTTTTCTATTTCCATCCATTTGTATGCAAATTTCAAGAAGTCCTCGATCACTTAAGGTCATGCTCAACTTCCTTATCTATCAGGAAAATGCAAACCAAGACTACTTTAAGATACCATCTTCCTCCTGTAAGAATGTCTAAAAAGAAAAACAACAATGATAGCCTTTGCTGGAGAGGTTGTGGAGAAAGCGGTGCACTCATCCACTGGTGGTGGGAAACCAGTTTGGCGGTTTCTCAGAAAATTCGGGATCAACCTATCCCTGGAGCCAGCAATACCACTCTTGGGAATATACCCAAGAGAGCCTAATTATACAACAAAAGTATATGCACTACTATGTTCATAGCAGCATTGTTTGTAATAGCCAGAAACTGGAAAAAACCGAGATGCCCTTCAATCGAAGAATGGATGAGGAAAGTAGGGAATATATACATATTGGAGTACTACTCAGTAGTAAAAGTAAATTCCAATATTACAATCCATCTGTTTTTACTGTGATTTAAACACACACATACAAGTTAATGCACACTCACTGATGATATTTCAACTTAGGGGGTTATTCTGGGGTTGTCAAAAGCCTTATCTCTAGAGGGGATCTTAGAAGGCCATGAGGTGACCCCAAGTAAGACTTTTGTCAGGTGAGGAGAGGGTGCCTGCACTGTGCCATGTCCCTAGGAACTATGGGTGCCTTGTCCTATAGTCAGACTGATGACTACCTTGAATATCACCATAGAACTTTTGTTTGGCAGTCTATGGAGTTAAAGACCGGACCAACATCAGAAAACTAAACGGAGCTTCCAAGCTCCAGGTGAAGTGCAGAACGATTGAGAATACTAGCAAGGAAGTCAGGAAAACAATGGCATGATCCACACACTTCGACCCTGTGCCTGAGCTAATGTGAGCACAACAAAACCAGCTGGCCTGGGAATAAAAAAGCATGGGATCAAACTGGCAGGTCTGAATTTGGCTGACAATTGGGGCAGACTGAAAAGCCAATGATCATGGCACTGGCATTTGTCTGCACTGCATAGAAAGGTATTCTGTGATCCAATTCTATGAGGATGCATACCTTCCTACATCTGGACGGATGAAGAGTGGGCTTGACTACCAACAGGTCATGGTAATCTGATCTCTATTTGAATTGGAATTGGAATGGAGAGGTTTAGTGGGGCAGAGAGAAGAATGTGGGAGGAGAAAAAGAAGTGGAAATTTGAAATATATTATTTATGAAGAAAGAAAATATCTATAGAAGATACCCAATGGAGAGATAGGAGACAGGAAAAAAACTTTGATGAGAGTTGTTGACTCAGACACCAAAGACTTTTTTCCAAAAAAAAATAGATAAAGTGATTGAGTTACTTGGGCAAGAGTATGACTCATGTAATTGGGAAGATCGTGTGGTTTTTATTTTAGGTCTTCAGGCGTCTGTATAAGCAGCACTTTAGGACCTGTATGCTGGATGTTTCTGTGGGTAAATAGGGAAGAAACCAGCCTATGAGGGGTTTTATGACAAAGTAGAGCCTTGGTGATGTCACAAAGCCGTGGTTGGGGGTGGAAACTCTGTTCCACTTGAAGCACTAGACTTCTGTGAAGGTGGGTTTACTATCTTCACGGTGGGTCAGGAGGTCAGTTCAGCTCCTGAGGTCCACAACTGTTCAACAGGATTTGGCAGCTGAATATTTCCAGAAGATGGAATATGGAGAGCCTGACATTTTCTTTTGGTAAATATCTTTAGAAAGCAACTGGGACCTCTGTAGTCCAGAAAGTTTTCCTTCAAATCTCCTGCTGGTCCACCCTTTATGTGGTTACCAGCTCCTATATTTGATAGCTGTGGGGATGGGGAATGCCATCTATTCTTCCCCCTTTATCTTTGCTAACAATATCCAATTCATCAGTCCATATGGCACAGATCTTCTTTGTACATATATGTTTTAGAAGATATAAATTACTTCAAAATGGTGCTGTTGCCCAGACTAGTGAGTCTTTCTTGTTGCAGTGAGTATCAC
This sequence comes from Neodon shergylaensis, assembly GCA_025134845.1. Classification (NCBI taxonomy): domain Eukaryota; kingdom Metazoa; phylum Chordata; class Mammalia; order Rodentia; family Cricetidae; genus Neodon; species Neodon shergylaensis. The sequence goes on from JABTXL010017715.1 coordinate 21,972, forward strand.
AGTACTCCTTGTCTAAAGAAGACACAGAATGGCTTCATGAAATAAAGCTGGGACTGGATCAGGAGGACCCAACAGAGATAGCCTTTGTACTAGAGTGCCATGATCGTGGGCAGGTGGTTTTGAATCAGGCAACTAACTAATAGCTTGAGGGGGAAGGAGAGAAGTGGCTGTCCTTTGAATTCTTTGCCATCTGTTCAGATTTTTCTTACTCAATTTGGGCATAGGCATACCTGTCTTAGTCAGTCAGGAAGTAGGTTTCTCAGCAGAGGTCAATTGCCTTTGGGCAGCAGCAATGTGTCTCTGATACAGATATACTGAGCTGTAGACAATAGTTTGATAATTTTCCAATTAGTTTCTTAAGACAAAATTACATTTAGGTATCCAAACGTATTCA
>JABTXL010017766.1:0-12061 GCA_025134845.1 Neodon shergylaensis
TAAGTTTGTCATTTATAATTAGACTAATCAGGTTCTTTAGATATATAGAGATTATACTCAGTATAGATAGATAATCTTCAACCTCTTCAAAGAGCTGTAGAAAATGGCCTTTAATCTAACTCAGAGTTTTGTGGTAGTGAGACACAATTGCTCCTGGCAACACCGCTCTATTCCCGAGAGAATGTTGAGCACCAAAGACACTCCACCTGGAGCCTTTCTTTTTGGCAGAACTGGCCTTGGGGCAAAGAAATGCCCATACCTCAACCACTGACAGAGATACAGAGCGTACATCAATGGATAAAACAGGACTGTCATATCCTGCCAAGACAGGGTAAGATAGTTTTGAAAAGTTGCTTGCCTTTGAAAATGGTATATCAGTTATGTTAGGCCTTAGCCAAAGTTGGTTGCTTCAACGCTGCAAACATGACTTTGGGTGATTGCCCAGGTAGCTAGTTGTCTCTGTGATTTGTTGCATGTTTTGGAAGTTGTTTTACTGAACTTCCTAATTACCCAGGTAACATTCTTTCCCTTCTCAGATCTTCGATGGGGTTGAAGACTATATAAATGTAGTTACTTTTCTCTCATGACTTGGCCAAGTTATTTATTATACAAGACCTAAGCTAGTTAGAATAGGATATTTGTACTTATTGTATATAATTTCATAGTAGGTTTAAAACTCTCTTACTTAAACAAAAGGGGGAGGTGTTGTGGGAGGTCCTTCTGCTCCTCCAACCAATAGCTGCTGAGATACCAGCCCATTGGGGCGTGGTCTCTTTCCCTTTAAAAAAGTGGCTACTTCCCTCCGCACTCTCTCTTCACTTCCTGCTCCGCCGGCGACTAGACTCCCTTCCTGGTTGCGCAGAGGGCTGTTGTCTGGGACGGTGATTTATAAGTTTTTTCCTCTTTAAATAAATACCACCCTATTAATCATAATTACAAACTGGTGTGGCATTGTTCGTGACTTACGCCTTCACATTAAGGTTTCTTTTGTTTTTCAACTAGCATGCATTCAACAACAAATTTATTTTTTATCGTATTTATGAACATTTCACTCGAGGTTTTATATAGATAGATAGAGGCACACACATATAGTCTAGACTGATTAGTTCAATTGAAAAATTTTAAATGAAATCTTAATCAAATAACATACATGCCTTTTTATGCAATGTCAATGAAGTACTTCATAAGAAACTCCTGAATTAAGATTTCAGAATAATATATATATATATGGCCTACCTTCCTGTAAAATATAATATGCAAGTAGGATTTTCTTCTTTCCTTGCCTGCTGCATTAAATGAAAACAACAGCAGGGCAATGAGCACATTACATGTAAAAGGGAATACAGACAGATAATGCCCTGAGCAGCTGGGAAATGAAAACAGAAAGGGTTTTTAACTGATCTTTGTTATTTCATATTCAGGGCACATTTGCCCTTCATACTTTCCCTAAAACATGCAGTACCTCAGACACTGTGGATTCAAGTTATGTTTCTTTTTACTATTCTCAGGTACACAGAGGTATTGCAGACATCAAGGCCTCCACCTTCTATCAGTTATCCCTAAGAACTCTGTAGGACTGAGGACCATTTTCTTACTAAACTGTTGCTCATGGGAAGTTCATAGTCACATCCTTCCACCTGGGACATGTTCTGTTTTGGGAGAATGTATCTTCTAGGTTCATGAAAGGTTTTGGTAATCAAGTGATAGTTTGACACTATGAATAAACATACTCTTCATCTGTCTATCTAGTTTCTAGTACAGACAACTATGTCATTGTTAATTTTATTCTATAGTGTCAGTTTTCAAACAACTTTAATTCTGGTAAGAACAGTCTTTTGGTGAGGCAGAACACCTTTTATTGGCTTTTACTTAACATTTCAGTTTGCCATCCTCTACATGCTGTAGTAAGAAATGTAAAGGAGACTATTCTTTGTTTCAATTTAGAACCCAGTAGAATCTGTATACTTTAGCTCTTTCATAAATGAAGAATTTATCTTATTCATAACCAAGTCAGGGGCATATTTTAATAATAAAATATTAGATTTGAACAAATATATTGCCAATTTGGTAATGCACTTGACTTCTCAATCATGATGACATAAGTTCAAATTAAAAGAACACAGGTAAAATCTGGATTCATAGTGTGAATGCCTGTAATCCAAGCACTAATAAACATAAATGGAATGTGGAAAAAAAGAAAAATATTCATACTCTCATGAACCAGATCAGCTGTTATATGCAGAAACACACACACACACTTTTACACTCTCTCTCCCTCTCTCTTTCTTTATAATTTATGAGAGTGATGAGAGAGAGAGAGAGAGAGAGAGAGAGAGAGAGAGAGAGAGATCAAGCATAGGAACTCCATATTTTACATCTAGGTGAAAAGAAAGGACCAACATCCAAGGTTGTCATCTTACTTCCACTTACACATTGTGACATGTACACATCTTTTTCCAGATGTATAATATTCATACACATATGTATGCATAGTGACATTTATTGTGTTCATGTATAAACATTTGCAGAACCTATGTGTACCTAATTATATTATTTTAGGATTATAACATAGAGCTGTTAAAGTAGGTATGCCACTTAGTAAGCTTGACTCAATGTGATATAAATAGGATGTATATTTGATAATGGATGAAGATCATGAGTGTGATAAACTATTTTATGATAGTAATTAATAATAATATTCATGATGACAATGATGAAGATAAAGATGAAAACCATGAAGTAATAGTGTCTCTGTAATAGTACTAAGAAAACAAAAAGCAAACATGAAATATGGAATCATGTGAAGTTCTATAGTGGAAAACATACAAAGATAAAGCAAATTAAAATGAGTCAGTGTGTTAGAGGCATTTTCTTAATAATGTCTTGTAGTAGTCATTTCAAAGTAAGGAATTCACAAAGAGAAAAGTTTACTTTGGTTTATGATGTTGAAAGTTCTAATCAATGACCATGTTAATGGTAATGAAATGCAACTATAACAGAAGAGCATGAAAGGGCAAGATTCCTTTCAAAAATATATTTAGGGCCGGGCAATGGTGGCGCACTCCTTTAATCCCAGCACTTGGGAGGCAGAGGCAGGTGGATCTCTGTGAGTTCGAGACCAGCCTGGTCTACAGAGCTAGTTCCAGGACAGGCTCCAAAGCCACAGAGAAACCCTGTCTCGAAAAACCAAAAAAAAAAAAAAAAAAGATATTTAGCTTTGTGTCTTATTACCCTAACAATACCAAAATGTGTATATATAATGTAAACACACAAGGAGTTAGAATGAAACATATACCATATTTTATCTGTTTTCTATTGCTCATAATACAAGACCACATTCTGGGTAATTTTATAAAGAAAATAGAACTATTTGAGTTCACTATTCTAGAATCCCAGAATCTGCATGTCCATCTGCTGATATCTTCCTTGCTAACAGATCCATGATGTAAAACAAAAAATAAACCAGGATACAATGGTTAAGTGTGTTTGGAGTGGGGACACACAGCACATTCTTGTGTCTTTACCTCTTTTTATAGACCATCAGAAGTCAATAATTAACTTTAGGTACCTCATAAAGGTTCCATCTGTAAATAATAAAATACTATTAAGTGTACAGGCTTTTATTATGTCATAATGCTCAACAATCACATGAACATTAAAATTGCATTTCAATCACAACACATCTGATAAAATTGTTATGATCAGTCCTTTGAACCTACCCTTTTCCTGAACAGTCACTATTACCATATTGATAAAGACCCTTCAGACTCTTTTCTTTGTGAGTGTACATGTCTGTGTGTAAATGTGTGTAGTGCCTACATGTGTGCCTGTATTATATGTATGTGTATTATATGTGTATTATATATGTGTGTATGTGTATATATGTGGGAAAATCATTTGCTCTGCTTAGAGAGATATAGTCACATTTCCATTTCCTTATTCACACTTTAAAAACACAAAGAACTTGAGTATGTCTTAATTGCTTCCAAGCACCTCTCTTTCCTTAGGCCCTCAAGTTTAGACTTACATTAAAATACTTTCTTAATCCAGTATTTTGCTTCAATATAATAGAAAGCCCTGAATATCAGTTCAATGTTCAAATCACAAATCCCAATTTGATAAAGTTCAGTCACAAAAATTTTAGCAAATTCCATAAAGAGCCTCTTTGATGCCCATTTTCCTCTTGAAGTAGCTGGTGCTGCCAGGAGCAGATGTGTCTCATTGTCATGAAAGTCCTGAGTTATTAAAACATTTTAAATGTCATATTTTATAGTCTTTGAAAGATATGAAGAATGCCTATCCATCTGAAATATATCTATGCATATCTAGAAAATCTAACTGATATGACTACAAACTTGACTATTATAGATTATTATCTATTAACCTATATTTCTTAATTATACATCACATTTTTTAAAATGAACTATGCAATCAAAACACCTGAATCAAGAGCAGAAATATACATATAACAAGATTGACCTTAAATTTGTATCAATAATTCAAGATCCATAGAAATGCAAATTATTTATACCTATATCATATCCCCCATTTAAATGTAAAAGAACATTTATAAATAATATTTGGAACTATGGGCACAGTTTTTTTTCTCCAAATTGCTTTTTGCTGTACAGGGGCATTGTTAATCAGGTCTTTCATGGTGTATCCTGTGGGTTAGGTTCATCTCAGTCAGCAGTTGAGTGAAATAATATTTTGAGGGTGTTCACGGCAACCTTTAAGGAGGCCTTGGTCCATGAAAACATATTGGTGTAGAAGCAATCCACAGGTTTTCATCTTCTGTTAAAACATTAGAAGAATCTCTTTTTCAAAGCACCATATCCTTAGACCCAAATTTTGAACTCAAGATACCTTTATAATATACATGCTGGTTTAGCTTAGCAGCCCGTACACTGAAATGTCTCTCTGTACTTAGCTCCTTCACAATCAAAAATTTAAAGAAAAGACAATATACATAATCCAGATACTATGTGGATTTTCTAATTTTATGTGGCTTATTTTTCTTTATTCCTTTTAATCTATGACTATCTGTACTCTGTCTCTTTAATGACTTTTTTTAAGTCTTAACTTTATTTTATGACTCTCTATACTCTTTTTTCTTAAGCCTATATACATTTATGTAACACTGTGACCCATTTTTAGGTCTTTTATATCTGAATCTGTCCTTATCGCATTATCTGTAATTCTCTACTGCCTAGAAGAGCTTTTAAAATGCTAAGCAGCTTGGTTGCAGCTGCTCTGGATGTTGACTCCACCTCTCTCCAATTTTAAAATGGTGGAAGTACCACTAGTGTTAGCTCTGGGGTCTCCAGGCAGGAGCCAAGCTCAGCAGTCCAACCCCAAGAATGAGTATGCAGCACATAAACCCTTTATATTGGAGTTACAGCCAAATCTGCCAAGCAAAGCACTGTACAGCCTGGAAACATCTCTCTGTATGTAGGTGGGAATCCGCTATGCTCTCCCACTGCCCAAGCCTAGTCGACCTGATCCTGCCACCTGCCCAGGCAGGAAGAGCCGAGCCACAGGCATGGTCTCACTACTTTTCTCCAGACCCCAAGTGGGCCCACAATCACCTGGGCCCACAAATGCTCCATAGCCAGAGTTTCCATTGGCGGCAAGGGTCAGGAAGCCTTGCATTAAAATGGCACAGTTTTTTTGTTTGTTTTGTTTTTGTTTGTTTTGTTTTGTTTTTGCTGGTAATGTTAGTCAGAAGAATCTCTCTGCTGCATGCTGCCAGCAAACAGCAAAAGGCTGTGTTAAACTTTGTTTTTTATGTGTGTCTAGAATTAAGCTCTCTTAGGTTTTTAAATGGATTTATTACATCACGTTGGTGCCAAATTGTTGTAAGGAGAGGCAGCTTGTTTGTCCTGGCCACCTGGCTAGCTTACACCCAAAATAACCACACAGAAACTGTATTAATTAAAACACTGCTTGGCCATTAGCTCTAACTTCTTATTGGCTAGCTCTTACATATTAGTTTAACCCTTTTCCATTAATCTGTATATTGCCATGTGGCTGTGGCTTACCAGAGATTCTAACCACCATCCATCTTGGGCAGAGAATTTATGGCTTTCCCCACTCTGTTTTTTTCCCAGCCTTCAGTTCTCTCTTCTCCACTTATCTAAGTTTTGCCCTATCAGGCTCAAAGAAGTTTCTTTATTCATTAACCAATAAAAGCAACACATAAACAGAAGAAAATCCTACACCACTCTTTAGCTCTTATTTCTTATTAGCGTCACTTGACATTTATGCCTTTGCTGATTGTTTTAAACATTGAAACATTTTGATATTTTTCATTGATATGCAAATGTCTTACCAGTGGAGTTCTTGGCATTCCCACAAAAGTTTTTTAGGTTTGCCACCTAAACTTGAACTTTCAGTTCAATCCACATATTATAAAGCAATTATAAATACAGAGAAACTTATTTAATCAAAAACCACATCATTGTCCCACATGGAAATTTTATAATTACTCATGAGTCATTAGACAGGGATGTTGTTTTGCATTTATTCTATAACTTGTACTTGATATATTTTCATTTCTTAAAAAAATTATTGCATTTTTTTTTCAGTGTGAATATGGGGAAGGTAAATGCAAGCTGTTTGCACATGTGGAGGTCAGAGGACATCTTTAAGAAGCAAAATAGTACTCCATTGAGTGAGACTTGGAGATTGATCTCAGGTCATTAGACTAGGCAATGAGTATCTTCACTCAACAAGACATCTTTAACAAAGTATCAGCTTATTAGGTAAAGATTAAATAGAGACAACGTTAAAAAATGTCATGGGACTATGACAGAGACTATTAACTTCATTCTTTGGAAGAGTCCATACTTTGGATGTAGTTCATGTAACTACTCAATAAGCAATAGCACCAGGGTATTGGGTTAAATTCCTGGCTCTAATTATTATTGGTTTATATTACCTATTTGAAATGAATGCAATATTAATACCTATTTTCATGCAAAAACAATCAAAACTCAGAGAAAGGGTGTAAGAAGAAATCTATCAAAGTTATTTCTATGGTACTTTGCATCTTCAGCAAATTATTCTCGTCTTCTTACTTATCTTTCTCCTTCTGTGGTCTCTACAGATGTTCTTAATTTTTGCCCATCCTGTTTGATATCAGTCATCTAAATTATTCAAGATAAAGTATTGAAGAATCAAAAATATTAAATGAAACACACATTTTCTGGGTAATTTTATTCAGGATTTTTCTGTTCATGGTAAACAAATACAACCTAAAACATGGGAGTAGATGAATATAACCTGGAGTTATTTTAAGAACACTGAGTCTTAGAAAGAAACCTCAGGAGTCACAAACACTTTCTTATTTTCCAGAGACTTCAGGACTTCCAGGACTCAGAACCACCAATAACACCAGTTCTGAGACATTCAATATCCTTTTGTGATCTCTATAGTCACCACCACATACATGATGTACACACGCATGCACACACATGCACACACACACACTTTAAAATATTAGAAGTAATAAACAAAAAGGAAAATCTCTTGTAGTTTCATAACAAAACATGTAGCATACCTAACCTAAATATTAGAGAATAGGCAGACGACCGACGCAGGCGCTGGCAGAGGCAGACGACCGACTCAGGCGCCGGCAGACGACCGACGCAGGTTGCGGCCGGGACCGGCGGAGACTGGCACGGCGGCAGAGGACGCAGGCGGCAGGGACCAGCACACAACACTGAGAGCAGATCACCCTGCTACAACTAAATCAAAGAGGTAGGCCTTTGGTTGGCGAGGTCCCTGGCAAACGGGGTGCTGGGTCCTGTTCCTGAAGACCTTTCTGAGGGGTGAGAGGGATCTTGGCCCCCGCCTGGCTCAACAGAACGAGGGCAATTTGTAAGAGAAGCCTCGGGCCAGCAGAGAAACCTGATCCAATTTTAAAAGACTGATTAGATAACATCGATAGGAAGAGATGGGCAGGCGCCAAGGCAGAATTTCACCCAATAATCTAAAAAACAACATGAAAACACCAGAACCCAATGATCTTACAACAGAAGGACTTGAACACCCCAACACAGAAGAAGCGGGAAAAAAATTGACTTTATGAAAGCAATAGAGTCCCTTAAACAACATGTAAAAAACACCCTTATAGAAATGGATAAGAAGTATGAAAAAAAGTTTGAAAAAATGAGTAAATACGTACAGGAGACCCTGGGAAACCAAGAAAAAACAATCAAACAGGTAATGGAAACAGTTCAAGAATTGAAAACTGAAATGGAAACAAGGAAGAAAACACAAATTGAGGAACAGCTGGATATGGAAAATCTAGGTCAACGAGCAGAGCCTACAGAAACAAGCATAATCAATAGATTACAAGAGATAGAAGAAAGAATCTCATATTCTGAGGACACCATAGAGAAAATAAATGCACTGATCAAAGAAAACAGCAAAGTCAACAAATTCGCATCACAAAACATTCAAGAAATATGGGACACAATAAAAAGACCAAACATAAGAATAATTGGGATAGAAGAAGGAGAAGAATCACAGCTCAAAGGCCCAGAAAATATTTTTAACAAAATTATGGAAGAAAACTTTCCCAACATAAAGAAAGATATCCCTTTGAACATTCAAGAAGCATACAGAACACCAAACAGACTGGATCAAAGAAAAACATCCCCTCGCCATATAATAATCAAAACACAAAATATACAGGTTAAAGAAAGAATATTAAGAGCTGCAAAGGAAAAAGGCCAAGTAACCTATAAAGGTAAACCGATCAGACTTACACCTGACTTCTCTATGGAAACCATGAAAGCCAGAAGGTCCTGGATAGAGGTACTTCAAAAACTAAAAGACCATGGATGCAAACCCAAACTTCTATACCCAGCCAAGCTAGTGTTCACTATCAATGGAGAAAACAAGACATTCCAGGATAAAAACAAATTTAAACAGTACGCAGCCACAAATCCAGCCCTACAGAAAATAATAAAAGGAAAATCGCAACCCAAGGAATCCAACATTGCCAACACTGCCTACAATAACTCAGGCATCTAGCAAACCTTCACCAGCACAACTCAAGAAGGGACACACACACAAACTCTACTGCCAAAAACAATAAGAATAACTGGAGTAAACAACCACTGGTCATTAATATCACTTAATATTAATGGTCTCAATTCACCTATAAAAAGGCACAGGCTAAGAGATTGGATACAAAAACAGGATCCAACATTCTGCTGTTTGCAAGAAACACATCTCAACCACAAAGACAGGCATCTACCCAGAGTAAAAGGTTGGGAAAAGGTCTTTCAAGCAAATGGTCCTAAGAAAAAAGCAGGTGTGGCCATACTAATTTCCAACAAAACTGACTTCAAACTAAAGTCAATTAGAAGAGATCGAGATGGACACTTTATACTCATAACAGGAACAATTCATCAGGATGACATCTCAATCCTGAATATCTATGCCCCCAATATAAAAGCACCCACTTATATAAAAGAAATATTACTAGAACTCAAGGCAGACATCAAACCACACACACTAGTAGTAGGAGACTTCAACACACCTCTCTCTCCAATGGACAGGTCAATCAAACAGAAACCTAATAGAGAATTAAGAGAATTATTGGAGGTAATGAAGCAAATGGACTTAACAGACATCTATAGAACTCTCCACCCAAATAGGAAAGAATATACCTTCTTCTCTGCAGCTCATGGAACCTTCTCAAAAATTGACCATATACTCGGAAACAAAGGAAACCTCCAAAGATACAAAAGAATATCAGTGTCCACCTGTGTCCTATCAGATCACCACGGATTAAAGTTAGAAGGCAACAACAATGCTACCCCCAGAAAGCCGACATACTCGTGGAAACTGAACAGTCAACTACTGAACCACACCTGGGTCAAGGAAGAAATTAAGAAAGAAATTAAAGTCTTCCTTGAATTTAATGAAAATAAAGAGACAACATACTCAAACCTATGGGACACGATGAAAGCAGTGCTAAGAGGAAAGTTCATAGCACTAAGTGCCCACTTAAAGAATACAGAGAAAGCATACATTGGGGACTTAACAGCACACCTGAAAGCAAAAAAAAAAAAAAAAAAAAAGAAGCAGACGTGCCCAGGAGGAGTAGAAGACTGGAAATAATCAAACTGAGGGCAGAAATCAACAAAATAGAAACACAGAAAACAATCCAAAGAATCAATGAATCAAAAAGTTGGTTCTTGGAGAAAATCAACAAGATCGACAAACCCCTATCCAAACTAATTAAACGACAGAGAGAGAACACGCAAATAAATAAGATCAGAAATGAAAAGGGAGACATAACCGCAGACACAGAGGAAATTCAGAGAATCATTAGATCTTACTACAAAAGTCTGTATGCCACAAAACTGGAAAATACAAAACAAATGGACACTTTTTTAGATAAGTACCATATACCAAAGCTAAACCAAGACCAGGTGAACTATCTAAATAGACCTGTTAGTCGCGAAGAATTAGAAACTGTTATCAAAAATCTCCCTTCAAAAAAAAGCCCAGGACCAGATGGTTTCAATGCAGAATTCTACCAGAACTTCCAAGAAGAGCTAATACCTATACTCCTTAAAGTATTTCACAATATAGAAACAGAAGAGTCATTGCCAAATTCCTTTTATGAAGCTACAGTTACCCTGATACCAAAACCACACAAAGACCCAACCAAGAAAGAGAATTACAGGCCTATCTCACTCATGAATATCGACGCAAAAATTCTCAATAAAATACTAGCAAACCGAATCCAAGAACACATTAGAAAAATTATCCATTATGATCAAGTAGGCTTCATCCCAGAGATGCAGGGCTGGTTCAACATACGCAAATCTATCAATGTAATCCACCATATAAATAAACTGAAAGAAAAAAACCATATGATCATTTCATTAGATGCTGAAAAAGCATTCGACAAAATTCAACACCCCTTTATGATAAAGGTCTTGGAGAGATTAGGGATACAAGGGTCATACCTAAATATAATAAAAGCTATTTACAGCAAGCTGACAGCTAACATTAAATTAAACGGAGAAAAACTCAAAGCCATCCCACTAAAATCAGGAACACGACAAGGATGTCCACTCTCTCCATACCTCTTCAATATAGTGCTTGAAGTTCTGGCAATAGCAGTAAGACAACATAAGGGGATCAAGGGGATTCGTATTGGAAAGGAAGAAGTTAAACTGTCATTATTTGCTGATGATATGATAGTATACATAAGCGACCCCAAAAACTCTACCAAAGAAATCCTACAGCTGATAAACACCTTTAGTAATGTGGCAGGATACAAGATCAACTCCAAAAAATCAGTTGCCTTCCTATACACTAAGGATAAAGAAACAGAGAGGGAAATCAGAGAAGCATCACCTTTCACGATCGCCACAAAGAGCATAAAATATCTTGGGGTAACCCTGACGAAGGAAGTGAAAGATCTATATGACAAGAACTTTAAGTCTTTGAAGAAAGAAGTAGAAGAGGACACCAGAAAATGGAAGGATCTCCCTTGCTCTTGGATTGGGAGGATCAACATAGTAAAAATGGCAATTCTACCAAAAGCAATCTATAGATTCAATGCAATCCTCATCAAAATTCTTCACAGATCTGGAGAAGACAATAATCAACTTTATATGGAAAAACAAAAAACCCAGGATAGCCAAAACAATCTTATACAATAAAGGAACGTCTGGAGGCATTACCATCCCTGACTTCAAACTCTATTACAGAGCTACAATAGTGAAAACAGCTTGGTATTGGCATAAAAATAGAGAAGTCGACCAATGGAATCGAATAGAAGACCCTGACTTTAACCCACAAACCTATGAGCACCTGATTTTCGATAAAGGAGCTAAAAGTATACAATGGAAAAAAGAGAGCATCTTCAACAAATTGTGCTGGCAAAACTGGATGTCAATCTGTAGAAGAATGAAAATAGATCCATATCTATCACCATGCACAAAACTCAAGTCCAAGTGGATTAAAGACCTCAATATCAGTCCGAACACACTGAACCTGATAGAAGAGAAAGTGGGAAGTACTCTAC